>OY757912.1:128420651-128628151 GCA_963585895.1 Sepioteuthis lessoniana
TAGGAATGAGTCTGCAAGCAAATTTATACAAGAAGAAATTGATATGTTAGCATAAAAATATAAGAAGGAACTCGTCCCTAAATTTTTGTGATGATGAAAATGAGAGAGAGAGAGAGAGAGAGAGAGAGAGAGAGAGAGAGAGAGATAGACCAACAGACAATCTGACAGAGAGAGAGCAGTAGAAAACGGAAGACGTCACATCATGAGATCAGTACAAAATATTTCGCTAACACGATCAAATAATTGAGACTCCGTTTAATTTTTCTTTTTACCTATCTCGAAAGAAATGATTAAAAAGATCATTGTTTTTTTGGGTTTTTTTTTATTTTGATTCATTTTGTGATTGTGTGTTTATTTTATTTATTCATTTGAATTTTTTTTAATATCTTGGAAGGGCAGAAGAATCCCCAGTTAAATTTTAAAAATACACCATTTCTTTTGCATTATTTGCACTCGCAAAAAACATTAACAAAACTGAAGAAAGTGATTTTTGTTTTATTTCCCGCAGAACTTATAATAATTAATACTAAAGAGAAGAAAATGATAAAAAATTTTTTTTTTATTATTACGCCTTACTTTTTTGTACGGCACAAAATATTCCGAAAACTCTGTGAAAATAATGTTTGGCTACGTGAAGTCTACAAGTAATTTGTGAACATGAAACCATAATCGGGAAAATTAATTTAAAATCTAAAACTCTTCAAAAAATTTATATTTTATATGTCTTTGATTATCGCTGATTTGCAGGAACAGAAGAACTGCCCAAATGAAACATTAATAATATAAAGGAAGAGATTTCTGTTAAATTTGCTTCATTAAACAACGGAATAATTTCTGAACAAAAAGCAAAAAACTCTACCCTGTAGATATCAATAGTACTGTGCAATATGTATGTAATTATATAAAACACATTTGTGCTTTATTTAATAGCATACAATCTAATATATTTGTGAATGAAAATCAATATTATACAACTTGTTTATCATATACAAGTTTGATTGTCGTACTGGAACGGACTTTTTTTTTTTTTACTTTCAACGAGTTTATCCTGCTCATTAATTTGGTATCATAGTCAATTAAAATATCTTCAAAAGAGTTTTATAGCAATACAAATTATATCAGTTATCGTTGAATTTCTCTTTATGTAAGCAAAAAACATATTGAAATTAAATTTATCTCGTAGATCATTAAAATGATCAACGAGATAAATTTAATTTTAATATGTTAAATTAAAAATATAAAGTCAAATGAGCAATGTTTGCTATTTCAAATTTCTAACCAAACTGTATTTTGAGTTGTGGCATAAAACGTTTAAAATTAAAAAAAAAAAAAACAAAAAAAAAAACATTTTATATAGAATAATTAGAATTTTCATTAATTGTTCATCGCACTACTTTGAACTTTTAAAAGCAAATAACACAAAATACCATGAAATAACATGAAATAACAATTTCTAATTTGCGTATTGAGTGAGTCACATTTAACACTGTTCAAATATTAATGAGTGAAAAAAGTAGTCGCTAGAAGCAGAGCAAAATAGGTTGACTTTGAACAGATTGAAATGTCAGTTGAATGTGGACAGACAAGTTCTTTGATGTTGGCTTCAGCAATAGGACCCTGCTGTCAACCACCTTGAGCAAGAGAGAAAAGGAAAGCGATTCAGCCTCAAGCAAACGTAGATAGCATAACTAGTATTAATTTCGATCAAGTGATTTCAAACCCACATAAAACTTGGAACATTCCTGATCATTTCTTTCATTCATGCTGTACCGAGAAAAATGACGTTACTTGAGGAAAAGTGTTTTCGTAATCACCACGGGATGGGTTGGGTAAGCCCATATATACATTCCAAATTGTTCATTATTAAATTATAAGTCGAGCCAATCAGTGTTCCTGAAAAATTACCAAATGGTTCAAATAATTTTTCCTTCTCGAATCCAGTATTTTCTTAAAACTGTAAAGACTACAAAATATTATGAGAAAAGTTGTTTATACAAAAGAGAATCTCTCTCTGTCTCTCTTTGTCTCTCTGTATCTCTCTGTCTGTCTGTCTGTCTCTCTCTCTCTCTATATATATATATATATACATATCACTCAAAAGAACGTGTACGATCGTTATTATTAACATTGTTCTTCAGAAAATAGGGGAATGGTTTTTTATTGTCTTCTTTGCAGAATTCTTATAGAGGCATCATCTCCAGATAACTCCTAAAGTTTATTTGCTTTTTGAGAGGTTTTAAAAACATTTTATTTACATTAGGTTGCTAACCATTATTTTTAGCCACACTTAAGAAGGTTCAGTTGCCAGTCCTCCATTTTTTCTACCAGAGTATAATCTATTAATTGGATTGCCTTTATGAGGTTAAAGAATTCCAAATATCTTTATTTTTAACTTGAGTTAGATGTGGATTCATGCTTTGACTAAGGGTACAAGTGCAGAATGAATGCAAACTTATTCGACTAAATCTTAAACTTAGCTATCGAATTCCACTTTCCGTGTCGTTAACTGTCATTACACACGGCTCAGCCGGAGAAAAGAAAAGAATTCTAATTCTTCGGAGCATTTAACATTCATTAGAAAAAGTAAATGAATGAATTTGCTCGAAACTTTGAAATAAATTTAATTGCTTTGCAGAGGATTACACAATAAAAAACCGATTAATTAAACAAGTCAGGGTTAAAAACGTGTTAAGGGTAAACCAAAGCCAAACATTTTAGACCTTTTTTTTTGCCGATGCAGATATCATTGAGGGATGGTAAATGGGCTTTGGTCACTTTATCAAAACTTCTTTTTGTTCTCCAATGATTCCTGCATCTGAAAAAAAAAGGTCTAAAAATATTTGACGTTAGGTTACTCTTTCCATGCTTTTAATCTGGACTTACCATCTTTCTTATTTTATAAATGTTATGATGATAAATTTCCCGTCTTAAAATTATCTGTTTGATTGATCAATTATTTTCAGATTTTTATTTTAATAACTATTTTTCGATTGTAAATAAAATTTTATCGTTTCTGACTTGATATAATTCAAAGATATTTTATTCCCATATAAATTTTCAGTTGTTCAGATAAACTGTTTGAAAATAGCATTGTTGAGTTTATAAATAAACACAGTTTAATATCTAATTTAAATAATCATACAAAATTTACTATACAAATCAAGATATACCAAGTTGTAACAATACACCGCTCCCCCCACCCACAATCTTAACCTCCTAAACCACTCATGGCGATCAGGTCGTCTGGTGGTTTCTCTTATCTCCGGTCGGGGGTATTTCACATTTCTTTACAGACACACAAAACATACACAACCGAGAGGGTAGAAGAAAAGAGAACAAACACGGACTTAGGTTAACTCCAAGCGCAAGAAAGGAGAAGTTTGTGACACTTTCACGTAGCTTTCTGTGCATCTGTGGGCTAGCGCGAGCGTGTATTCGAGCGAAATTCCCACAAAGCCACTACGATCGATGACTCATCCTCTCACGTTTGCCAACCCGACATCTAAGTCTACAGGTCCTAGCAGTCGGCTTTCCCTACTTCTGTTGATTGCTCTCTCCTGTCGACTGCCCTGTTCTGTCTCTGCCTTCTTTTGTCTTCTTCTCTGGCTACTTCCTTCGTCCTCTTCCGGTCGCGAGGGAAATCTCGCGCACAGGCCCTTTGCGTTGGTTTCGCACCAAAACGGACAAAGGGATCCTCTGATTTGCACCCACACCCACACCCACAGATACGAATGCCACCCATCGTGTCACAAGTTTGATTTATGGCATGGTAATCCTTCTTGGGTTATTTTTGCCTCTTGGTTAAGGAATCGCGATAGTAGATTTGAGTTGTCTCAGAAATGAGAATGGTTGCTGCAAACTTTGGTCAAGTAATTTAAAGAATGTTGAAAATTTAAAGAGTACCTCTTTATCGTTTGTCTAGACTACGTACTTAGAACATCGATTGACAAAATCAGAGAGAATGGCTTCGAACGGACGAAGAAAAGAAGCAGAAGGTACCCCGCAACAACAATTACCGACGCCGACTACGCCGATGACATAGCGATACTGGCAAATACACCTGACCAAGCCGAAAAACTACTGCATAGTTTGGAACGAGCAGCAGCAAGCATAGGCCTCTATGTTAATGCACACAAAACGGAATATATGTGCTATAATCAAACGGGGGACATCTCCACTCTAGAAGGAACCCCTCTTAAACTAGTAGACAAATTCACTTACCTAGGAAGCAGCGTCGAATCAACCGAAAAGAACATCGAAACGAGGTTAGCGAAAGCATGGACAGCTATCAATAGGCTATCGATTATATGGAAATCAGACCTAACCGATAAAATGAAACGCAGTTTCTTCCAGGTAGCGGTCACATCGATACTGCTATATGGCTGCACTACATGGACGCTAACAAAACGGCTGGAGAAGAAGCTAGACGGCAATTACACAAGAATGCTACGTGCAATCTTGAACAAGTCCTGGCGGCAACATCCCACAAGACACCAACTGTACGGCCACCTGTCCCCTATCACGAAAACTATTCAAGTTAGGCGAACCAGACATGCAGGACACTGCTGGAGAAGCAGGGACGAACTCATAAGAGATGTACTCTTATGGACCCCCACACATGGCCGTGCAAAAGCAGGACGACCAGCACGAACATACATTCAGCAGCTATGTGAAGATACGGGATGTTGTCCTGAAGACCTACCTAGGGCGATGAACGATAGGGAGGAGTGGCGAGAGAGGGTCAGGGATATCCGTGCTACCAGCGCGATATGATGATGATGATGATGAAAAATGCCAAGAACCAGGGAGGAATCGCCATGGCGTAATGGTTAACGTGCTGGAGTGCGATATTGTTGTAAGCGAGTTTAAACTCTTGTCACACTACTACGTTCAATTTTGGATTAATACCCTGGGGAAAAGTATTGAAGCCTCCATAATCCCCGCCAGATATGAGTTAAATAATGCCACTACTGTTTTACAAGGAAGGCTTTTGGAGTTTAGTTACTTACGAAAGTTGATATGCCATTAAACAAAGAAACCGAAACGAAAGTAGAAATATAGAACCAAATCCAGCTTAAAAGAGACGCACAAGGTGGAGCTAAAAAGATAGACAACAGACCCAGCTAAAGAGACGTACAAGATACAGCTAAAAAGATGGGTAACAGATGCAGCAAAAAGACGGGCACTAGATGCAGCTAAGAAGATAGACAATAAATGCAGCTGAAAAGAGATGTACAAGATGCAATTGAAAAGATAGGCAACATATGCAGCTAAAAAGTCAGACCCTATATGCAGCTAAAAAGATAGACAACAGACCCAGATAAAAAGAGACGCACAAAATGCAGATATAAAGCGACGCACAAGATAAAGCTATAAAGATAGACACCAGATCCAACTGAAAAAATAGACACCAGATGCAGTTGAAAAGAGAACCACCAGTTGTGCTATTATATTCACTTTCGAACTAATACCCTAGAGAAAGGTATGGACCCCCCCCCCCACTTTATCCCCTTCCTGGTAATGGGTTAAATAGAACCGCTACTTTTATCCAACAAAGGATAGCTTTAAAATCAAATAATTCATGAAGGTTGATTTCCCTAGAAAGAAATATTTCTCTTCTAATTTTAACACATTTTTGAGAAACAAATAATACGACGCTTCCTTTGTCATTAATCCCATTTCTTTTAATATAAAAGAATATCTAAAATAAAAGTAAATATTAGTAAAAACAAAAAACCAACAACATTATATTGTGTGATTGTCTATATAGTGCATGCTCGTTGAATGCAATACAGAAGACAAAAAGAAAGATTAATTAGAAAAATATTTTTGTATGATATGAATATTTATAGAAAAAGGAGGAAGAGGAGTTACAATATATGTCCAGTGAGTATTCCCAACGCTTAGCAACAGTCACCATATTTGTCTTTATCTATTGATTGGTCTATGAGCCAGTACAGTGAGTCAGTACAGTGACTAAATGCTGGTGAGTCTGCCTTTTGCGGCGTCAAGAATAGACGCTTTTCCACTCCAGGTGAAAGGTCAGCGTTTGACTGACTTTTGAAACTGGAGGGGTGTTTTCCACCCTAGAATAACACATGGAATCTCTAATAATCGACTTGTTACATTTATATGCCAATAACTTTTTCATACCAATTTTTCATCCAATAACCTATTGACAATAAAGTTATAGAAATTGTTAGAAAAAAAGAAGACATACGCAATATAACGAGAGATTTTGAAAGATTTATCATTTATGCTTATATTCCTGGTCATAAAGATTCTTTTTTAGATACTTAAAAAACAATTTATAATCAATGCTGTTAATAATTTTAACTAATAAATAAATCCATGTGGACACTTTATTCCATTGTATAATATGCAACGCTAAACAACATGTCTAATTGTTGGTTCAGTCGTTTATGAACTCAATCATCAACTCATCAAGTTGATGTTGAATTCGAAAAATTTAAAAAAAAAAACAAAAAAAAAAAAACGGAATAAAGTTTTACAGCTCTCTGGAAAAGTGTCTTTGTTCATCTCTGGAGTTCTTAGTATTTTGTTTCTTCATTTTGTATTCTTACCTCTCCTCCCTTCTCCCTCTCTCTGATTCTTTTTCACTTTTCATTGTCCCTCTGCAATTACTTTGCTTTCTTTCTGAGCAAATGTCGCTCTGTGTTCTTTTTTTCTCCCCTGTCTTTAATAATTGTTTACCCTCTTTTTTAATATATAACTCATAAAATCTTCGTCTCATTCCCTTCCTCATTCACTCACATTACTATCTGTTCATGTTCTTCATCCTCGTCTACTCCCTGTCCTCTGGCAATTAAGATTGTTTCATTAAATAGATGTGTCGGAGAGATATCAGCTAATTATTATTTCAATTATTTCAACGACTACATCTGCCACGAGCGGCAGCGGCAGACTTATTGTTACGCCGCTAGAGGTTACAGATGACTTATGTTTATTAAACAACAACAACAGCAGCAGCAACAAGAACAGAGAACCATTTTTTAAACTTCGATAAAATCCAATTCAATAAACTGCCTCATCCAATGATGTTAATTATGCATAACGGTAAGGTTTTACGAGGTTTTCAACTTTTCAAGAAACTTTTCTACAAATTACAGTAAATTATTTTCGTGGCTTTAAACCGAAAGAATGTTAAAACCATTATTTGGTTGGCACTCAAACTCGTACCTTTTGATTATTTAAACAGATACACATAGAATCATAGCTACAGATACTAAAGAAAGAAAAAAAAAAGACCTGGAACAAATGTACATTCGATAGACATGTATAGATATTTATATATACAGTGTCTTCCAAATTGTATGGTTATTTTATTATTTGCAGCTATTGCAACGAGTTCGATCAACACTGGGTGTTTCATGACTCATTTGTCTGAAGATTAGGTTCAGCTTGATAAATAGCAATTATTGAACGCCTACGTTGGTACGAGGAAAAGAAGTATAATGTTAAATTAGGTAATAGTATTTAAAAAAGGATTTGCTCGGTTTTATTTACCTAAATAAACAACTCTAACTGTTGGTTGTGGAGGTGGGTAGGGATAAACGAACAAACCAGCCCCCTCCTGTTAATCCTGATATTTCATTTACAGCTAAGTCTCCTGCAGTTATTGGCCGTGTTTTTACCCCCTGTAAGTGTTGATGTGGTGTGTTTATTTGACCTCTTCCAAGTATTTGTGCCCTTTATTTCTTTACTACTAATCGCCTCCAATTGTTGGAACTGCTGGTTATTTCGACCGGCCATCTCTGGAGGTTCCAGACCGTCTTTCATAGGGATGAAGGAACCCTCTTTTTTTTTCGTAGGAAAAAATCGAAGCCCCCTTTTTAAGGGTCTCTAAAACGTTAAACTCAAAACACACGTCCGCTTTATAGTACTGTGGATAGGTAAATGGAAAAAATAAAAACGTAATCTTTCTCACAGTTTTCTTCGATCGAAAAAAAAACTTTGTTTAACCTCAACTGTCAATCAATTTTTTACATCTTTACTTGTAGGTGATGTTGAATAGTGAGAGGACATTGTATAACATAAACTAACAGACAAAAACAGTTTAAATTCTTGCTGGATATTAGCGGTAAACAGTCTAAAAACTTGGGCGAGGTTAGTGGTACACAAATAAACAACAAGCAGTTACAACACACTGGGTGGGTGAATGTTAGTAAAAAAAATCGCTACTGTGAGTGGAAGGGCTGTTTTTTTTACATTTTATTTAATAAATAATTATAAAAAGATTTTTATTAAAAAACGTAAAAAAAATGTCGCTTTAAGAGAGAGTACTATTAATGGTTTGGAAATGGTTAGTAGATTAATTATACCAATAGACAATGCTGTATCCATATTTCAAAAGATGGATTTTTGTGCTTCTTTCAAAAGTACATGTCATTTGCATTATTGGTACGCTAGTTCAGTTTTACTCCCACTGGATTATAGAAGTTTGTTTTAATTCGGTGGAAATAAAATATTTATACAACAAATTACCTTAAAAAAGTAATTATGAGGATTGAATATAAAATACAAACACGAATATTTTTGGTGTATTTAACTCCTGAAGTTCTGCCATTGATATTCATTACAACATTTTGTGCTTTTATCCAACAAGTTAAGCTGGATGACATTTACGTGATATTCAAAATTTAAACTCCGGCAATCTTTCAAAGGAGCTACAATATATTCTATTGCTACTACTTCCGTTAAGAAAACCATCATTCAAAGAGCAGCTTTATGATATTTCCGCCATTTTGGTAAGTGATGCTTATATGACATTATCAACATATAGCGAGTGAATCCGGAATATAATTGACTGATGTCAGACGCTGTTGAGCTTAACAGTTACGTTAGTGAAAATAGACAGAGTTTTAAAATACCACATATTGTTGGCTTTCTCTGTAAGGGACAGATGAAACATTTTTGCCTACGTCCATTAAAAAAAAAGTTTTGAATTCTTTGAAAAATACTCTCAGTAATTTTCCTTAATTTTTGGTAAGTGTTACATTTGTAATTATTTCGAAATTGTGGTTAATTTTGATCATGTACAGTTTGTAAGTTGGTCTGGAGGGTAGAGTGTTGGCCAATAGTCCGGGAGACCTGGGTTCAATCCCAGGTCGCGTCATACCAAAGACTTTAAAAATGGTACTCGGTACTTCCTTGCTTAACACTCAGCAATATAAGGTACGTATCAAGGGTAAAGTGGAGCAATCCAGGGAAAGGAGTAGCGCCCTCCCGTACACCTCGATGTAGTAGCTATTGAAAAGGGAGCCTTGTGGTCGCCCTCGACTAAAGGGAGACAACTTTACTTACTTACGGTTTGTAAAGATATTGATGCTATGTTTTTCTCTCTTCTTTCGAAAAATATTCATTCTTTAAAGAAAAGTTCCACGCACCAGAACATCTCATAATCCATTCTGTGTAAAGAATCTAACATGAAAGTCACAACTTGAGATTTGTCAATGAATACATTAAAAATAATTGTTTTGATGTAAACTTACGACGACTGAAGTAAATTATTTTAAAATCCAGTTTGGTTTTTGAGTACATCACATTATCTTTTATGGACTAAACACGTTTAAAATTGTTGGATAACATGATAGACTCACGTAACTTTAGTATAAAGCATCTTTTTCATAGCATAAAAGAAGCGATAGGCATCATCTGTTGGGTACTGCTGACTGAAAAACGACCTACAAGTTATCAATACTACATTCTTCGTTCATTATCAAGGCTAAATCTACAAGAAATGCAGTTTTTTTGTAACCTTGAACTTTAAAAAGGAAAGAAACATAATACTTTTGAATCAGGGGCAAATTACTATGCGTACGTTAACACTTTCTTTAGTCGATCAGATACAGATACTAAAGTATGTGAACTGGTCGATTAATTTACAAGGCTTGTCATTTAATGTGGAGATGGTTCTAACTTGTTTAAAATATGTTTTATCACTGTATAGATACTCCAGGCTATGCAGTCGAGATTCATCTTGAGAAGCGCTAGATCATCTGCGTAGTCTGAATCTATAATATTTTCTACAGAATATCGTCTGCTTCTTGCTTTTTTAGTGGGAGAAGATTTTTTTCGTTAGATCTATTGACGTTCATTGTACACAATTTTGGCAGATTATAAATAGTCATGGTGCTTTCATCTTACAAGAATCCGTCAAAGAAGTGTCACCATCGGGTGAGCAAACTATTGCTTTTGTGTTTTTGTAGAGCATCATTATTGCGATGATCATGCTAGGTAAACTCATTAGCAAGGTTAACCTATGGACTACTACACAGGGACATACTAGTGTTGGCCGACCAGCAAAGTCCTATATACATCAGTTCTGTGAAGACACTTTACATGTGATCTAAAGTGTCTACTAAGAGTAATGGTGGCCGATAAGGACGGATGATGAAAGAGTCAAACGCGATTTGATGATGAATCATGGATACAAACCGTAGGACAATGCTTAACAAACTATTCTCACAAATCAGTATTACTGCAAAGAATTGAACCATTACCAATTGCTCCATATTCATAGTTATACCATAAAAAGCTTCTAAAATATTCATGGATGTGAAGGTTATTATTAATGAACTTGCTTGCCTCACAAAAATAGTGGAAGTCTTTTTTGTGGCTTCTTCATTATCTAAATTCTATTCATACATCTTTTGTGATGACAAAATGCATATGGGAAATTATTTTTGATGTATAAAATACAAATGTATATATGAAGCACAAATGATATTATAATTGGCATAAACATCTGTGTATTCAAATAATTCCACTTTCTTTAATTTTTAAAGAATATTTGAAAAAGTACAATACAATGAAATGAACTGGTTAAAATATTTGGGTGAGTATTTTACATTGATTTGTTTGGTAAGAATTCCATCGATGAGATTATTTTAAAATCTTTTTAAGAGAATTTTCCGGAAATAGGTTTTCAATCAATATCTTGCAAAATCTGCAAATTCTGTCAGTGTTCAATCAGATAGTTAACATTTTTTTTTCGGATTTTGTGGAGGAAACTCCTGTTTTCAACGTTCCATCAATATTCCATAAAATATTAGAGATTAGACCAACTTTCAGGATATTTATTTTATGAAACTTTTGACTTTAAAAATGTCAGATATACTTATATATTTGAATTGTGCGAGTAATTAATACTTTGAAGCCAAATCAATGAAAAGTATTTCAGTGAGATGAAGCGATCCACGAGATCTGTCAATAACTTAAGCGTTATTAATATACGAAAAATTGTTCCGATAAATGAGCTTCTTGTTTTTTTGTTTCATTTTGCTAACAACGTTTCAGGAGGTATTTTCGTGGTGTAATGGTTGATGCACTGAATTGCAAAATCGTAGTAAGCGAGTTCGAACTCCAGGCGTTCTATTACGTTCACTTTCGGGCAAAATACCCTCGGGAAAGGTATAGACCCCGCCTTATCCTCACAGCTATGGGTTAAATAGTAACACTACTGTTTTTTAGAAGAATAGATTTGGCATTTAATAACCCAAGAAAGTTGATATTAAACAACAAACAAGCAAACAACGTTTTGGTCAATCATTACTTGAACTTTTGTCAAATGTCAAATCTGACAAAAGAAAAAAATGTTTCCAAAAGTTAAAAAAAACGGACACGACTGTAGCATCAGAGTAATTCATTCTTGCAACAATCGGTACACAGAGTACCATAAGGCGATTCCAAATTATACTTGTGGTTTCTCCAACATCCATTTTGCTAAACAATGAGTTATTTGCAGTCAAAACATGTCCGGGCTTGTTTTTGTTAATATATCATCTTACATCAGCAAATTTATTCTCATGGAATGCGGAATATTGAAAGATATTTATAAAAAAATGAAATGAATAAAATAAAATTGCCTGATACGGTTATAATTATAAAAATAAAGTCAGTTTTCATATATTCTGCATAATTTATCATGCTTCTCTCCCCTTAATGAAAAGTCATAATTAGTTCTAAAAATCACGTGTATTCTGATGGGAATATACTTTTAGCGAAGTATATCAATATTTTCCAGATAAAATACTTTGTCAAGCAAACAAACCTCTGAATTTTAAAATTCATTCTAAAATTCACCAGGCATTGCTGAATTTTTCTCAAATAAAATTTAAAAAGGTCAATCAACTGTATTTTGTATTAAAAAAAATTCATTTTTAACACGGAAGGAAGGGGTCTGTTTTTCTGTTAAAATGGATCAAATATCAAATCGTTGTTACATCAAATCCCTACTTTTAATGACCTTCATGAATGGGCGTGTTGTCAGAATTATTTGAAATAGGAAAAAAAAGGGGACAAAATTTTAGTAACATATTTTTAACAAGTTGGAAACATTATTATTTCTCTTTTTTTTTTAAATAAAAATGTTAATTTTCTTTAAACTTAAAATGAAATTAACAAGTTTATTCTTGCAGGATTTTTTGAAAGAATATGAAAATATTATGGATAAACTGTAAAGAAAATGACTGAGCTGATACATATATTGTTTCTCTTACCAGACGGATGTTATTAAATATTACATGGTAACCAATGACACTTTTTAAAATTCCTAATATCTTTATATAATTGGCTTCATTTATAAGCTTGTTATCAATAGACTCCTCCTAGGCTAATTGATCAATCTTGATGAAACTGAGTATGAACTCTTTATTTCAAGGAGTAGTTTAAAGGCATCTACAGGAAGAAGATGAGCGCGGGGAATAAAATGGACTGAACTTATAGATATCTTCTGACTGGAAAAGATACTCGCGAATTAATGTATAAAATGAAACTAAACAAGAGTGGTATCCAGATTCATTTCTGTAACTGCCTTCCATAGATCTTAAATTCAAAACATTTGTACGACTGGAGAAACATTTCAGTATTCTATTAAATATGATTCTCCGGAACGAAATTAGTTAAACTGTACTTTTTCGATTTGTTAAATACAGTTTTACATAATAAAGTTTCAAAATTTTATCTATAATAAAATATTTTTAACGACATTAATGGAGGTTTATGAAAAAGAATAAAAAATCAATTTTTCTTTAAATTAAAGATTTTTTTCTGAAACTAAAAGTGTACAATATATTTCATTAAAATGAATTATTATAAACTTTGCAAAATAAAGTGTGTTAGTTTTCTTACAGTTTATGAAAGACTCAGCGAAATTCTATTTACCACATTGTAAAATTAAAAAAAAATATTTGTCACCTCATAAAATTTTTAAAATATACATATATCACCTCGTAAATTTTAAAAAATTGTATATCTCCTCGTAAAGTTAAAAAAATGTATATATCACCTCGTTAAATTCAGAAAAAAAAAGATCATTCATCGGTCGTAAAATTAACAAAACATGTAAATCACCACATAATTTAAAAAAAAATATGCAGATTAAAATTTTCCGGACAATTGTCTATGTCTGACAATAATTAAGAATTTATATTCGATCACTTTTTTTTTTCTTTTACAAAAAAAAAAAAAAGACAAAACAGACACCGTGGAGTAATTTAAGATTTAACTGACTGAGATATCAGAATCTGTTCTTAAAAATACTCTTTGCGAAACTAAATTCCATTGTTAATAAGTAAGCCCTGAAAATTTCATTAAAAATCTGATAAGTAGTTGATAAGGGGGAGATTATAAAAATCAGGGTTATGGACAAAAATTGTCTCTCCAAATCCTTTCCGCTAAACTATTAGATAAAATGTAAACAACTTTTCTTACCCAAATATCTCTGGCTTTTGAGGTAAGAGAAGCGCAAGATGCAGCTAAAAAGATGTACACCAAAATAGAAGGGAGCCATGCACAAGTAACGATACCAGAAAACTTATACGTAGACATTTTTTAAAAATAACACTGGTTTACAAAAATAAATTTTTGGTCTGAGGCAAGAATGGGGATAGGCGTTTTTTGTTAATTTGGGTGTGCTGAATTCAAATTTATAAATAGTTTTGCCCTATCACCTTTAGTCTTCTGGCTTTTAAATAGTCTCATTTTAGTATAAACAAAGAATATATGGGCATATTTCAAGAGTTCCAGCAGCTTATAACAGATAAAACAGGATAGATAAAGAACACTGATTGAATCAATATACTTGGATGACACAATTACACAATTCATTGTACCATAGACGGTCAAAAGTGTGTTTTCTTAGAAGATCTGGTGTATTTTGCCTCCGGGATGTCACGCAAGAGCATCCAGCAGAAGTCTCCCATCATGCCGGGGTTCCATTTCCCTTGATAGTTGCTCTCCATCTTCGTAATGACTCGGTGGAATCTTTCTTCATGCTCATCACTCACTGCTCCAAGGTTTGGCGGGAAGAAGTCGAGGTGGGAATGGAGAAAATGAATCTTGAGTGACATTCGGCACCCCATATCCTCGTAAGACTTTAGCAACTTCTCAATACAGACTTGGTAAACTGGTACGCGTGTGTTACCAAGGAAGTCACTACAGACTGACTTGAATGCTTCCCATGCTCTCAGTTCCTTTAAGTTAAGAAGCTCCTCAAAATCAGTATCCTTCAGCACTTCTCGGATCTGAGGTCCGACAAAGATGCCCTCTTTGAGCTTAGCAGCACTAAGACCTGGGAACACAGTAGACAAGTGTTGGAAGGCAGCACCATTTTTGTGCAACGCCTTCACGAAATTCTTCATCAAACCAAGCTTGATGTGAAGAGGAGGAAGAAGCACCTTATTCATGTCCACCAGAGGATTCTCCTTGAGGCTGTGTTCGCCAGGAACAAAAGTGCTTCTATACCCCCAGTCTTTCTGTTTGTAATGCTTGGATACAGCTCGACTATCCCAGAGACAGAGAAAACAACAGTACTTTGTGAAGCCCGCTTGCGTACCCATAAGAAGACCAATGACCTAATTTGTTCCGATTCCTGAAACTGGTGATCCTTACATCTTCTTGGACTAGGTTCCACTGTTTAAGCCGAGAAGCCAAGTGCTCTGACTGCTGTTTTGACAGATACAAATCACGAGCAAGATCATTCAGGTTTTCTTGCGGGATCCAGTGTGGCTCATTTCCACTTGTTCCTGAATATGTAGACTCAATATCTTCCCAAGATATTGACTCGGTAGAATCCTCCCTTGAAGGCATTTCTTCATCTGATGAGGAAAGAAGATCCTTATTTACTGGAGGTGTGGGTACAGGAAGATCATCTGAATGGGGAACGGGTCTCATAGCAGATCGAAGGTTAGGATATTTGATCTTTTTCCTAGAAGATGAATTGAAGCCAGTTATATTAGTTAAACAAAAATAATAATCATCTGCGTGGTTTCGCGGTTCTCTCTAAACCATCGCGACTGCAAAGTTGAAAACTGCTTTCTTGCCATTAAACCATGCAGTTAGTCCATTGTAGCAGGGTTTACAACAGACGTGTAGAGGCGAAGACTTGTCCTGATCACCAATTTTACAGTCAAAATAGTGAAAGTAGACGGTTCTGAGGAGGGAAGTGATGGTTCGATGCTGTGCAACTGTTATGAAGTCCCCACACACGTAGCAGAAAGAATTGGCCTTGTTGAGGCATCATCGATATTTTGACGTGCTTGAAGCCATTGGAGAATCTGAAAATATAACAAAGTAAAGCTAAATGTGCATTTGAAAATGTAATACTAATATTTAGTCACCCAAAAGATGTGTAACACGATAGTTGAGAGACACCAACCTCCTGCGCCGCCTGCGAGACAACCTCTTCCAATGACTGCCAGAGTGTTGATTGAGACCTGCTGCCTTAACCGTCAAAATCCATCTTGATATATAACTATATATATATATATATATATATATATATATATATATATATATATATATATATAATGTAATGTAATGCTATCACTTACATTTAGTGCATAATAACTCAAAAATAAGCCATAAGTCTCACAATATTAGAATTAACCCTGAATTCATATACGCCTTTATGTACCATATATGCACAAAATGCACACTATGCATATCTAAAAAAAATAGAGGTGATGAGTAAAAACGGATTTCAAATTTGAATTCAGCACCCGTTTTTTTTTTTAGGTAAAAACGGGTATTTTTGTGCTTGCCTCAATTTCTTTGTAAACGTGTGTAATCATTTCAAAATATTCCCATCAATCAACCAATAATTAGAAAGGGTTTGTTCTCTATATAAAACCAAGGTTTTGCTTTCTATATGCAATCAAGTGTTTGTCCTCTATAAGCAACCAAGTGTTTGTTCTCTATAAGCAACCAATAGTTTGTTCTCTATAAGCAACCAAGAGATAGTTCTCTATTCGCAACCAAGAGTTGATTATCTATAAGCAACAAAGAGTTTGTTCTCTCTACGCAACCAAAAGTTGGTTCTTTCTACGCAACCAAGAGTTTATTCTGTATACACAACCAAGATTTTGTGATCTATAAGCTACTAAGAGTTTGTTCTTTATAGGCAATAAAAGGTTTGTTTTCTATGTGCTACCAAGACATTATTCTCTATCAACAAAAAAGAGTTTGTTCTGTATACAAAAGCAAGAGTTTATGCTCTATAAGCAACTAAGAGTTTCTTCTCTATACAAAACCACATGTTTCTTCTCTATAAGCAGCTAAGTATTTGTTCTCTGTACGCAACTAAGAGTTTGTTCTCAATACAAAACTAACAGTTTGTTCTCTATAAGCAACCAAAAGTTTGTTCTCTATAGACAACCAAGAGATTCTTCTCTATACGCTACCAAGATTTGTTCTCTATACGCAAAAAGAGTTTGTTCCCTATACACAAACAAGAGATTGTTCTCTCTACGCGACCAAGAGTTTCTTCCTTATATGCAACCAAGAGTTTGTTCTCAATGAGCAATGAAGTGTTTGTTCTCTCTACGCAACCAAGACTGTTCTCGATACACAAACAAGAGTTTGTTCTCTATACTCAACCGAAAGTTTGTTCTCTATACGCAACCAAGAGTTTGTTCTCTCTACACAACTAAGAGTTTGTTCTCTCTTCACAACCAAGAGATTGTTCTCTCTACACAACCAAGAGTTTTTTCTCTCTACGCAACCAAGGGTTTATTCTGTATACACAACCATGTGTTTGTGCTTTATAAGCAACTAAGAGGTTGTTCTATATAAGCAATCAAGACTTTGTTTTCTCAACGCAACTAAGAGTATGTTCTCTATAAGCAATCCAAATTTTTTCTGCATGCAAAACCATGAGTTTTTTCTCTATAAGTAACCAAGACTTTATTCTCTATACGCAACCAAGAGTTTATTCTGTATACACTACCTATATTTTGTTCTCTGTACGCAACTAAGAGTTTCTTTTCTATATGTAATCAAAGGTTTCTTCTCTGTAGATAACGAAGAGTTTACGTTCTATAAGCAACCAAAAGATTTTTCTCCATACACAACCAAGATTCTTTTCTCTCTACGCAACCAAGAGGTTATTCTTTATAAGCAATCAAGGTGTTTTTTTTTCTATATGCAACCTGGAATTTGTTTTCTATAAGCAAACAAGAGTTTCTTCTCTATAGGCAACCAAGAGTTTGTTCTTTATACGCAACCAAGAGATTGTTCTCTATACACAACAAAGAGTTTCTTCTCTTTAAGCAACCAAAAGTTTGTTTTGAATACACAAACAGGAGTTTATTCTCTATAAGAAACCAAGAGTTTTTTCTGTAAAAAACACCAAGAGTTTGTGCTCTATAAGCAACTAAGAGTTTCTTCTCTATACACAACCATATGTTTGTTCTCTATAAGCAACCAAGTATTTGTTCCCTCTACACGACCAAGAGTTTGCTGTCTATACAAAACCAAGAGTTTGTTTTCTATATGCAACCAAGAGTTTGTTCTCTCTAGGAAACCAAGTGTTAGTTCTCTCGACGCAACCAAGAGTTTGTTCTCACTAGGCAACCAAGTGTTGGTTAACTATGCACAAACAAGAGTTTGTTCTTTATACACTAACAAAGGTTTGTTCTCTCTATGCAAGCAAGAGTTTGTTCGCTATACACAACCAGGGGTTAGTTCTCTATACACAACCAAGAGTTTGTTCTCTATACACAACCAAGAGATTCTTCTCTATATGCAACGGAGAGTCTGTTCTCTATACGCAACTATGAGTTTGTTCTCTATACACAACCAGGAGTTTGTTTTCTATACACAAGCTAGTGTTTGTTCTCTCCACGCAACCAAGAGTTTGTACTCAATACACAACCAAGCGTTTGTTCTATATACGAAACCAAGAGTTTGTTCTCTCTACGCAACCTGGAGTTTGTTCTCTATACACAACTAAGAGTTTGTTCTCTATCAGCAACCAAGTGTTTATTTGCTATAAGCAACCAAGATTTTTTTCTCTCTACGCTAGCAAGAGTTTATTCTGTACACACAACCCAGACTTTGTTCTCTATAAGTAACTAAGAGTTTGTTCTATATAAGCAACCAAGACTTTCTTCTGTATATAGAACCAAGAGTTTGTACTCTATACACAACCAAGAGATTCTTTTCTATATGCAACGGAGAGTTTGTTCTCTATACGCAACCAGGAGTTTGTTTTCTATACACAAGCAAGTGTTCGTTCTCTCAACGCAACCAAGAGTTTGTGTTCTATACGAAACCAAGAGTTTGTTCTCTCTACGCAACCAGGAGTTTGTTCTTTATACACAACTAAGAGTTTGTTCTCTATCAGCAACCAAGTGTTTATTCGCTATAAGCAACCAAGTATTTGTTTTTTAACTAAGATTTTGTTCTATATAATCAACCAAGACTTTCGTCTGTATACAAAACCAAAAGTTTGTTCTCTATAAGCAACCAAGAGTTTTTTTTTCTATATGCAACTAACAGTTTCTACTCTAGACACAACCAAGAGTTTGTTCTCTATACACAATCAAGAATTTGTCCTCTATAGGCAACCATATGTTTGTTCTCTACATACAACCAAAAGTTTCTTCTCTATACACAACAAATAGTGTGTTCTCTCTACGCAACCAAAAGACGCAAACAAGAGTTTGTTTTCTCTACGCCACCAAGAATTGGTTCTTTATACACAATCAAGAGTAGTTCTCTTTACACAACCAAGGATTTGTTCCCTATACACAACCAATAGTTTCTTCTCTATGCACAACCAAGTGTTTGTTCTCTATATGCAACCAAGAGGTTTTTCTCTATAGGCAACTCAGAGTTTGTTCTCTCTACGCAACCATGTATTTATTCTCTATACATAACCAAGAGTTTGTTCTCTATACACAACCGAGGGTATGTTCTCTCTGCGCAAGCAAAAGTTTGTTTTGTATATACAACCAAGCGTTTGTTCTCTCTACGCAACCAAGAGTTTGTTCTATCTACGCAATCAAGAGTTTTTTTTCTCTATACGCAACAAAGAGTTTGTTCTTTATCAGCAACCAAGACTGTGTTTTGTATACACAACCAAATTTGTTCGCTAGAAGCAACCAATTGTTTGTTGTCAATAAGCAACCAAGTGTTTGTTCTCTCTACGCAACCAAGAGTTTATTCTGTATACACAACCAAGAGTTTGTGCTCTATAAGCAACTAAGAAATTGTTCTATATAAGCAACCAAGAGTTTGTTCTCTATAAGCAACCAAAATTTTGTTCTGTATACAAAAAAAAAAAAAGAATTTGATCTGTAAAAGCAACCATATGTGGGTTTTCTATATGACACCAAGAGGTTTTGCTCTATAAGCAACCAAGAGTTTGTTCTCTATAAACAACCAAGGGTTTGTTCTCAAAACGCAAACAAGTTTTTGTCCTCTATAAGCAACCAAGTGTTTGTTCTCTATAAGCAACCAAGAGTTTTTTCTCTATAAGCAACTAAGTGTTTGTTATATATAAGCAAATAAGACTTTGTTCTCTATACGCAACCAAGAGTTTCTTCTCGAAACGTAAAGAAGGTGTTTCTTTCTCTATGCAACCAAGAGTATCTTCTCTATATGTAATTAAGAGTTTACGCTCTATAAGCAACAAATGTTTGTTATCCATACATAACCAAGAGTTAGTTCTCTCAACACAACCAAGAGTTTGTTCTCTATAAACAATCAAGTGTTTGTTTTGTATATGCTACCAAGAATTTGTTGTCTATAAGGAAACAATGGTTTGTTCTCTCTGCGCAACTAAGAGTTTGTTCTCTATACGCAACCAAGAGTTTGTTCTCTATACACAAGAAAGAGTTTGTTCTCTATAAGCAACCAAGAGTGTGTTCTGTATACAAAACCAAGAGTTTGTGGTCTATAAACTACTAAGAGTTTCTTCTCTATACACAACCATATGTTTGTTCTCTATAAGCAACCAAGAGTTTGTCCTCTTTAAGCAACCAAGTATTTGTTTTCTATACGCAACCAAGAGTTTGTGCTCTAAATGCAACAAAGTGTTTGTTCTCTACACACAACCAACTACGCAACCAAGGGTTTGATCTCTATACACAACCAAATGTTTGTCTCTCTACGCAACAATGAGTTTGTTCACTATACATAACGAAGAGTGTGTTCACTATACACAACCAAGGGTCTGTTCTTTCTACGCAACCAAATGATCGTAGTCTATACACAACAAAGAGTTTGTTCTCTATAAGCAACGAAGAGTTTGTTTACTATGCACAAACAAGAGTTTGTTCGCTCGACGCAACCAACAGTTTGTTCTCTCTACGCAACCAAGAATTTATTCTGTATACACAACCAAGTGTTTGTGCTCTATAAGCAACAAAGAGATTGTTCTATATAAGCAACCAAGACTTTTTTCTCTCTATGCAACCAAGAGTTTGTTCTCTATAAGCAACCAAGGTTTTTTTCTCTATACGCAACCAAAAGTTTCTTCTCTATATAAAGCTAGGTGTTTGTTCTCTATCAGCAGCCAAGAGTGGGTTCTGTATACACAATCAAGACTTTCTTTGCTATAAGCAATCAATTGTTTGTTTTCTATAAGCAAGGAAGAGTTTGTTCTATCTGTATACGTAACCAAAAGTTTGTTCTCTATATGCAACGAAGGGTTTGTTTTCTATAAGCTACGAAGAGTTTGGTCTTCATAAGCAACCATGTGTTTGTTCTCTATAAGCGTCCTAGAGTTTGTTCTGTACACACAACCAAGAGTTTGTTCTATATAAGCAACCAAGACTTTATTCATTCTACGCAACCCAAAGTTTTTCTCTATACGGAACCAAAAAGTTGTTCTCTATACACAAGCCAGTGTTTCTCTGTACATGCAACCAATATTTTGTTTTCTATACGCAACCAAGAGTTTGTTTTCAATATGCAACCAAGATTTTTTCCTCTATAAGCAACCAAGAGTTTGTTCACTATAAGCAACCCAAAGTTTTTTTTCTGTATACGCAACCAAAAGGTTTTTTTCTATAAACAACCAAGCGTTTCTCTGTACATGCAACCAGCGGTTTGTTTTCTATGTGCAACCAAGAGATTGTTGTATATACTCAACCAAGAATTTTTTCTCTATATGCAACCTAGTGTTTGTTCTCTATAACCAAGAGTTTTCTTTCTATATGCAACCAAGAGATTGTTCTCTATAAAGAACAAAGAGTTTATTCTCTATAAGAAACCAAGAGTGTGCTCTGTATACACAACGAAGAGTTTTTCTCTATAAGCAACCAAGATTTTGTTCTGTGTACACAAACAAGAGTTTGTGCTCGATAAGCAACTAAGAGTTTCTTCTCTATACACAACCAAGAGTTTGTTCTCTCTATGCAACCAAGAGTTTTTTTTTCTCTATACACAACTAAGAGTTTGTTCTCTATCAGAAACCAAGAGTTTATTCTGTATACACAAACGAGAGTTTGTTCGCTTTATGCAACCAAGAGTTTTTTCTATATAGGATAACAAGTGTTTGTGCTCTATAAGCAACTAAGAGTTTTTTTCTATATAAGTAACGAAGAGTTTGTTCTTATATAAGTGACCGAGAGTTTTATTTTCAATATTCAACCAAATGTTTGTTCTCTATAAACAAGCAAGTGTTTGTTCACTATAAGCAAGTTTTTTCTCTATATGCAACCAAAAGGTTGTTCTCTATACACAACGAAGCTTTTCATTGTACACGCAACCAGGGGTTTATTTTCTATAAGCAACCCAAAGTTTGTTTTCTATAAGCAACCAACTGTTTGTTCTGTATAAGCAAACATGAGGTTGTTCTCTATACACAACCGAGAGTTTTTCCTCTATACGCAACCAAGAGATTGATCTCTATAAGCAACCAAGAGATTTTTCTCTATAAAAAACCAAACCTTTGTTCTCTATAACCCACCAAGTGTTTGTTCTCTATATGCATGCAAGAGTTTGTTCTCTATATGCAAGCAAGTGTTTCTTTTCTACACATAACCTTGCATTTGTTCTCTATAAGCAACCAAGAGGTTTTTCTATATATGCAGCCAGGGGATTTGTTTTCTATACGCAACCGAGAGTTTGTTATCTATACCCAACCAAGGGTTTGTTATCTATATGCAACCAAGCGTTTCTCTATTAGCAACTAAAAGTGTGTTCTCTATATGCAATGAAGGGTTTGTTTTCTATACGCAACTAAGAGTTTGTTCTTTATTATTAACAAAAGTTTGTTCTTTTTAAGCAACCTAGAGATTTTTCTTTTTATGCAACCAGGGGTTTGTTTTCTATTCGCAACAAAGAGTTTGTTCCCTATTCGCAACAAAGCGTTCGTTCACTATAAGCAACCAAGAGCTTTTCCTTTATACCCAACAAAAACTTTGTTCTACATCGGCAACTAAGTGTTTGTTCTCAATACACAACGAAGCGTTTGTTCTGTATAAACAACCAAGTATTTGTTCTCTATAAGCAACCAAGAGTATGCTTTCTTTAAGCAACCAAGATGTTTTTCCCAATTAGCAAGCAGTGGGTTTGTTTTCAATTTGCATACAACAGTTTGTTTTCTATAGGAAACCAAAGGTTTGTTCTCTGTACGCTACCAAGTGTTTGCTCTGTATATGCAACCTACAGTTTTTTTTTCTATACGCTACCAAGGGTTGGTTTTCTATATGCAACCAAGAGGCTTTTCTCTATATGCCACCAGTACATTTGTACGTTTGCGCAACCAAGAGTTTGTTTTCTATATGCAACCAAGAGTTTCTACATTATATGCAACCAGGAGTTTATTCTCTATACGAAATAAGGATTTTTTTTCACTGTACTTAACCAAGCGCTTCTCTATAGGCAAGCATGAGTTTGTTATCTTTGCGCAACCAAAAGTTTGTTCACTAGATACAACCAAGAGTTTCTCTATAAGCAACGAAAAGTTTGTTCTCTATATGTAACCAAGGGTTTGTTTTCAATACGCAACCAAGAGTTTGTTCTCTATAATTAACCAAGAGTGTTTTTTTAAGCATCCAAGAGGTTTTTTCGTATATGCAACCAGCGGATTTGTTTTCGATTCACAACCAAGTGTTTGTTCTCTATACCAAACCAAACGTGTGTTCTCTCTACGGAATCAAGAGTTTTCTCTCAATATGCAACCACGAGTTTTTTCTTTATACGCAATGGAGAATTTGTTATCTACACGCAATCAACAGTTTGTTTTCTATACAAAACCTAGCATTTCTTCTCTATAAGCAACCGGGAGTTTGTTGTCTATACGCAACAAAGAATTTGTTCTCCACATGAAACCAACCGATTGTTCACTATAAGAAAGAAAGAGTGTGTCCTATATACGCAACTAAGTGCTTGTTCTCTATAAGCAACCAAGACTTTCTTCTCTATACACAAAAAAGTTTGTCCTCTATAAGCAAGGAAGAAGTTGTTCTGTATAATCATACAAGACTTTGTTCTCTATACACGACCAAGAGTTTGTTCACTACACGCCACCAAGTTTTGTTCTCTATAAGCAACCACGTGTTTGTTCCCTATATACAGCCTAGAGTTTGTCCTCTATACGGAAAGAAAAGTTTGTTCTCAATAATCAATTAAGAGTTTGTTTTCTATATGCAACGAAGGGTTTGTTTTCTATTTGCAATAAAGAGTTTGTTTTGTATATGCAACCAAAATTTTGTTCTCTATATGCAACCAAGAGTTTGTTCTATATAATCAATCAAGAGTTTGTTCTCTATACGTAACTAAGAGTGTATTCTCTATTCACAACCAAGCGTTAGGTCTCTATAAGCAACCAAGAGTTTTTTCACTATACGCAACCAAGAATTTTTTTTTATCTATACGCAACCAAGAGTTTGTTCGCTAAACAAAACCAAGCGTTTGTTTTCTATAAGCGACCAACAGTTTGTTTTCTATATGCAACCAAGAGTTTGTTCTCTATAAGTGACCAAGGGTTTGCTGTCTATAAGCAACTAAGAGTTTGTTCTCTATAAGCACACAAGACTTTCTTCTTTATGAGCTACCAAGGGTTTGTTCTGTATATGCAGATAAGTGTTTGTTCTCTACATGCAACCAAAGGTTTGTTCTCTATATGCAACCAAGTGTTTGTTCTCTATACGCAACGAAGAGTTTGTTAACTATACGCAACTAAGTGTTTGTTCTCTATACACAACCAAGCATTTGTTCTCTATAAGCAGCCAAGAGTCTGTTCTCTATACGCAACCAAGTGTTTGTTTTCAATATGCAACGAAGAGTTTGTACTTTATACGCAACCAAGAGTTTGTTCTTTACATGCAATGAAGAGTTTGTTCTGTATACACAACCATGCGTTTCACTATAATTAACCAAGAGTTTGTTCTTTCTAAGCAACCAGGAGATTTTTCTCTATATTCATCCAGGTTTTTTTTTTCTATTTTCAACGAAGAGTTTGTTCTCTATACGAAACGAAGAGTTTTATATCTTTACGTAACCAAGAGTTTGCTCTCTATATGCAACCTTGGGTTTATTCTTTATACGCAAACAAGTGTTTATTCTCTATACGCAACCAATAGTTTGTTTTCTATACGCAACCAAGTGTTTTTCGGGCCATTAATTTTTTGCGAGAAACTAAAACGCACCTTAATAGCTAACGGAGTTGTGACGGACGAAAATGTCTGTCGAACATGCATGATAAATAATCTATTTATATATATCAAATGTCCGAAGTGACACACATGATTGAGTACAAGGCCCAAGTTTTTTTTGGGGGGTGAAACGGGAGGGTCATTCGCTGGTCATATGTGCCATACAAAATCCGAGCTAACCCATTTTCACTGACCTATCCATACTGTACAATACTTTCATTTTTTCGATCCTACCGGAGTACATTTACCAAAATATCGCAACAACTATAGAAAAATACCTAAAATTATGAAATGATACACAAGGGAATGATGGTACATTGAACCGTCCGAACAAATGCTTATATATATATATATATATACAATTACATGAATGAAATGATATGTACAATAGAAGGCAGAGCGCACTGGGTGGTATAATGGTTACCAAGCTAGACAAGCAAACCGTCACGCGTGAGTTCGGGTTTCATTGCGTGTCCCATTCATTCGGCCTTGTGCCACATCGAATCAAAATATTTCGTAAATTATTACAATAAAAAGCATGTATATTAAAATAAACAATGTGAAGTCACAAAAAACCTAAACAAAATGCTAAACACATTTGATTACCCCACCCGACATTACCCATGTATATCTTAGATTCTAAGCTGTTTTCCTATTACGAGGACCGAAAACAAATTATACAACCTCTACGTGGGGGTAGATATATTCTATGAGGGAGTAAAAATCGAGGGTTTGGGAGGGTAGGGAACCGAGTGAATCAAAATTTTTTTTCTTGTACCCAGGATATAAATGGAAATAGATGATTTTCAGGATTGAGGAAGAAGAGTTTAGAAAAACTGCTTATGGGAATCCTAATCTAAATGACAGGGCCATGTTACTGCCTAGGATGTAAAAAATAGAAACTAACTTATCACTGCGGCCATGAGGAGAGAAGGAGGACTCCAACGCGGCTCTTTCTTTCAACCAAGCTTACCCCTTCCACTCACCTTTCGTTTAATGCTATGTGCTCTAATCTCTTTTTATCACATCTAAACTTTACTTTAAGCTGATGCTTAAAAAACACATCAGATCGTAATGAGAAAAGTTACATCGTCTTATAATTTCTTCAGTCACTTCGTCCAAATTGCCTGACGCAACAATTAGTGTTTTGAGAAACATACTTCGCTTCACACCTGTTCACGGAAAATCAATGTTGTCCACGACGTAACCAACGTCGAGCAGTGCTGTTAAGGATCCATCACTTCTCAAACGTAATCCCAAAAGAATTGGACTCGCTCGCGGAGGTTGAAGGTGTTCTCAGTGGTCTCCTCTCACCCTTTGCTGTAGTAGGTGTAATTGGGCAGACTGCCATTTTGAAGGCCACATCGGTGAGGGGTAACGCATTCTGAGCCTTTCAGCGAGTCAAAGGCTTTTATATACGGCATCCCAAGGACACTGGCAATAGACCTGCCTACGAAGCATTTGTCACCATTCTTTCACAAGAGAGTGAAGAGGGATCCCTCTAAGGAAGACTGCTGATTCACAGGCAGAGGACGTACAGACTACCGGTAAAGGATCAGAGGGAAGTTGTACACTTTATTCCCATTTAGTACAAAATGGAAGGCACAAGGCCTTGAAGTTTTATGGGGGAGGGGAAGTGAGCAGTCATGCATTATCTATATGTTCTAAGGGGACCTAACTAGCCACATTCGCCGACCCATTCAACAGTACAATATATAATCATTCATCCATCACCATGCGTGCTGCTGCCACCAAAATACCATATTTGCTCTATGAAAAAGACCTTAAAAAACCTGAATGAAATGTGTGATTTTATTTACAATTGATGATTTATTTACAATGGATATTATATGATGGGGATGGGACAAAACCCCCGAAATATACAAAAAAACGAATATGGAAAACAAAGGAAAGAATTCCCCGTTTGGTTGTCTCCCATCCCCCCGTCTACGAAATGGAGGCCGACTGTTTTCCAGTGTCCGAAAACACCGAAAACAAGCTGGACCTACCCTTGGTTGGATAGGGGTCCTAGTCTAGTGGGACAAGAAATACAGGGTTGGGCGCGGTATGGGCAGTTGAAAGCAGGTAATATGACTTTTATACACGTGAACTTCCAAGATCTTCAACAAAAGCCGGCTGGAGTGCGGGTTAAGGTACAAAAATAATGGGGACGGGGAAGATCTTGGAAACTAACAACTAGTTGACGGGGACGATGACTCACAACATACAGCTAACTAGGTTTCTAGGTTTTAAGGGGGAAAATCAATGCCTACTTACCCGGGATGGGGTACCGAAGGACCCGTACCGTAGACGCCATGCGCAGGCAGAGGAGGGAAGGAAGACTCCAACATTGCCCCCCTTTCTTACGACCAGGCTCGCTGCATTCACCCACCTTTTGTCGAATGTTATGCGATCCAAGCATTTTCTATCGCATCTGATTTTGACCCTAAGCTGATGCCTAAAATACAAAACCAGATCACGATGAGAAAAGTTTGCATCGTCATACAATCCCTTCTTTCGCATCGTCCAAATCATCGTTCGAGGTACAGCAATGATCGTGGGAAACACCGCACGCTTCTCACCCTGAAACGGAAGAACGTTGTCGACGACGTAACCAACGTAGAGCAGCACGAGCTGCTTGGGTTCGATGCGACCCGTCTACTCCCCGACGTGATCCCAGAACGGGCGAACTCGTTCGCAGTAGTAGAAGGCGTGCTCAGCCGTTTCTCAGCGAGCACAATGTCTGCCAGGCCCGCTCTGAAGTTCAAGCCGAGAAGGAGTAACGTATTCCGGGCAAGTCGCCAGGTAAGCCAGGTAAGCGAGTTGTTCAAGAAGCTCGATCCTGGCGCCCAATTCCAGTGGGAGCGGATCTCCTCCACCGTCCAGCCGCGCCACACGCTAAGAGGGTCCGAAGCGGAACCCACCACTCGCTCCTGATGTAGTTCTTTCCGAAGCCGTGAAAGGTCACTGGACCCAAGAAGGTTACGAAGGGCCGTTCGGCACTCGTGGACAAACAGTGCTTCGCCCAACGGCTTACGTCGACCTTCAGCCTTTGGGTCTGACTTGAGGCGAGGAAAAGTCCGACTCGCCTTTCGTCTCCACACTGCGTCCCCCGTCAAGGATCGGCCCAGGTATGCAAGTCTTTCAGCAAACCAGTGGCTCACCAGATCAGGCATACCCAGACCCCCGTTGAGTGTACGTTGGATGCAGACCTGTGTACGGACCATCGGCTTTGCACCTCCCCAGAGCAATCTGGAGAGGGATTGTTGAAGCGCCAGCCGATGTGCCTTTGGCAAAGGAAGTACCGCCAATCGGTAAAGGATCAAGGGGAAGACGTACACGGCGTACGCCTACGCCCTGCCCTTTAAGGACAACCGCCTTCGAAGCCAGATAACCACCGGCTCTTCTACCTTTGCCTGTATTTCAGATTCATCTCTCTTCACGGGGAAGTTCCTATGGCGTAATAGCTTGTGTTCAACTGCAGTCTCGAAGTAAGCAAGTTCGAACAACAATCGCTCTATTACGTTCACATTCGGACTAATACATTTCGGAAAGTTATTGCCCCCCCCATCCTTTCAGCTATGGGTTCAATAGTATTACTGCTGTTATTCTACAAGGTTGACTTTAGCATTAAATTGCCCACGAAGTTTAGAGCTGGTGAGTACTATGATGTTCCATGTCTACTTAACCATTTGTTAGGGCCCCATCTATTTTCCAGGCTGTTAAAAACTCAACAGAGGCCTATAAAAGACAAAAAGGCCCAAAAGAGGCTAAAAATAGTTAGTGTCCAACCTGGACGTAGAAAGCATGAAGAGGAGGATAGAAGAAAAAAACTGGTTCTGCCCTTTGCAGATAATGTCTGCCTGGCTACCGAAATTAGTTGGTACAAAAATCACGTTCTAAACTCCACCGGATCACAGAAACATTAACCCGACACACAGTGCTGTGTTCTGGTTTCTGTCTGGGTGAAAATTTTTGTCATCAATTTTGACCTACTACTTGGATTTAAATACCCACAGTAAGTAATACAATTATAAACGTATTTTGTAATTTGCTCGAAGCATTGCAGAAATTATTTTATTGTATTGTATTAATTTCGACGGCTATTGCAATGCGAAATAATAACTATTTGAGTCTAATTAATTTCCAAGTTAAAACTTCATCGTCAGAAACTTTTTTAAATCAACACAATGTTGGATGTTCAAATTTTTTCAATATCGTGTTTGATTAAAAAGTCTATAACGATGAAATTTTTACTTTGAAATTAATTAGACTCAAATAATTATTTTGCATTGCTATTGCTCTCCAAATTAATGAAATAACAAAATTATTAACAGTTAGGCAAATTTTTTTTTACATAAATCGGTTTATTAATGTTTCTAGGTACTAAACTAATTTATTACTTTTTTCTAAAAGTAATAAAAAATTTCAATAACACTTTTTAATTTTGAGTAAACTAGAATTGGGTAAAGTTGTCAACTTTGAGTAAATTTCATCATCATCATCATCATCATATCGCGCTGGTAGCACGGATATCCCTGACCCTCTCTCGCCACTCCTCCCTATCGTTCATCGCCCTAGGTAGGTCTTCAGGACAACATCCTGTATCCTCACATAGCTGCTGAATGTACGTTCGAGCTGGTCGTCCTGCTTTTGCGCGGCCATGTGTGGGGATCCATAAGAGTACATCTCTTATGAGTTCATCTCTGCTTCTCCAGCAGTGTCCTGCATGTCTGGTTCGTCTAACTTGGATAGTTTTCGTGATAGGGGGCAGGTGGCCGTACAGTTGGTGTCTTGTGGGATGTTGCTGCCAGGACTTGTTCAGGATTGCACGCAGCATTCTTGTGTAATTGCCATCTAGCTTCTTCTCCAGTCGTTTTGTTAGCGTCCATGTAGTGCATCCATATAGCAGTATCGATGTGACCACTGCCTGGAAGAAACTGCGTTTCATTTTATCGGTTAGGTCTGATTTCCATATAATCGATAGCCTATTGATAGCTGTCCATGCTTTCGTTAACCTCGTTTCGATGTCCTTTTCGGTTGATTCGACGCTGCTTCCTAGGTACGTGAATTTGTCTACTAGTTTAAGTGGGGTTCCTTCTAGAGTGGAGATGTCCCCCGTTTGGTTATAGCACATATATTCCGTTTTGTGTGCATTAACATAGAGGCCTATGCTTGCTGCTGCTCGTTCCAAACTATGCAGAAGTGTTTCGGCTTGGTCAGGTGTATTTGCCAGTATCGCTATGTCATCGGCGTAGTCGGCATCGTAATTGTTGTTGCGGGGTATCTTCTGCTTCTTTTCTTCGTCAGTTCGAAGCCATTCTCTTTGATTTTGTCAATCGATGTTCTAAGTACGTAGTCTAGACAAATGATAAAGAGGTACGGGGCCAGCATGTCCCCTTGTAGTACTCCTGCTACAATGTCAAAGTATTCTGTGTCTCCATCCGGTGATCGTACTTTTACTTTAGTGTTTCTATAGAGAATCGTTATTGCCGCTACGGTTTCTTTAGGTATGCCGTACGCTAGTAGGATTTGATCCATCTTTCCTCTGTGAATGGAGTCGAAAGCCTTGGTAAAGTCGACAAATATTAATGTCGCTTATAGGTTCTTTGCCCGTACACCTTCGAGGATTCTATTTGTGAGGTCGTGGATCTATTTCTTCGGAAGCCATTTTGGTTTTTTTTAAGTATGTTGTCGATTTGGGGTTCTATTCGGTTTCGTAGTAGGGCATTGTAGATTTTGGCAGCTATGGATGTAAGTGTTTTGCCTCGGTAGTTTTTATTGGCTAATCCGAGGTCCCCCTTTTTAGGGAAGGGGAGTATGCATCCCTAACGCAGTATACAATCAAAATCCGATAGATAGATGGATGATGAGTAAATTTAAATCTTTAAAATGTATTAAAAATTAGTTACATATTATATTAATACCCAATGTTATTTCACTTTTTATACTGATAATTATGTTACTATCTTTCAAATAAAGCTAAAATTTAACCTTAAATGATAAATTTTGAAAATTCATTTTAATGGAAAAAGAGCAAATACTTTTAGTACCGACTATCGAGGATCATTAAATAAATTTCCATACTTTTTTTGCATGGGCACTTTTATTGATAGTACACACATGAAACTCTACTCCCCTTCGAAGTAATCTCCTCCAGCTGCAATGCACTTGTTGTACCGTTCCAACAACTTCTGGAAGGCCCCATGAAAGTCCTCTTGTGTGAGTGTGTCAATGACCTTCGTCACAGCCTCTTTCATCTCCTCAATTGTCTCATAACGACAGCCTCTGAGCTTAGGGAATAACCAAAAGTCACAGGGAGCAAGGTCTGGACTATAGGAATGGTGAGGAACTGTCTTGATGCCCATCTTGCTCAAATAGTCTGTGACAATGATGGAGTTTTGGACGTGCATTGTCCTGCTGGAAATGCCACTGACCCGATTTGAAGAGTGCTGGCCTCTTCCGACAGAATCTCTTCCTGAACTCCCTTAAAACCTCAACATAGTAACCCTAACCCTTTGGCCAATCAACTGTGGTGTATTGACTTCCCTAATCCTCCCACACCTCTCGTCATCCCTCACAGACTCCCTGCCTTCCTTGAATCTCTTATGCCACTCAAAAACTGATGCTCGATTCATACAAGATGCTCCAAAAGCAGTCTGAAGCATTCCATACATTTCTGTGGCATTTTTCCAAGTTTAAAACAGAATTTCATTGCATATCGTTCTTCTAAAGTGTCCTCACGTCCAGACTGCATTTTTGAAATTCACCAGCTGTGACAATCAGACTTTAGCATGGTGTATTCCAATTCCTGCTGTAGCTGCTCATTTGAAGCTGAAATCAGTCTATGACAATGTTAAACGCCTGTACAAAAAAATCTGGAAACTTATTGAATGCACCACTATATTCAAAACCTAAATTAAGATTGTAAAAATGTCTTCTGGCCTTTTTTTCTTACGAAATGGAGACAAGAAATTTCTGTATTAAAAACTTTGTTTTCATCTATTTTAACCTAAATTGGCTTGTTAATTGTTCAATTTCTGTATTATTTTTTTTTTTTGCTTTTTTTTTACATTTCTTAGGTAATTCGAGAGATAACTGCCGCTTATCACTTTTAAATTTAAGGAGCTCGAAAGAGTAACATTTTTTGCCGTTTGAATTTTATGTTTGCGAATTTTGCCTCCTGAATTGTAAACGTTCTAAATTTATTACCCCAACCAATAAATAAAAGTTTGAAGACCGGTATGAAAAAAATGTTCTCAACTGAAGAAAAAATAATCTTATCAGTCATGTGGATAATTATTAAAAGGATTATCCAGAACGATTATATTTAGATTGTTAGAAAAAAACATCCGATATAAGTTACGAATTAAAAAGAAATTGCTTCGAAATACCCAAATTTCGACAGAGGAAGTTGTTTTAAAGAAACTTCATATTACTTTAGTACTGAAATTTTTAAAAAAATCTGTTAAGTAGATATTTGGTAAATTTTTAAAAATCGACGCTTTTTGTTGTGTACAATAGTGCGTCCCCCCATTTCCAATATCTCATATGTATCCTTAATTTATTAAAAAAAACGTAATTCAGCTTTTCTTCAGTTTTTCTTGTTTTTGATGAACTATTGAATTATTTTTGTAACATTTTTATTAGCTAAAATGTATACGTACCGTTTTAAAATCCATTTTTTAACTGATGTACCCAGTGGCCCAAAATATTTTTCTGGCTTCTAAAATGGCGCCTTTTAACATTGTCGAACACTTGTATGACGCTAGAAAGATTACATCTTCAAATCTAACAAAAATGTGTTTTTTAAATACAAAAGTAATCATCATCATCATCATGTGCCGCCAGCACGGATATCCCTGACCCTCTCTCGCCACTTTTCCCTATCGTTCATCGCCTCTGCCAGGTCTTGAGGGCTACATCCCGTATCCTCATATAACTGCTGCATATATGTTCGAGCTGGTCGTCCTGCTTTTGCTTGGCCATATGTGGGGGTCCATATGAATACATCCCTTATGAGCTCGCCCCTGCTTCTCCAGCAGTGTCCTGCATGTCTGGTTTGTCTAACTTGGATAGTTTTCGTGATGGGAGGCAGGTGGCTGTATAGTTGGTGCCTTGTGGGGTGTTGCCGCCAGGACTTGTTCAATATTGCTCGCAGCATTCTTGTGTAATTGCCGTTTAGCTTCTTCTCCAGCCGTTTTGTTAGCGTCCAAATAGTGCATCCATACAGCAGTATCGACACGACCGCTGCCTGGAAGAAACTGCGTTTTATTTTATAGGTCAGGTCTGATTTCCATATGATCGATAGCTTATCGATAGCTGTCCATTCCTTCGTTAGCCGCGTGTCGATGTCTTTTTCTCTTGATGAGACACTGCTTCCTAGGTAGGTGAATTTGTCAACCAGTTTCAGAGAGGTTCCCCCTAGTGTGGAAATGTCGCCTGTTTGATTAAAGCACATATATTCAGTTTTGTGTGTATTGACATGGAAACCAATGCCTGAGGCGGCTCGTTCCAAACTATGCAGTAGTGTTTCGGTTTGGGTGGGTGTATTTGCCAGAATTGCTATGTCATCGGCGTCGGTAATTGTTTTTGCGGGGTACCTTCTGCTTCTTTTCTTTGTCAGCTCGAAGCCATTTTCTTTGATTTTATCAATTGATGTTCTAAGCACGAAGTCTAGACAGATGATAAAGAGGTATGGGGCTAGTGTGTCCTCTTGTAGTACTCCTGCTCTCCATCAGGTGAACGTACTTTCACTTTGGTGTTTCTATAGAGAATCGTTATTGCTGCTACGATCTCTTTTGGTAAGCCGTATGCTAGTAGGGTTTGTCCCATCTTCCCTCTGTGAAGGCCTTGGTAAAGTCGACAAAAAGTAATGTCGCCTGTTGGTTTATTGCCCGTACGCCTTCAAGGATTCTACGGATGGTCAATATTTGTGAGGTCGTGAATCTATTTCTTCGGAAGCCATTTTGGTTTTTCCTAAGGATGTTGTCAATTTTGGGTTCTATGCGGTTTCGTAGTAGGGCATAAGATGGAGTAAAGCTTGTAATATGGACGTCCGCTGGGAGGAAAGTGTTTTTGGTAACAGGTTTTATTGCTTCCATAATTTAGATCAATAAACAGGGATTTTTTTTCGAAAGTCAAACAACTGGTAGAAGAATTGGATATTGACCAAACCCTTTTCAGAAAAAGGGGTCAACAAAATTCAATTTTACAATTGATGCCTTAACTATATGATATTTTCGTTGATCAGTCGATGTACCATATTTAGATTCCATCATAATCACTGGAAAGTAGATACTTATGATATAACAGAGTTGTTATCAAGAGATATTCCAAATTTGTGCTACCTCCCTATATACGCAGAACAAACAAACACATAATTACCTTAGAAAAAAGACTTACCGAATTTTTAAAATTATAATTTGTTTTGTTTTTGTGGTGGGGGGGAAGTAGTTTATTTATTGTAATCTACTTACTAATTAAAATAAATAAAATCTCGTTTATTCTGAAGTAATCAGATTTTGATTAAATTTTCAGTTTATTTTGTTTTCATAGCAAAATGTTTTGGAATTTAATTTTTAAGCCAACCGCTTTTTTAATTTAACGAAATCATTCTAAAATATAATTTTGATGCTAAAAATATATACTTTTCTGTAAAGGTATGCACCTAATCTTCACAAATAAAAAGAATAATTCTGTCACCGATAATTTACTTTTTTGTCAAAATTTAACCTAAGAGATTTGTCGTACTTGACATTTAAGGTGTGAGTGTTTTGTAGCTAAACTAAAATACAAATTTATCTGTTAGCCGACTTCCATTCTATCATCAAATTTTTTTTTTATTTGCACACATCTGAAGCTGTGTTTCATCATTTAATGACCAAAGAAATTTTTGAAAATTTTAATTTAGACGTGCTAGGTGCTTATTCAGAAACTCTGCTATTAAGACGAAAAAATTAAATAATTAAATGGATTTGTAGTCAGAATTCGTTCACCTGAGTAACATTTAATTGAGCTTAAAACTTCTCGCATACAAAAACCAAACGTATGAAATAGAAAATTTGTTTTCCTCTTATCAAATTTTTATTAAATCAGAAAATATTTACTAACACATGACCCTCACAATTAACAAAGTTCTATAATAGATTTCTGTAACTATTCAATGTCATCTTATCTGTAATAATTTTTATTCAACTAATTTGTGGCATCCCCTATGGTTAGCAGTAGTCTATTAGTAAATAATAATGCTAACGTTTTGAGTTTAAATAACTTGCTTGTTAAATTTCAGTCTTGTGAAATCAATTGTCCAGAATAGTCCGCTGGAAAAATCCCTTCGGTAATGTATATTTAACAACTTAGAAGTCGTCAATTTGGTCAGCGGGCTATTTTGGACAAATTAATTTCATCGAATTTTATCACTCTAAAGCACTACAAAAGTGATTTCCATTGTAATCCGGCATGTAGATTAATTATTCCCACTAAAACAGAAATGGGAATAATCTATAAGATAATCTTGCTACACTTAAAATAGCTCAAAACATAAACCAATAAGATTATGAGGTTTAAGGATTATGATAAAAATGATAAATGCACCTTCATAGAATATTTAAGAACTTTACCCGCCAATTACGAAAAAAAAAAACTGTTGACGAGGCATTAAATTTAGCGAAGGAATATATGTTGATATCAGAGGATAAAATCATTAAACATTGCCGAAAATCACTGCTTTACAACAGGGTGTCATAAAATAGAAGCAACATATTAATATGATAATACTGAGATCAGTGCAATGGTGGTCATTTAGAACACGTCCAGTAAAAAAAAAAAAAAAAATGCATCCTTTGAGTTAGAGACATCGAATCAATGTTCTGTTGTTTTTTTATTGATATTATATTAGCTTCCAGGACATGCATTGTTTTTTAGGTTTCTTGTCTCAGTAATGAATTATTATCATAAATAGGTTGCATCTATTTTGAGACAGTTTTGAATGATTGTCTCCAAATAGCAGTGACACACAATATTTTTCATCTCTCATCGAAGGCATTGTGATCGATTATTAATTGTTGGTATAGTATACTATTTCAAAAGAAAACAACGTTATTATTAGAGTTATTAGAATATATAAGAATCAATACATTTTGAAAGTTTAGGTAAAACAAAATTAAAATTGTTTTAAGTAATGCCGGTAATTATTTTACGTACAATATACAAAAATTTAAATTGATGCCACTAACTACCTGTAGATTTTAATTTTGGTAATATGTTATATTGTAGCAAAGAACAAAAATCGTGTCGATTGAATGAAATTGCAAAGGGACATTTTGAATGATTCACATGAATATAAGGCATTGTGTATCCATATATTTATTGTGTGCGACCAGAAGTGTGGGCAGATGTAATTTACTAAGCTTTTTGTTTAGATGTGGCACAAGGCCGCATGAATGGGGCACCCAGTGAGACTCTAACTCACTCGTAAAGGCTCGTTAGTCTATCCTGCTAACCATTACGCCACCCGAGGTGCCCAGAGTGAGTAGATGTTATCTTACTTTAAATTCCTTATTTATCTATCTATCAAATACAATCATCAGATGAGACTCACAAATCTTAAGGGTGGCGTAGTGGCTAACGTGGTTGACTGCGACATCGTAGTAAGCGAGTTCGAACTCCAGTCGTGCAATTACGTTCCCTTTAGGAATAATACCTTCGGGAAAGATGTGGGATCCCTTATACTCCACCAACTATGGGTTTATTAGTACCATTCATCATGATCATATGACACCACCAGCACGGATCTCCCTGATCCTCTCTCGCCACCCTTCCCTATCGTCCATCGCTCCCGGCAGGTCTTCCAGGCTACATCCTGTATCGGCACAGAGCTGTTGTATATAGATTCTAGCTTGTCGTCCTGCCTTTGTTCGTCCATGTGAAGGGGTCCACAGGAGTATGTCGCTTATGAGTTCGTCCCCACTTCTCCAGCAGTGTTCCGCATGTCTGGTTCGTCTGATTCTGATAGTTTTCGTGGTAGATGGCCGTGCAGCTGCTGCTTTGTGGAGTGCTGTCTCCAGGACTTGTTCAATATTTCTCGCAGCATTCTTGTGTAATTGCTGATAAGTTTTTTCTCCATACGTTTTGTTAGCGTCCATGTAATGCATCTGGCAAAGGAAAGAAACAGAAGATACCCCTCAAAAACAATTACCGACGCCGACTACACCGATGACAGCACTTTTGGTAAATGCACTCGCCGAAACCCTGCTACATAGTCTGGAACGAGTAGCTGCTGGCATAGGCCACCATGTCAACGCAGACAAGATGGAATACATATGCTTTAAGAGGTGACATCTCCACAGGAAATGGTAGTTCTCTGAAACTTGTGGACAAGTTCGCCTACCTAGGAAGCAGTGTCTCATCAACTGAGAAAGACATCAACACCACGGCTAGCAAAGGCATCGACAGCTATCGAAAGGCTATCGGTCATATAAAAGTCAGACCTCACCGATAAAATAAAACGCAGTTTTTTTTTCAAGCAGCGGACGTGTCGATACTGCAATATTAATACCATTACTGTTTTTCTATAAGGATTGTCTTGGCATTAAATAACCCATAAGGTTGCCATGCCATTAAAAAACAAAGAAGCCAAACAGAAATAGAATTACCTCAAAGAGGTGAGTAATCATTCATTTATCTTATCTACCTTTACTGGGCAATATGGAGTATTTTTCTTAATTATGAAAACGTTTTTAGATTGTTTTGTTTATTCTAATATACATAAAATGCCGTTCAATATCAAATTTTTAATAGTTTATAAACACATTGAAGTTACTTACATATATCGCCATTTTGTGATGGCAAGAATCTCAAACAATGGCTGGTTGGGTTTTATGGCATATCAACCCTTGTAGATTATTTAATGCCAAATCCTGTTTATATGATTTGTAAATGAATAGTAGGTAACATTTCAAACAAGCCAGAGCTTATTTGTTTTCACACAGTTAAATGGTTTGAGGTTCTGTCATCTAACATTTAATAGTTTTATTTGCACACAGTTGAATAGTTTCAAGTATTTCTATCTAACACTAACAATTCAACAGTTATTTATTTTCGCACGGTTAAACTTTTTTTTTACCCAATGATACTATCACACAGGGTCAGGACGCTCGTTGGGGGGGGGTCTTACCCCCCTGTAGAGATGCAGTCGACGTATTCTACAGCCCCCACTCGCCCCAACTAACTGGGCTGAATCTGACGAGAGTTCATTATTAAAGTTGTATGTATTGTTGCAAGAATGTTTGAATTAGATCAATGACAATTATTATAATTCTGCCTTTTTGCTGTCACGTTTGAATCTGTATTTTGCTTTTCGCAATTAAGATTCATGAAACTTTCAAAAGGGTTGACGATCAAATATCAAGGCGAAAGAGCGACGAACATTAACAAAAACTGCACAGTGGCCAAAAAAAAAAAAAAAAAAAAAAAAGCAAATATTATAAAAAGAAAAAGAAAAAGTTCTTAAAATAAACTGATATTGATAAAGATGATTAAAGAAATGATTAAAATAAATGAAAGCTCATCGTCATGTCTCGCTGCTAGCACGGATCTCCCTGACCCTCTCTCGCCAACCGCTTTTATCGTCCATCAATCCCGGAAGGTCTTCCAGGCTACATCCTGTATCGGCACAGAGCTGCTGTGTATAAGTTCTAGCTGGTCATTCGACCTTTACTCGTCCAAGTGCAGGGGTCCCCCGGAGTATGTCACTTATGAGTTCATTTTTACTTTTCCAGCAGTATCCCGCATGTCTGGTTGGTCTAACTTTGATAGTTTTCGTGATGGATGGTAGGTGGCCGTACAGCTGCTGTTTTGTGAGGTGTTGCCTCCAGGACTTGTTCAATATAGCTAGCAGCATTGTAATTGCCGTCAATTACATCAACACGCGACTAGCAAAGGCATGGACAGCTCTTGATCGGTTATCGGTCATATGGAAGTCAGACTTGATCGATAAGATAAAACGCAGTTTTTCCCAAGCAGCAGACATGTCGATACTGCTATTTAGATGCACCATATGAACGCTAACTAAAATTATGGAGAAAATGAAAGCTATTAAGACTTAATATCTACAAATGACGCTTATAAGACTTATGTTTTTAATATTTACTAATAAAAATAACAACCATCTTGGAAACAGACTCAGTAGAAAGATATTAAGAGACTGATTGATTTTAACGGCATGTCAACCGGTTTAGAGTTGTTTTATTGAAAGAAGTTAGGGAATCAGGTTCATATATACATTTTTGTGCAATGTTTAAAGAATTGTTTTGTTTTCTGTTCAGTCCAATTGAATACGAATAATTTTAAAATAGAACTATTTTATCCGTATACACAGGACCCAAAGAAGTACTTCAACTCAGAGTGAACCTGGGAGTAATGATAATGAAGGGGTACTCCACCCCTCCCTAAGCTTTAGAACTTGTGAAGTTTAGTATCATATCCAGGACACCTCTTTTTGAAGTGGGGGGGTCTTACCCCTCTGCAGGGGATATTATAAACTCTGTCGACAGGGTCGATATTGAGCCAGAGGTTTGTTATGTCATTACTTGGATGAAGGTTGTTGGTTTTTTGTTAAATGGCATATCAACAATCGTGGATTATTTGATGCAAAAGTCATCCAAGTAGTAATTTACTAAGCTTTTTGCTTAGAAGTGACACAAGGTCATATGAATGGGGCACCTGGTGAGACTCAAACTAACTCGTGTAGGTTTGCTAGTCTAGCTTGCTAGCCATTACATTACCAGAGACGCCCCAAAAGCCACCCAAGTAGAAGAACAGTGGAGCAACTCTTTTACCCCATAGTTGGGTGTTCATATCTTTCTCAAAGATATTAAACTGATAGTGAATATAATAATACAACTGGAGTTTGATCTCTCTTTCTACGATATTGCAATCCAGTACATTAGCCACCACATCACGGAATCTCTTCCCGTTATCAAGATGAAAAAAGCAATGACGCATTATTTTTTCATACTCTTCAAATATACACAGATGTTCGTTAGTTGGTTGTTTAGGCATATCAACCTTTGTAGGTTATTTAACGCCAAACCCATTTTTATGTAAATAGACAGTTCTATTTCAAACAATTCAGTTTAGCATGAGTACACAGTTTAATAGCCAAAAAACATTTCTATTTCAAGCTATTCAGTCAATTCAAACAGTTTTATTTCAGCCAATTCAGTTTAGTATAAATATAGATTTTATTTACACCCTGTAAAATGTCAAAACAGTTCTATATTAAACAATTCAGTTTAGCATAAGTTCAGTTTCAATGTCAAAAACAGTTCAATTTCAAACAATTCTGTTTAGCATAAGTACGCAGTTTAATTGTCAAAAACATTTCCATTTTAAACAATTCAGTTTAGCATAAGTATGCTGTTTAGTTCTATTTATCCCATAGATAGTGCCCTATCAGGTGCTACCATTCCGAGCCAGAGTGGACCCAGGAGCAATGGCAATGAAGAAGTGCTCCGCATTCCCCAAAGCCCCAGCATCGCTGGAACCTCACCATTAGGTTGCTTAGTGTTATATCTAGGACACACGTTGGGGGGGGGGGTCTTACCCCTCTGCAGAGGTGCAGTCAGTGTATTCTACAGGCCCAACCGATTGGGCAAAATATACACAGAATGAAATAAAATAAATTGATTGGCTTATCGATATGAGAGGTATATATTCAATAAATTTACTCGGGAAATCTATTCTAAAGACATATGCCTTGCTGAGTTTTTGTGGATGCAGAATTTGAAGAGGAGATATAAATCTGAAACATTCAAATGGTAGTTTTTAAACAAAATCAATAGTTATTTAAGGTCCGAAATATTGACATAAACATAGCAGTTCCAGATCTGATTCTAAGCTGCAAGATCCATCGATATTTTTAGTGTAGCAATCAATCATATTTAGAAATTCCAAGTTCACTTCGCCTACCTCCGGTGGAAATTAACTTTTGAAAAAATCTTTTGAATGAAAGAAAAAAAAGAACTCATAAAAATAAGTTTGTTTCGTCACAGATTTCCCCCAATTCCATCTGAACTTATGTTTATTAAAGATGAGTCCACAACTCTTTGAAATGGAGTCCGTGGAAGCAATCTGTTTCAGACGAAAAATATTCTTTATGATAAAACGAATTTTAAAATAAAGTTGAGTAAAATCGAGACTTGCAGATTCGAATCTATTGAACTTTGGGTATGTAATAAAAACAGAAGCCAGAATAAACTTAAAACTAAGCTTTATTTTACTTGGTTGATACTTTTAGTTAGGATTTGTCACGCGTCCCACCAAACCCGCGAGTGCGGCACAAGGCCTTTTTTGGGTCCGGGCGCTGGGTCGTAGACCAGACGCGCCCGGCGACTCCAAAAATGCTTCAAGCCCCGTCTGCATTCATCTAAAGATGGGCGTATCAGACGCCAGGTCATAAACCTTGCCCTCTCCAGAGAGGGTTAAAGCGTGGGGGGACAGCTCCTTGAGGCTGGAGGAAATCTCGGTCGCAGGCCCCTGGCGTGAGTGCTAGGCTACTCGGGTACCCGTGCCATGCAACCTTGACCGAGCTACAAGCCACACCCGAGATAGTTGGTGCAGGTAGGTTTACATGGTATAATAATCCACTTGCTTATATGTTAAACGAAAGTCGTCTATTATGACTATTCCATTCATAAAGGGGTGATTGATATAGAATACTCTTGCAACGACAGGGTGTCTTCTATTACAAAAATTAGAGAACTGAAGCTGAGATAAAAAAAAATGGTGGGGAAGGGATGCATTTCTTTGGTTCTTTTCAGATTTCGCACTTCCTTGGGTCTACTTTCTTATTTCGCGTCGATTCTCATTGAGTGTCCCACTCATGCGGCCTAGTGCTAAATCTAAACAAAAAGCTTCTTATTTCGCTTTTACTTCTGTTAGTAAATGGAGATTTTTCATTTGTTGACAAAGAAAATTGATAAACAAATAGTTATCTACCACTGCTGGTAATTGGCAACATTTCAAATATGTTACAAAATATTTTTAAAAAACCCAAAAAACAAAGCAATAAAAACTGAAATAAAACCTAATTATGAAAATATTAAAATTTAGGAGTTAAATATTTCTATCTTCGATGAAATAATGAAAACGTGATTGTTTATCAGAATCGAATATTAAGGATATTCAATTACGAATATTAACGCCAAGTTGAAAGTATGGGACACCCAATGAGAATCGAACTCACTTATAATTGCTTGCTAACCATTATACCACACATGATCGTGTTCTTTAATATGACACTGATATAGCATTGTCTGAACATGCTTTAGTAGATTAACTAATTCGGGAATTTACGCAACATTTTGAGTTATGGAGAAATTTAATTCGGTTAAGGAAAAAGCAGAAACAACTGATTTTTAAAAGCTGTGTGTAATTAGCGAGAAAATAACAATAATGGCAATCGGAAAAAAACCGAAGCAGTAACCGAATTATTAATTTCGTCTTTTTCTTTTTCATTTATTGAATAAAAGGTTTATTTTATATATTGAATCCCATGATTATTTTACAAAGTTACAAAAATATTTTTCTTTATTTAAAAACCAAATTTAACTGATAGCAGAAATAACACCAATAATACCAGAGTAGCTCCATTTCGGTGAAACCTAATATAGAAAAGAAATAACTTGTGAAAAATGATATTCTTTTTGATTCCAATATAATGAACTTTAGTAAACCATTTTTGATAAATTCATTTTATTAGATCTTTGTCTACATAGTTTTCTTGTTTTGGTAATCGACGTTGAAGAATTGCTGAATTTGACAATTATTGTATTAGAGATTTTGTTGAGATCATTACCCCAAACTTTTCCTCCTCTCGAAGAGATATTTAGCCACATTAGAAAATACAGAGTTGGTATCATATCTATTATCATCTTCCATAATTTCCCAAATCTACCCAGAAAAAAGTAATTCCTTCTCTTTCGATACAGATTGTTTACCTGAAGAAGGCTGTCAAATGGGGCAATTGAAACGTTTCTTACCAATAAAAAGAACAAATAAACCAGTAACGAAATGACTAAAATGCTGTACTGTGACATCGTAGAAAGTGAGTTTGAACTCCAATTATACTATTACATTCATTTTAGGACTAATACCCTTGAGAAAGGTATGAATTCCCTTATCTCCCCCCCCAAGATATGGTTTAAATATCATTACTGTTCTTCTACAAAGATGACTTTGGCATTATATAATCCACAAAGGTTGATATTGAACAAAGAAAGCCTACGCTTTGCATACAATCATACCATATGACGAAACAAGAGATTTCCGGCTGTATCCATATGAAAACGTTATTTCTCTCTCTCTCTCTCTCTCTCTCTCTCTCTCTCTCTCTCTCTCTCTCTCTCTTTCACTTACACATGAATGAATTTTCCACACAAAGTTATTTAGTTACTTTGGATTCTTTTAGAACATCTAAAATAACTAATACATATTTCCCAATGTAATTTAATTTATTGACCTTAGCTTTCGTCGGACTTAATGGAATCTCCAAACCTTTTCATACAACGCTGCGGCTTGTGGGCACCTCTGGTGGTGTAATGGTTAGCAAACTAGACTAGTAAACCTACACGAGTGAGTTCGAGTCTCATTGGGTGCCCCATTCATTTGGCCTTGTGCTACATCGAAGCAAAGAGCTTCGTAAATTACTACGCTGCGGCTTGTACGAAGATTACCTTGTTTTTCGTATGGCGTCTATCTGCTCGAAGAGTTCATGACTTACAAGTGAAAACCTGATGATTATTGTGTGGATTGACATAACTATGTACATTTGGACGCTGGGTTTATACTTTTTGAATGTGCAAGTTAAAACCGTTGGTTTGATAGAGATTTTAAAAAGGTGTCTTAATCATCATCATCATCATCATCATCATCAAGTCGCACTGACAGCACTGGGTTCCCTGACTCACTCTCTCTCTCTCTCGCAATCCATCCCTATCATCCATCGCTTCTGGCAGGTTTTCTAGGTTGTATCCTCTGTCCGTACAGGTGATATCTATGTTGTTGGGCAGAAACGCGAAATAAAACAATTTGCTGAAAAATAAAGTGTTGCGAATAAGTGTATAAATGATTGAATAGAACACCAACCAACAAATTGATAAATGTTATTTCTTTAAATTGAGTGAAAAGTTGGTTTTTTAGAATGGAAATCAGTTGATTTTCCATAAATGTAATTTTGTTTCTCTCTTGTAAAATATTGTCCGAATTAATATCAATTCTTCAGGAAGAAAAAAGGAGAATACTAAAGTCCGTTTAGCATTCAGCAACAGAAATCTAATAAAAAAAATAGTAACGTAGTTTGTTTTATACGATATTCACCAGATACTTAAATGTTTAGCTTAAAGCAATGATTAAAATGTTTCTCTTGTGCTTTTGATAAGTGCAAACCTATTTTCAACGTGAGTTGTATCAATTAATCTAATGTTAGTGAAAATAGATCAGATTTCTTTAACTTTATCCTTTGAATTCATATTACTTTAAAGAGAGCAAATGGTAGTTTTAATATTTAAAACTGTCTCTCAAATAAAGATTATGTACTTGATCGATTTATAGATCCATACTCCAGCAATAGGATATATATATATATATATATATATATATATATATATATATATATATATATATATATATGAGGATTTTTTTTATTTTCAGAATTTTTTCCATAAATATAAACTATGCATTATTTGGAATTGGTTCATAGCAAAAATTATCTTAATCTCGAATATATATATTATGGGAGTATTCACATCAGACAGAGCGTCCCAGGCTTGAACAGAGGTCTGACATCAAATTTTTGGTTGGTGAGAATCGCAAACGATGTGAATTTTACAGAAGAATGTGTAATGTTTATAGAGAAGCATTTTTTTTTAGTCAAAAAATGTTTACAAATGGGTTAAACATGGATTTGCTACGATGAGCCTGCTGTGAAAACACACTCTTTGTTTTTCAGTAAATAAGGTCATGCTGACAATTTTCTGGGACATGAAATGACACACCACAATTGATTTCCTTGAAAAAGGTGCAAATGTACACGGTGTTTCTTACTGCCAATTCCTGATGCAAAATTCACCTTCAGTGAGTGACCCTTGAATATATATAGTCATCCACAGACAGACTGTTTCGTTGTATCACAACTCTTCCGTGTGGTTAGACAAAATAGATTCTCGAAGCTGGGATCGAAACCTGACTGACTCAAACGCCAATTCAAGATTCTATCGCACAGCCACCTAGAAACTAACGTAAGTGAAGGAATTTTTAAACGCTTATGTATCACATTTGTCCGCTTAACGGCTACTGAGAGCTCAAGTCATTTGAAAAGCCTTGCCTTACGTGAGTGGCAACCATTACTTCCTTCGCTAGAAAGCTCAACCTAACCGGGAGTAGGGGAGCATATATGCGGTGTTATATATATATAACGCCACGTACATAAACCTTTCAAAAAATCAAACATTAACCCGATATATATTAATGCTCGTTCAACCCCACCCAAGACACTCCCCCTTATTCGTTCTTCCACTTTACCCAAACTACTTTCGTTCTTCCGCACGAGCCATTTTTTCATCTCACGAGGAACAGTGAGTAGTTATTAACCTCCATCGTCCTTTTTATTCGTTGATATCATTTGAAGATTCTATCTTTTTTAAATACACGAAACTGATAGTGATGAGGCAGCCACAGAGGAGTTAATAAACTTCTATTTATTTAAAGTTTTATCCTGTTCTATTTGCCAGTATTTGAGCACTCCTTTGATATTTGAAAAAACTGTTTTTTATGAGTTAATTATTCAACTTATATATATATATATATATATATATATATATATATATATATATATAATGAGAAGCAAGATGTTATCAGAACAATGCATTCAGTTCCATATAAATTGACACAAATACACCATATTAGCATGTTTGAACGAAACTTTGTAAGACTATCACTACAATAAACTCATTTACGAATAGAGACTATATCTACATGGTAGGCGTGAGAAGAACGTTTTTGAGTTACACGCCTTATAACATGAGTTATTCAGCAATGACTCAGAAGAGTGAGAACTTTCTCTATTAACTTTGGGTGTAACCATGTTATTTGATACATATTTTTAGACATGAATATAAAAGAAATTCTATCTTATAAACTTTACTAGAAGTCTTGGTTGCTTACAAATTATGTGATAATTTTGCCGAAAAATCTCTTCATTAACATTTGCACGTTTCCTTTGAGTCTGTGGGATTGTCTTCCTTTTCTGTTTTGACTAAATTTTGAACTTAGATCATTATCGTATCAATTAACCAGTTTATTTGCTTGATACCAAATTGTAATATTGGATCCAGAATATATACTGGGATCCTCGATTAGACCGACCTCATCCAAGTTTTTCAAAAACTCGCTGAGGATGTAAATGATTTTAGTTAGGAGACATGAGGATAAGCCCTGGGCCAGTAGTTCGAGTTTGATTGGTCAGGCGTGTTTAAATGCAGCCCATATAAAAACGAGGATAGAAGGATTGCTGTTAGGTGGGCTTCCAAAATGCCTTTTCTGGGTCGGGTGGGTCGGGTGAGCCGGCAGAGTGTCGCCAAACCAACTGGGCGGACTGCCATTTTCAGGAGCTGGTTGATCAATTATTCATGACCTCGCAGTGCTTGCTGTTTGACACGGGCCGATCCTCAGTCGAAAACACCAAGTATTCGGACGAATCTCACTGTCAATCATAATGCGAACAAGGGCAACGGAGCTTGCCAATTGTAGACTGGTGGCTGCCCGGGGAAAAAAAAAGAAAGCAGAGAAAATTGACAAACAACCAGAAATAGAAAATTGAAGAAGGGGCGTATGATAAAGTCAGAGACGAGAGAGAGAGAGAGAGAGTGTGTGTGTGTGTGTGTGTGAGAGAGAGAGAGAGAGAGTGTGTGTGTGTGTGTGTGAGAGAGAGAGAGAGAGAAGTACATTAGAGATAATCGAATTGAAAGAGAATCGACATAAAGAGAATAAAATAAAATGAGAAGTGAGTAGACCTAGAGAAAAAAAAAGAGAAAGACAACTTTAAAAATAAAAGAAAGAAAACTGAGAAAAAATAAATAAATAAAAGAAAGAAGAAAATAGTGGCGTCATAGAAATTGGTGAACAGAGTCTACTGAAAAGGCGTACAATACAAAACAAAATACTCTAACGGAAGGTAGGAAATTTCTTTTGTCGCCAAATCGGGGACCATATTGTCTTAAAATAAACGGTATTGTCAAACAAAAGGGACAACTACAAAAGTAGAAAAAACGCTTTGCAATTAAACACAGAATGAATAACACGTCAGTCCTGATTAGAGTATTTGGGTTATACATTCATGGATCATATCTTCTGCCAATATTCAAATTAGTATTTATTTTTAGTGATTCACTCGCAAAGGGAGTTCCAAACTCCTGCTTAACTTACTAAATGACAGCATTCAAACAGGATCTTAAAAGTAGACACTAAGATTGAAAGTTACGTAAATCAAATCAATGAACTGCATTTAAATCAAATTTAAGAAAAAAAAAAACCCTTTGAAACATGATAATTAACAGATTTTATAAGCATAAACGTCAGCATAAAATACCGATCACATTAAAATTACCACAAATCATCTTAGATTTTTTCCTTTACAGTAATATGACTAATTTCAAACTAAATAATTCAACAATTTAATTCCAATATATCAATGTATAATGTGCTACGGAGGACAATTACGCTTTTCAATTCCTAAATTCCATGAGAAAAATGACATTGATTAATGAGAGTCAAAGGGTTGAAACGTAATAATTGTTGTGTTTAAAGCCTTTGACCTTTAAGACTTACGATGCCAATTGATTTGTAAAATTACAAATTTTAAAAAGAGCCAAGCAAATAGTTGGAATTTATCAATCAATTTTTTTGTGTGTCTGACTGATTTTGAGTTGAGCATTCTAAAACATTTAGATCTACTTTGCCCTAGTGGATGAATACATTCATACGCTTATCTTTAGATTATCAAGCCGTGATTTATAAGGTCAAATCCTAAATAAACCACTAACATAATGTTTTAAAAGCACAAAATATGCCTAACACATTACATTTAATTTTGGGGGCGAATCGAGTGGTGCAATGGTTAGCAAGCTAAACTAGCAAACTTTCACGAGTGAGTTCGAATCTCATTACGTGCCCCATCCATAGGACCTTGTGCAACATCTAAGCAAAAAGCTTAGTAAATTACTAAATTGAATTTTTTGCCGCTTAAAATAAATGTTTGCATTGTTGACATATTTTAGGGTACACTTAGTTGTTTGGTTTCTTTGTTTTAACGGCATATCAACCTTCGTGGGTCATTTAATGCCAAATCTCTCCTTATAGAAGAACATTAGTGGTACTATTTAACCCATAGCTATGGGTAGAAGGTGTTTCATACCTTTACCAAGGGGGGTAATTCGAAAGTGAATGTAATAGCGAAACTGAAATTCTAAATCGCTTATTTTGAGGCAAGAGTAGAGCACTTCAGCTATTACGCTCACAAATCACAAACTATTTGCGTAAGCCGAACAAGTCATGCAGATCGGAATATATGACGTGAGAGAGACAGGGAACTCTGTGCTGTCAGAGCAACTTGACGATATATATATATATATATATATATATATATATATACATATATATAATGTTAAATTACCTATACGAATACTTCAACAACGATAGAATAGGCAAACACGATGAGTCTTTCCAATTTAATCAAACATATTTAAAAGAGGATATGATGCCTATATATATATATATATATATATATATGTGTGTGTGTGTGTGTGTGTGTGTGTGTGTGTTTTGTGTATGTAAGATAAATAAGAAATCATTATATAAGATAAATGCACATATCAATTTTATTTTTCTATTCAAATATTCATGAAGATTTGTGCATATATATATATATATATATATATATATATATATATATGTGTGTGTGTGTGTGTGTGTGTGTGTGTGTGTGTGTGTGTGGTATGGTTTGGTTAATTTGTTTAATGGCATATCAACCTTCATGGATTATTTAATGCCAAAGCAATTCTTGTAGAAGAACAGCAGTGATGTTATTTAACTCATATCTCGAGCGATAAGAGGGTTTATACCTTTTTCTAAGAGTGGTAATCCAGATATGAACGTAATAGCGTGTTCGAACTCTTTTTGTTCGAAGTCGCAGTCTCCTACTTTAATCATTTTGATCAGTCGGAAATTTATTTCTTTTCACTTATTTTCTGCATTTTTATAACACGTTATGTTATACATTTCAGTTTGTAGGATTGATTAACAATTAAATAACTTGCAATCAGTGTGTGTCTTAATTTTCACTAGAATTTCTCCAAAGATAAAGTGAAAGTACAGAACCTCTTATGATAAAAGTTATAAGAAAATTAATGAGGCCATTTTAGCACTTTTCATTCAGTTTTCGTGATGTTATATCAAGGAAAAGAAAGTACTTACCCTTTTCCTCCAATTGTTGGTTATTTGGTTTGTTCGGCTTAGTGACTTGAAAGTTTTGTCAATAGGGACATCTGCTTCCAGAGTCGCATGGGAGTTGGAACGTTAGCCGATAATTAAGTTAACATCACTGACTATTGAATTATAGGCGAAACTCTGAAGAGCAGGTGGACATCATATCTACAACACAAAGCTTAAGTCTGCAAAAATACAGCTCTTTCTAATTCAATCTGTTTAAACCAATAAACCATTTCCGAATAATTGGAGAAATATGTTGTAAGTTGGAGATTTACATAGTCAAAAGCGGAAATAATTTTTCAAAAACATATGCAGACATATGTTTTGATTATTATATATATATATATATATATATATATATATATATATATATATATATATATTAGCACCAAATATTCTTCATTACGAAGAATATCAATAATGTTTTATATAAGTATTTGTTTCTCATCTTCTATTGTCCATCATTTGTTATTGTATATGGCAACTAAAAGTACACGCACCTGCCAGTAATTGTATTTCTAATTATCACCGTGAAAGTATAGATAAAAAAGTATATATATATATATATATATATATATATATATATATATATATATATATATATATATATATATATATATATAAACAATTTGATTCCTTTTAGCTGCTGATATATGATGCGAAAATATCTAAAGTTAGGAATTGCTTCAACTTTTTCTTCGACTTAAGCTAAAACAAAAATGGCAGACATTCAAAAAGAAATGAATTATGATTGTTAAACGAATTAAATAATCAACTTGATTCATCGATAATCAAATGGTAAATGGGATAAGATTTCATGAATAATATGATTGATGATAATGTAATCGACTAATATATGATGGGATCTCGTCAGCATTGGCCTCGCCCGGAGAAATATTTGAAATCAACTCCCTGAGTTTTCCAGGTGGCTATTCAAACAAGTACACAATAATTACTTTGTGAATTTCTACAGTTATTCATATTGTCTATTTAACATGTACATTAGAAAACCTATCATGGAACAATTTTCTCTGTGCAAATATATATCATCATAAAATATATTATCATTAAATAACGTAAATTTTTCTAAGGTATTACACGAAATCATTTCTTCTAAAATCTGGAAAATTATTCACACGATTAAAAGTTTCAGATAAATTAGTATTTGCCATACGATATTTACTCAAAATAGCAATCTCTGTCTCTGTCTCTCTATCTATCTGTCTTTACACACACACACACCCACACACACACACACACACACACACACACATATATATATATATATATATATATATATATATTGATATAGAGATGGAATGATTTATAGCTTTGTTCAGACATTATTGCTTCAATGTTAATAAAAATCGAATTAATCCTATTTTTTTTTAACATTTGGAAGTTTCATTGTGAAAAGCAATGAAACGATTTTGATTCAGGTTGTCCTGTTTTGTGGGAATGTGTTACACTAATGTAGCTCACTTTTAGATACAAATTATATCTTATCTCCTATACCCGATAACAACTAGCCCCATCAAGTAAGAGAGAGAGAGACAGAGAGACAGACGGAGACAGAGAGGGTGGTTATTTAGTTGAACTTTTTTATTTTGTTCACCGTTATCTAATTTCACGCACAAGTACCAATTCTGGAAGTTGAAGCGATACGAAACATTTACCCTGCAGAGTACGCAGCGTTTTTTATTAGTTGTACAATACATACACTATTTAATTTACTTTTCTTCAATAAAGGGACGATAAATGACAGTTATTATCGGTTAAAATAGGTGGAAAAGTGAAACGGATTATAAATTATCAATTTATTATTCTTTTTCTTCTTTCTTTAAATCCCCCCTCTGTGTCTGTCTCTCTGTCTGTCTGTCTGTCTCAAGTACATACAAATGTTAGCATCTATCTCATCATGATTTTTCCTATTTTCCTATCATTTTTCCCATTTCATTCATATCTGTCCGGACTATTTTCCCGGCTTTTAATTTTATACGCCCACTATTTTTCATTTTCTTGTATTTTCCCTCCTATACACATATGCTTAGAATTAATGACACCCTCGTCAAAATGGACCTTTATTTTTTCTTACCTTTTCACGAAGTGTCTACGAAGACGAACCAATGTCTTAATAATATAAAAACTTGAAGAAGCATAAATTGTGCTAAAGGAAGGACATCAGTGAAGTTTGGTAGCCAATTTGTTCTCTTCAGCCGGTGGTCGTTCTTGTTGCTCTTTTATCTTCTCTCTGCTCCACGTCCTTCCATCTTCATCTCTGCTGGGATAAATAATAACGTTAACATCTTGTTATGTGCTCACATATAACTTAATTCATTTTAGACGTCATTTCAAATACATAACCAACTCGTACAATAGTCGGAGGTTGTCTTAGACCATTGATGGAAATGACAACTGCGTTATTCAGTGGCTCTCGGCTAGCTAATTGAAAGTTAAAATTTAACATCTAGAATTGTTATCTCCTGACTTTACAATCCCACAATGAGAACCTAGCTTTCAACTGATATTAGGGGTCAAGATACTTCACTCACATTGAGTTTCCCGAGTGCGACAGTTTTATTCTTTATCAATTGATACACTTCAGGCCAAATAAAAGATTTGCCCATTCACCATTTAACACCAGCTGATAAAATTTAATTCCTGGACAAGGCTGCTTGCACTCCCCTTTGTGCTAATTCCATGTCTGGGAAAGGCGTTAATCCCTCGGTTCTCTCTCTCTCTCTCTCTCTCTCTCTCTCTCTCTCTCTCTCTCTCTCTCAGCAGCTCTGGGTAAATAACAGTGCAAACTGGGCTCTTTGTTGGGCAGTCTAGAAAAAAGAAAAATCTGAATTCAATAAATTGACCTTGGAGGAGAGGTTTGGTCAGTACATATTTTTCGAATGATAAAAGTTACATTATCTCTGGAAAGATCGAGAACTTCTAAAACAATACTTGAATGCCACGTGCAATTATCAGCCCTACAATTCTTGCTCGCCTTTTCTCTAACAGCATGGTAAAGGTAGAATTCTTATGAAAGGAAGGTAACAATTTATATTCTTGCTGCAGGAGACATTAGTGATGTCCATACATTTAAATGTCCAAAAATCAACTGTTCAAAGCATTATCTTAACGGATCCTGACACAAGTTTATCTTGGGAAGAAAAGTGAACGAGGCAGGACTAATCGAACGGATGTTATTTTGAAAGTAGTAAACAAAAATCCTAATGATAACAACAAGAGCAGTGGAAAAAGATAATTTCGAAAATATTAGCATCAATGTTTCACGATAAAAAGACATGTCAGTGAGAGTTGGGTTTTTTTCTGGTGAAGACAGAGGGAAATTGAATATAATGGCATGTCAGGTCGTCAAGGGTTATTTTATGCCTAGAGGTTAGAGAATTGCGTTTTTCGTGTAGTTTCTTAAGACATTTTATGTATTCATTTACACACGGTCCCATCGAAATGAATGATAAGAATTACCAGGAGACTCCCTTTTTAGGGGAGTTTCCCTTTGCAGAGGATTCTAAACACCATCGACAAGACGTTGGGAAATCGCTATTAACTGAAGGGACAATGAAAAAGAAAATTATTGCCAAATTTTGAATGAAAACTTGAAATCAATGATAAAGGACGTTGTCGCACTTTCACACATAACGTTGATCTCAAGTAGTCCTCACTTTTAATCTAAAAAAAATGGTTGAAAGATAACAGAATTAATTTTCTCCCAAGTCCTATCTTAAATTTTAACGTTATGATTAAAAATTAAAAGTAGTCAGTATTCATTGGAAATCTTTTCTATTTTGTTCTGTGAGTATAACAAAAGAATCATGTTATGTTCTTTTTCATTGCATCATTTTATTTTATTTTTTGTGACAGCAAGTTTCCTTAGCTCACCAGGACTTATCTCTGTATTCTAGCTGATTTCAGCAATGCTGTGGTCTGAACTGTCCTTATGCTTCTACAGTCTCAATTCTTCCGAAAGTCTCTTAGTGAGATTTTCCAGTATTGTTCCAAGAGTTCTTTCTATGATTGGTATCACTGTCACCTTTATTTTTTATAACCTTTCCAGTCCTCTGGCAAGGTCCAGGTATTTATCCAGTTTTTCATTTTCTTTTACATTTATTCTCTGATCTGCCAAAATGGCAAAGTCCATTAGTTGACTTGGTATTTTCTTTTTATTAGCTAAAACTAAATCTACTTGTTGGGGTCGTGTGATCTCTTTATTTGTTAAAATCCCTGAGAATTTTATTCATTTTATTTTCTAGGACATGTTCCTGTTTTTGCATATAGCATTTACCCTTATGATCAAAGTCCTGTTGATTGCACAGTTCTCACTATATCACCTTCCCCAGTCGGTAGTACCTATTCTTTTGTTCCTTCTGTGACATTTTGCCGCATTATTATTATTATTATTATTATTATTATTATTATTATTATTATTATTTACTCCTTGAGAGTTTTTCACATCAGTTTTTACTGATGGTCTTTCACTGGAGTTTGAGTGACAGTAAGTCTTCTCAAGTTTCCAGGACTCTTCTCAGTATTCTGGTCGGTCTCAATAATGCTGTAGTTTGGATGGTCTCCACTCGTCCTCCTACCTCCAAGTCCTCCAGTCCCTTTATTAATCCTTTGGTGACTGTACCAAAAGCACCAATCACAATTGTCACCTTTATGTTCCATAATTTTTTTTTTTTGACTCATTAGAGTTTTTCACATCAGCGTTAGCTGATGGTTTTTCACTGGAGTCTGAGTGACAGCAAGTCTCCTCAAGTCTCCAGGAATCTTCTCGGTATTCTGGCCATTCTCAATAATGTAGTAGTTTGGATGGTCTCCACTCGTCCGCCAACTTCAAAGTCCTCCAGTCCCTTTAGTAATCCTTTAGTTATTTTTCCAAACGCACCAATTACAATTGGTATAATTATCACCTTCATGTTCCATAGTTTTTTCGATTCCCTAGCAAGGTCGAGGTACTTATCCTTCTTTTCACATTCTTTCAGTTTTATTCTGTGGTCAGCCGGGATAGCAAAGTCGACAATTTTGCATGTCAAAGTCCCATAGGAGTTTATGTGTGTTATTTTCTAGGACAGGTGCTGGGTTGTGAGTATACCATTTGTTTGTTATTATTATTATTATTATTATTATTATTTTACTCTTTTGAGAGTTTTTCCCACCAGCGTTAGCTGATGGCTTTTCGCTGGAGTCTGAGTGACTACAAGTCTCCTCTAGTTTCCAGGATTCTACTTAGTATCCTTGCCGATCTCAATAAAGTTGTAGTTTGGATTGTCTCCACACGTCCTCTTGTTTCTAAGTCCTCCAGTCCCAGTAGCAATCCTTTGGTGACGATATCGAGCGCGCTAAATAACGTAAGTGTCACCGTCGCTTTCATGTTCGATAGTTTTTTCAGTTCTCTAGCAAGGTCTATATACTTATCTCCCTTTTTCGTTTTCCTTCAATTTTACCCAGTGATCAGCCGGAACAACAAAGTCGGCAGATTCTCTTTTTTTCGCTTGACTATCACTAGGTCTTCTCATTATCATTATTGTTATTAAAATATTTCCAGAAAGCGTCCTTCAAATTTGTATGTGTAAAATTAATATAAAAGTTCCATCTCTGTTAAAATGTTATAAAATTATGGATGTAAATGTGCGGATGGTATATCATAACCTCAGCTGGAAGTTGGATAAATCCTTGGGTGGCAACTTATGTTTATTCACACAAATATTTACGAATGCATTCCCATGGACTTGATGGTAATTAGGCATTTGTGTTGGCCAGGGTTATATGCAAATTTATTTGAATATATGCAAATATTTGCATATGTACAAACGAGCATATGCATCGGTAACACGTGCGTGTCTGCTTGTGGTTTCTTAAGATGTTTGTGCGTCAGTTTGCAAAAATGCATATACATACATGCATAGAGGATACACACACTCACGAAAAGTGCATATCGTCTCATATGTAGAAATAAGCAAACATGCTTCATGTGCATACGCATTATAATTTACATATATCATAAAAAAGCACACAAAATCCACAAGTGTATTATTTGCATATAAAACCTATGAAAAACAATTTAATCTGTGGGTTAGTTTGAGGAGAAAGAGACATAAACACACAACGACATTAGGGAAGAGGTGTGTGTGTGTGTGTGTGTGTGTGTGTGTGTGTGTGTGTGTGTGTGTGTGTGTGTGTGTGTGTGTGTGTATAGGCTTATAAGTAGAAGCCTGAAATGATGTATTATCAAGGTCGAGAAAGATTATTGTTTCTATGTGAGGATTGTTTTTCCTCTTTTCATTCCTCAATAGACATTCTGCAGACCATGTTATGGCGTCTCATTGATTAATACAGACATTCAATGGCCAAGCCAAAACAGCCAATCGATTTGAAAGCACCATGCGACTCAAATACACTAGTTCCCTCCGACATTTCCCCTTCACTTCCAATTGATACTTCTGCAGTGAAGCCAACAACTTACTCTCTCTCTCTCTCTCTCTCTCTTTCTCGCTCTCTTCTCTATCTCCCTCTTTATCTCTCTCTCTCTCTCTCTCTCTCTCTCTCTCTCACACACACACACACACACACACACACACACACACACACAAACATACCAATAAAAGTTTCATAAATTAATGGAAAATGTTTTAAATTACGAATATGATTACATAATTTTTTTTTATTTCAGAAGGAGAGAATTTTCATGTCACCATGGTAAACAAAAAAAAAAATAAATAAATAAATAAAAAGTAGAATAAAAAAAACCTACACAAGTTGAGAAGAAATTAGAATTAATGTTTTAATTTTTTTTTCTCCAAGTACATCCTTAAAGTGTATCGTTTTTGAAAACTTTCTTTTAAAAAAACTCATTTGATTAGAAAAGTAAATTATTTTAAAGAAAAAAAATACAAAGTAAAATGCCACGATATGCATACATAATGTTTACACGAATTTAAACGATAGATAAAATTCTGATTGGATTCATCGGCGATTCAAGTATAAAAAATTAGTGATTTATGACTGAACAAATTTATATAAAATTTAACTTTGAAAAAAAAAAAAAAAAAAAAAAATCAACGGAAAAATTGAATGTCTGGTTGTGTGAAGTAAGTAGCTGACTTTTGTAAGTAAATATATGAAACTTATTTTTAGTTTCGAGAGGGTCAATAGTTATAAAACTTATCAATAAAACAATCAATTATCAAAAAAGAAAAAGAAAAAACAACTTAGTAGAAAAACTAAATTTATGATATATACTAAAATTTATTCTTTAACAACCTTTTTTTTCTAATAAAATGTTTTCTTTTATAGTAAAGGATTTTAAGGCAAAATATGAAAGTTAATTAATTGCATAATTATGTGTGTTATAACTGTTATATATATGGAAAATGGAATGGACAAACAGTTCAGATTTTCGCCCCCCCCTACACTTTTGTGTTTACTTCACATTAATGTTTTTTTTAGAAAAGGCGTCAATCCAATTTTTTCCTTTATCCATGGATGAAATAATACTTATCTCAATGTTACATTCGAACACCCAGCCAATACATAATGATTTCTTTGTTTAATGGCATATTAATCTTCTTGGGTTATTTAATGCCAAACCATCTAAGTAGAAGAACAATTTAACACATAGCTGGCGGTGGGGGGACACAAAAGTTCATACCATTCCTAAAAAAAAATTTGTCCGAAAGTAAACATAATAGCGCGACTAGAGTTTGAACTCGTTCACTACGATGTCATAGTCTTGTACATCAACAACAAGGGCTCGGGGATTCCCTCGTCATTGGTCAATATGGCAACGTAATTATCATTACTCTCCACGTATTTCAAACTCTTAGTGGGGCTTGATTTCTGCAGCAGACCAAGAAAAAGGCTAATAGGATTCGATAGATATACCTCTCTACGCGCGTGCGCGCACACACACACACACACACACACACACACACACACACATATATATATATATATATATATATATATATATATATATATATCCCTTAATTTGTACCATATAATGAGTATAATGGTCAAAATACCCTGAATGTATATATGCACCAACACGGGTATATATACATCTTTTTCACGCTTATATTTATCTAAATTCTTATATAAATAAAAAGAAGATAAAATTAATTATTTTCAAAAGATTTTGTTTGAATATTTTCGACGTGTGTATTTTTCTAAAGTTATTATTATTAAAGCAATCTTTCAAATATCTGCACTGCAACTAGTGGTGTCTATCTGAGTTCGAACAGCAAACCTGTTGGCATGATTGGCGAAAATTTATAACAATTTAAACTACAAAACTCATCGGCATTCTATTTGGGCTGAATACTTTAGATGATTAAAATCTATTTTATTGATTAATTAAAGTGTAGGAGTGGAATACACTCAAAACATTCAGAGGGTTTTTATGGCTCTGTACCACTGTATCACTACACGTTGTGTGTGTGTGTGTGTTTATTTGATATCTTTTGGATTTATATTAAACATTGAATATTCTAAGGGAATACCAAAATGTTTTCAATCACAGAATCGAATTATACATACTAGAAATATGTGGCACAAGGTTAAATAGTGAATGTGACTCAAGGGCTAAATTATATATCATATTATACATGAAAGTTCACTAATAGACGTAAAAATAACTCTAATATATGAATATTGGAATAGTTTGCTTCGGGACAGAATCTTGTCTACAATCGATTTGCCCGCTATTGCATTAAGCAGACGAAATTAAGCAATGTTATTTTTGCTTGTACGTAAAATATGCAATGTTTAAAATAAAATATTGTAGTTGTTGTCCTAGCAGTAATTATAGTGGGAGAGAGAGAGAGAGAGAGAGAGAGAGAGAGAGAGGGAGAGAGAGAGAGAGAGAGAACTCTAAGAATTAACATCATCTTAAGTAGAGTTACATTAGAAAATTCCAAAATGGTTCGTAACAAAAAATCTTGAGGTAGAAGTCAAAATGAAGAAATTATTTAATTACAAGAATGAGTTCCGAATTTTTACTGAGACATTTTTTTAGCTTCTGAAATTTCCTAATAAACATATCTTAATTTGATTTTGATTTTTGAAGTATCAATGTGATATTCTTTTGTCAATTTTATAAGGAAATATTTTTATTAGTATGTATTTTTATTTTCTTTTGTATTCAATGTTTTGTATGTATGCATTTTACTCTGTTTAAAAAAGTATTTGTGTCGTATCTTGTCACCAAGTACAACCGGTTAGAATTCATAGTGTTTTTTCTTCTAGACTGGATGCCTTACCAAGGCTAAAGTACCCAGTCTGCAGTATTAGACGGGAAGAGGGAGACAGATTAATCCATATCTTTCCCAAGGGCATTAGCTCAAAGAGAAACGCACTCAGCTTCAAGAAGGACTAGAACTTCTTTTCCTTTCCCTCGGCGATAGCCATTACGCTAAGCGCGGCTCTTTTTTTTGCATTTTTAATTTGTAATGTCTATATGTGCTCGAAAGAATATCCTTGCCGATCTCAATAAAGTTGTAGTTTGGATTGTCTCCACACGTCCCTCTTGTTTCTAAGTCCTCCAGTCCCAGTAGCAATCCTTTGGTGACGATATCGAGCGCGCCAAATAGCGTAAGTATCACCGTCACTTTCATGTTCCATAGTTTTTTCAGTTCTCTGGCAAGGTCTATATACTTATCTCTCTTTTTCGTTTTCCTTCAATTTTACCCAGTGATCAGTAAATATATATTAACGAAAAATATAAAGTTTAAGAGAAAAACTATGTGTATGTGTGAGTGTGGGTGTGCTCGATGGGTGTGTATTTTAGAAAGTTTTGAAAATCTTAAATGTATGCAAATCTACAAGTGGAATCTGTTTGGATGTATTATAAATTGCATATTCACCCGGTTTGTATCTCAAGAAACACAAGTAGAAAGTAGACAAAATAAATGAGTTGACAAAAGATGAGAAGGAAAAAAGAAAAATAAATAGAAGGGAAGAGAGAAAACGACAAAAGAAGAAAAGAAAAGAAAAGGAAAAGATGTCAAGTGAATAAAAAAGAAAAAAGAAAAAAAAGGAAGATAGCAAAGGAAAAAAGAAGAAAAGAAAAAAGGAAAAGGTGTGTGAAAAGTAAGTAAAGTAAAGTTAGCGACCATAGTCGAGGGTGACCCGAAGGCTCCCTTTTCAATAGCTACTACACCAAGGTGTAGGGGAGGGCGCTACTCCATTCCCAGGATTGCTCCACTTTACCCTTGAACCGTACCTTATAATGCTGAGTGTTAAGCAAGGTGGTATCAAGTACCATTTTTAAAGTCTTTGGTATGACTCGACCTGGGATTGAACCCAGGTCTCCCGGGCCATTGGCGAACACTCTAACCGCTGGGCCAAGTAATGTAGGTAAAAAGAATTCATTTCTGTTTTAATTCTTACCAAATTGTGGAATAGTTTTAAAAGACTGAAAAATTCCCTCGAAATAATGAATGTCAATAGTTGTTTTTATTGTTTTCTGTTTTTAATCAACAAGAAATACAATAAAAGATTCAGGTTATTTCATCTTCGTCACACAGTATGACAGACAAAAACCAAATGCTTGAAAACTGAAAAAGTATCGTTGCAATAATATTCTTATTTCATATTCATTTCATATCAACTCTTTTTGTTTCAAAACGGGGTATCCGCATGGCGTACCCCGGTTAAAGTGATGGACTCCAATGTAAGCGAGTACGAACTCCACTCGTACCATATACTGTTAATCTTTGGACTAATTCCCCTTTGGAAAAGGTATGAATCCACTTACCCACCCGCTGGTAATGAGTTAGATAGTACCACTATTGTTCTTCCAGAAAGATGACTTGGGCATTAAATGATCCACGAAGTTTGATATGCCTTTAAAGAAAGAAACCGAAATCTATCCTTTTGATTACATTTAGGCTTGAATGTCCGAATATATTTCTACGATATACTTCATTTTTATCAAATATATGAAAAGAATTGAAGAATTTGATAAAAGCTCTTTACTTTTACTTGCAATGTTCTGAGAATGAAGTTCCAATTGTACCTATGGAAATATTCATACAAGGATCATTAAATAAGTTTCCAGACTTTTTTCGTATGGGCACTTTTATTGATAGTATACACATGAAACTCTAGTCCCCTTCGAAGTAATCTCCTCCGGCTGCAATGCACTTGTTGTACCGTTCCAACAACTTCTGGAACGCCCCATGGAAGTCCTCTTGTGTGAACGTGTCAATGACCTTCGTCACAGCCTCTTTCATCTCCTCAATTGTCTCATAATGACAGCCTATGGGTTTAGGGATTAACCAAAAGTCACAGGGAGGAAGGTCTGGACTATAGGGAGGGTGAAGAACTGTCTTGATGCCCATCTTGGTCAAATAGTCAGTGACAAGGATGGAGCTGTGGACTGGTGTATTGTCATGGTGGAAATGCCACTGACCCGATTTGAAGAGCGCTAGTCTCCTCCGACGGAATCTCTTCCTGAACTCCCTTAAAGCCTCAACATAGTAACCCTAACCCTAACCCTTTGGCTAATCAACTCTGGTGTATTGGCTTCCTTACTCCGCCCACACCTCTCATCATCCCTCACAGAGTCCGTGCCTTCCTTGAATCTCTTATGCAACTCAAAAACTGATGCTCGATTCAAAAGCAGTCTGAAGCATTCCATACATTTCTGTGGCATTTTTTCCAAGTTTAAAGCAGAATTTTATTGCATATCGTTCTTCTAAAGTGTTCTCACGTCCAGATTGCATTTTTGAAATGCACAAGCTGTGACAATCATGCTTTAGTATGGGGTATTCCATTTCCTGCTGTAGCTATTCATTTGAACCTGAAATCCAAAAAATTGGTCAGTCATCTCATGTGATGTATAGCAATAACATTGTGAATTTTCAAGAGTCTCTGACAATTTTAAATGTCCGTACAAAAAAAAAAGTCTGGAAACTTATTGAAGGCACCACGTATATATGTGTGTGCGTGTGTGTGTATGTTATATTAAATTAGGGAACCTCTCTTTAATTCTAATCTGTATGACAGAAAACCGGAAGTTTTTCGAGAATGAGCATTCAAAAAAAAAAAAAAAATCAAAATTTTGCTGGATGATCAAGTAGTTCCTCTAATCTATAGATTTGTAAGTATGAATATTTCCTGAAAGTGTCTGCAATAATTGACAGTTGATATGTTTTGGGTGCAAGTATTGCTTTCAGTTGTTGGTTTAAAAATGATGTTGTTTGTTGTGGAATGCATTTTATCAAGTTTCTTTTTCTATCTTCATTACTATACTTAAAGGAGTTGGGTTCGTGGCGCTATAATAAAAAAAAATTCCCTTCTCCTATTTGTACGAAATGTTTGGCAAAAGGATCTCCAAAAAGATGGGCCCTCATTTATGCAAACTTTTTAGCATAGTATCAATGTAGTGAAGCACGAACTTGATCAGTTTTTTTGATTTTGGATTGAGTTTTTTGGGGTCTGTCGGAAGTCACCTGATCACACTACTACTACTACTCATTCCATTTTAATTCTGTGGTCTTACAAATTTTGCAATATTCTGTTTATGACTCTTAGAACTATAAAATCATTTGGAATCTTTTAAAAACTTGTCCCCTTCTCAAATCATGAGAAATATTGCATCATTTGTACCAATGTTCAATGGGAACTTAAAATCATATTGTACTATGCAGCCCTGTGAAAGGAGTGTGGTAATAAAATAACCACCATAAGTCATGTTGTTACGACGACAGACAACAACAAAAAAGAAACTGATTATCCTCTGGTATGAAATGAGTTGTGGATTTACTGACATTACATTTACCTGCAATGTTTTTACGGTCGAATATATAATAGCTGATTTTAAGGTAATTTTTTTACGCTGAATCCAAAAATCATACTCATTTTTTTAATCTGATCAAATTTTTAAGATACAAGCTCTTACTTAAAATGTATAGAACAGTATTATAACTATTTATTTTCTTGTTGAATTAACGAATAATGCTAAACTTAGGGCTGATATATTTGCTGAAAGCTCACATTGTGCCATGGTAAGCGGAAAATATACAAAAGAAGCTATTCCGAGATGAAAGGTCTTTTCAGAGATTTCCTCTTGCGCTCGGCAGCTACTGTATCATGTTTCAAGCACCAACAGTAGTCAGCGAAAAAGTTTACATCCCTAGGACCTTGGCAGTGCTCTTCCATATTATGAATATCATGGTGAAAGCACTCACCCTGCTCTTCACCCAAATCGCCTCAGTTCTTTGGAAAATAGTCCAAGTGTGACTGCAGAAAGACTGTCAGTCTGACTGACATTCGTGCCCTTAGTAGATCTTCAATTTACTTCTTCAGTGCTTTCCCAGGAAGTTTGTAACAACTGATTTCAGTGACTGTCAGGCGGACAATTCAACTTTGCTCAGAACTTCGTCAAACATTGGGTCTTTCATGAATTCTCTTATTTGAGGGCACTCACAAACACCAGCCAAGAGTTTTTCTATGCTTATCCGTGGGAACTTCTCCTGGATGAAAGCAAACCCACTGCCTTCCCTGTTCATTGCCATCACAAAGTTCTTCATTACTCCTAACTAGATCTGTAAGGGTGGAAGCAGTATTATGTTCTGTTGAACAAGAGAATGAAACTGAATGTTATGCGAACCAGGTTTTAACCCTTGTCTAAACGGCCACTGTTGTGTGACATAATGTTGGTCGTCAACCCGGCTGTCCTATAGATACAGAAAACAAAGATACTTTGTGTACCCACCTTGGAACACTAGGACCAGTCCAACAATCTTAAGATCACAGATCAACCATTCGTACCACTGTATCCTGTTTCAAGCACCAACAGTTGTTAGCGAGAAAGTTTACATTCAACCGGTTCTGGTAGCGCCCTTCCATAATTCTGATGTCTTGGTGAAAGTGCTCACCCAGCCCTTCACTAAAATCTCCTCAGTCCTTTGGAAAATAGTCCAAGTGTGACCACAGAAAGTGCAGTTTGATTGACATTTATATCCTGAGTTGGTCGAAACTCTTCTATTTCTTTCTTGTATTCCGCACCTCGGTTGTTTCCCTGGAAGTTTGTAACTACTGACTTCGGTGACTGCCAACAGATCGTTCAGCTTTGCTCAATGATTCGTCGGACATTAGGTCCTTCATGAGTTCTCTTATTTAACTTTTGGAAAAAAAGCAAACTCGCTGCCTTCCATGTCTATTACCTTCACAAAGTTCTTCATTACTCCTAACTTGATATGTAAGGGTGGAAGTAGTATTTTGTTCAATTCAACGAACGTTATGCGAGCCAGGTTTTAACCCTTAACGGCCACTCTTATCTAACATAATGTTGGTCATCAGCCTGGCTGTCCCAAAGACACAGAAAGGATACTTTGTGTACCCACCTTGGAGCCCTAGAACCAGTCCAAACACCTTAAGATCTCCACAGATCAACCATTTGTGCTCCTGGTAGTTAACAGCAGACAGCAAATGATTCATGGTGTTGTGAGTTTCTTTCATTTGTACTGAATGCTTTATAGGGATAGATGAAAAACTATACTTATTATGTTGAAGAACTGCTTTGAGACTTCTGCTGGATGAGTTAATAAAGTATTCATTCCGTAGTATCGTACTCTAAGCCCTTTGATTTGATCAATCCAGCAATGTTGTTGCCAAAAACCAATGATGACACTATCCTGGAACGCGAAAACAGTTTAATTCTCTCTCACGGTCTCGATACCATTAGAACGTTGTTCCTGGCGTCAACAGATATTTCTCTTTGAAACGTGTACCCATCAGCTTAGCACACTCCTTCGAAAGGTTCAGATCTCGTGACAGGTCGTTGAGTTCTGCTTGTGTCAGGGGTACTGGCTGGTCGTTCTCTAACTTGTACTGGCTTGTATGCGTCATCACCAGTTACAAGTCATACCACTATGTTCGAAATCAGAGATATATATACCTGGCTCAGTCATCATCTGGCTCAGGAACAGGAAGGTCTGGGCCATGAGGGATTGGTCTCATGCCAGAAGGAACATCGAAGTATTGGACGTAGTGCTTGTTTTTGCTATTTATTCCTTTTAGATTTATCATGCAGAAATAGCAGTCCCTAATGTGATCATTTCTTTCCCTCCAGACCGTTGGAATAACAAATGGCATACTCTCCCTTTTACCATTCCTCCAATCCTTCAAGTTCTCCGCACGTTTTACAGTGAACGTAGGGAGCGAATGGATTATTTTAATCCTTTAGTTTGACTCCAAAGTAATCGCAATATGTCTTCTTCAGAAAGTCGGTGATTTTTGCTTGACGGCTAGGAAAAACCATATTGCCACATATATAACAGAACTCGTCAGGGTTATTCTTACTTTTACAACCCATTCTTAAAGGAATACAAATGTCAAGCTGAAAAAAAAAATCAGTGCTTAGCTCATCGTTGACATTTGATACGATTTATCAAAATCATTTTAAGCTGAGGTTTAAGCCCCATCCCACGGGATATGTGGGTGTTAGTGAGTAGGGTGGTACACTGTAGTTAGGTACACATACAACATTATATGCTACACTAAACATCAGGCACCCATAATCAGGTGTGATAAGTCGAATCCAGAGGCTTTAGAATAAATGTTATTATGGTATACAACCTGTTGTGAAGTATTCAAGCCCATCTTAAAAGCCAAACCTGACCAAACACAATGACTGATATGTTTTAATTCAGCATAAAATGGCGATCTTATATCACTTGATATACTTTTGACCTTTGGAGGAAATATTTTTTAACGCAGACCCCAGTGTAATAGAGCCAGAATTACAGTTAATGTGTCAATATTGTATGATGTGTCTTTCACTAAATTTCTCTTTATAGATTGTTGATTTCAGTAAAGTTGAAGCAGAGGATATTTTGTTTAAGTTCTTAGTCGTCTTGAGATTAGCGTTGTAGACTCTTCATCAGTGAATGCTATTTCTATGCAAAGGAGTAATTTTTCTGATGTATTCAGCAAGATTATCACGATATTTGAGCCAAAGTTTAAGTGGATCGAATAGTGCTCTGTGTGTTTAACAGCATAAAAGCAAAGAAGGCTGAGATACAGGAACCACTGGTCATCATTCTCCTGCAATCCAAGTCAAAAGCATGCATCTCTCTTGCTTTTAAAAACTTGACAATTTAGTGCTCGAAGATCTTGAAATGAAGTTGGACTTTGTATTTAATGAAAAAGCTGTTATCGAAAGAAACATTCATATTGAATGAGATATACAGTATACACGCATCCGATGGCACAATTATATCAGTTAGACTTTAAACGGAGGCATCTTGCTTTTATTATCTCCATTGCTTTTTATTTTTGGATAATATGATTGAACTTGATGGTTGATCAATGTTTTTAAAAATGGATCATGTTGGCAAAGTTTTTAAAAAGCTGTAAGCATTGTGTCTCTTAAAACTTTATGCTTGCTATGTGGCAGTTTAATGAATTCTAAAGTCGAAAAAGATGCCATAAAGTTCTGATTGCCGCTGTGGATGTGTTATCTGTTGTAATTGGAAAACTTCATCTCCACGTTTTTTTTTTGTTTGTTTGTTTGTTTGTTTTTTTTGCTGCTGCTGCTGTTTTTGGACAAAAAATGATAACCTTTGTTACCGACAAATTTGCAAACATTTAATGGACTTTACGGCACGCAGAACTTAGCATTGATGCGTGAATGAAATACATTAAATGGAAGAAGAAGGGGAACTCTCAATCTATTGTTAATTTCATGATCTACCTGATAAGTCTGGAGATATTTCTGTAGATATGATAGAATCAGTTTGACATAAATCATGTTTGTATAAAAATGGAAAACTTCTTTTCTTTTCTTTTCTTTAATGGAGCCCAATCTTTCTGCAACATGTTCACTTTAAACTTTGACTTCAAGGTGGAAAAATGAAATGTTTTAGACCATGAAGTGATTGAAGTATAGAAGTCCTGCCGTGGAACAGATTTTGAAGAATTCGCTTCTGCTTTGATATTCCAAAGTAATATCCATCTTCGCAATTGACATAAGGAAGAGGATTAGGGGATTAGAGGTCGAGAGGATTAGAGATTATCTGTCACATTTTTCCTCAGGATTATCTCAGTACTTCAAAATGGTATCTCTTTTACCATGAGACTCTTTGTTAATGATTGCAATAACTTTATAACATACATTTAAATATATATATATATATATATATATATATATATATATATATATATATATAGGAAGAACCAACGAAAGGCTGGATGTCAGAATTAAACATCATGTCCTTACGAAAATACAGAATTCTAACGTTGACCCGACTGATAATCTTAATACATACGGGTCGTCCATTGCAGAACACCTTATAAAAACCATGATTGTGTTGAGAAATTTAATGTTGACTAGATTTTTTTATACTGAGCAAGTCACACTCTCCATTCCATTTAAAAGTTATGGGGGCAATTCATATTTTGTCCGACAGAACGTCGCTCTGAAAACAGAGAAGATATCTGCTAGGGCTTAATACTATTCCGATATAGTCCCAATACAAATTTTTCTCCACCCTATATATTCCCCCGAGTTTTTTTTAATTCGATATTATCTTCGGTTTAGCTCTGTTGAGCGAGGATCGAAACCAGTTAGCTAACCTGTCATTTTTTCCCCTTTTTTATGCTTTTATTCTCTCTATGAATAAATCCTTGGGTCAGTTTGTGACTATTATTAAGTTCTATACCGTGAAAAATATATTTCCACACACACACACACACACACACACACACACACACACACACACACACACACACACACACACACACACATATATATATATATATATATATATATATATATATATATATATATATATATATATATATATACTTATTTATCTATTCCAGTCTCTTTCAGCGTTGCATTATATTTGCTTATAGAAATTCTATTACAAATTAGGATAAAGTTTAACTATTTCGAAAAAATTTCTAAAGTTTAAAATAAGGAAAATGCAAAATAAATAAAGAATTTTAATTTTCTGTTAGAAATTAATATTAACGCATTTTTCAAAACTTATTTTTTTATTTTTGCTCATTAAGCAACTGTTATCAATAATATACTATAAAACTCACAAAAATAAATAAATAATATTACATAACAATCAATTAATGCATATGGCATGAAATATTACAATTGAATTTCATTTTAAATTAAAACCATTTTCATCTTTAAAAATAAAAATGCAGCCAAAATGTTTAGAGTGAAAATATTTGTAGCAAAATTGATTGCAGCTGAAACGTCCTGTTGCACCAACTGTAACATAAAAAGTTGCAGTTACTGTAACATAAAAAGTTGCAGTTACAATAACTGCAACTTTTTATGTTACAGTAACTGCAACTTTTTATGTTACAGTGACATAAAAAGTAAAATCGTTATAACTACTTTTATATTTGATATCTCCACTGACACAATCAGTTTAAAATTTGCTTGCAACATTTATCGCGTAACATTAATAGAAAGAACTATTATCAAGAAAGGAAAATAAAACCTTTCGATGAAAATGATTAAATATGCACTTTTGTGAATCATATATAGAAATGTTAGAGTTATTCATGCGCATTCTAATAAATAATTTTCAAAGAACAGAATACAATATGAATGAAAAATTGTTTCGCTTTTTCTTTATTAAATATTTTTCTTTTTATATCGTTCTGTTGTTTTTTTAATAAAAAGAAGAAAAGGTGAGACCCAATGAACATTGTGCATGAAATAATATAAAACAAAGAATCAGGTTTTGTTAATGAAACGAACGACGGTTCTAAAAGACTTAAAACATTAAACTTCAACCAGCCCCAAAGCCCTATGCAAATATATTGATTAGTTTCTATTTCTAGCCAAATTTCAAATAACTAATTTTTAGCGTGACCTTTAAACATTTTTATTCCTTACTTAATGAGGAAAATTATATTCTTATTTAAATTCAGTTTGGCACAGAAAAAATATTGAGCTTTCTACATTTTTTATCATACTTGTGAGAGAAAAAAAAATGCGATAGGTGTCGTCATTCCTTCGGATATTGAGTTGATATGTTGAATTAGTTGATACACAAATAAACATCATGTTTCAATTATTTTCAGTTAAACTCCGATTTAGCTTGACCCCTAGCGATATTTCTTCTGACTCGCTTAGCAACAACTATTCATTTAGCGCATTTTAATGTATTTATGTCTTATTAATCAGGATGTTGCAATGTTATTAGTACCCAATACCTTGTAATTCAAAATGTTTGTTAGTTTTTTTTTTCTCGAATCGAAGCAAAAATAACTTGCTGCTTCCTTTGCTCAATATTGATATATTCATTCACAGCATTTATTTGCTTTATAAAAAAAATTCTTATTTAATACAGACTATATTGTGTCAAGCTATATTTAAATCAGAGTATCTATATTAATAATTGGAAAGTGTTTGTTCTTTTGTTCTTTAAAGATGGTCTTTTGATGTAAAGCAGACAAACGTGATTTGCATGCCTACTGAACCCAGAAAAAGGTTTTAACGTAAAAAAATTCCTACAAGAAAAATGTTCTTCTCATCGAGAGGGATCTCTAAAGTTTAAAATCATTGGCAGGAGCCATGTTGCTATGAGACGTAACTAAGTGTGAATGATTAATATTTCTAAATTTGGCCATCAAATTATAGAATTGTTAGTCTCGTGAAAATTAATATTACCGCTTAATCAAGCATTACCAACAAACATTTAATCTAGCATTACTTATCAACATCTAATCAAGCATTGCTAATTAACATTTTTTAAGCTAAAAATATAAAACTTTTTTGTCTAATTATGACTATCCGGACGAAAAACAAAAATATTTAGATCGCCAAAGTTCTTAAGTATCACTTTATATATATATATATATATATATATATATATATATAATGTGTGTGTGTGTGTGTGTGTGTGTGTGTGTGTGTGTGTGTGTGTGTGTGTGTGTGTGTGTGTGTGTGTTATTCGGTCCAGTTAAACCGGAGTTGGGAGTAATTCCATCGGGACAAAAAAAAAAAACATTCAACAGTAAACATTTAAATTTTCCTAGTATAACAGGATGGAAATAAATTTATAATCCTAATGTGAGCGGTTTTGTTTTTTTCTTATATATATATATATATATATATATATATATATATATATATATATATAAGTGATGCTTAAGAACTTTAGCGATTTAGATATTTTTGTTTTTCGTCCAAAGACAAACAGACAGACAGAGAGAGTCCTGGTGGTGTAATGGCTTAAGTACTGTATTGCTGCTTCGAAGTAAGACAGTTCATTTTCTAGTCACACTATAATGGCCACTTTAGGTTTAATATTTTTGGGAAATAGCAATACGTGGAACCATTTAACTTTGTTGATTTTTGTTCGACTGAATTATAAGAAATAGGACTGTTTGATCCTTTAACTGTGTCTATGTACAAAATGTGTCTACAAATCGTATATTCAATATGTATGCAAAAACAGGATTTGGCATTAAATAACCAACAATGGTTGATATGCCATAAAACCAAACTAAACCAAACCAGGAAAATAGTAATACCTTTCTTGGATATTTTACTAATAAATAATGACAATAAATTAGATTTTAAAGTTCTTCACAAAGAAAAATGACCACAAACATTTTTACTCGCATCATAACACTAAAACAAAGAGAGGAATAATCATAAGCTTTACCTTAGGAACTGCACCTCCCAAATTAAATGATAAAATTTACTTTATAGAAAATTGCTTCACACACACACACACACACACACACATACATACATACACACACACACGCTATATATATATATATATATATATAGCTTTATTTCCAAGGAAAGTAAAACATACAATCTTTGGGGAGCATACAGCCCCATAGGTTTAATGGGGGAGAGGAAGGGGAGCGGTCATACATTGACTATGTATTCTAAGGGGCCCTAGCTAGCCACATTCACCGACTCATTTACGCAATACAATAAGGGCAGTCATTCTTCACCAAGCCCGCCACAACCACCAAAATACCACAATCGCTCCATGAAAACCTACTTAAAAGCCCGGATGAGATGTAAAAGTTTATTTAGAATATGTACAATGAATGGTCCTGATGAGGATGGGAGAAAAAAAAAATGAATTTCATATTAAATAATAGTTTCAATAACAATATTAAGTTTAAAATTTTAAGATTTCAATTTAAAAAAAAATCTTTTTTAAAAATGTAAAATAAAACAAGGAAAAAATCCGCCATTTGGTTGCCCTCCCATCCCCCCGACTGTTTTCCGGTATCCGAGAGAACCGAAAACAGGTCGGATCTTCCCTAAATGGTGGAAGGGACTAAGCTACTGAGAGAAAAAAAAGCAAATGCTGGAGGGGAACGGTGAGGAAGAGGTAACATGAAATGAAATTCCAAGATCTTCAGAAATATGGGCTGGAGCGAGGGTTAGGGTACGAAAAGAATGGATACAGGGAAGATCTTGGAGCCAAATAACTAGATGACATGGTTAATGACTCACAACATACTGCTAACGAGGGACAAGTGGGAAACAAAAGTTACCTACTCACTGGGGATGGAGTCCTGGACGACCCCAACAACAGTCGCCATGCGCAGAAAAAAGAGGGAGGGATGCCTCCAACGTTGCCCCTTTCGTACGACCAGACTTACTGCATACACACAGATTTTGTCGAATGTTGTGTGGCCCAAGCGTTTCCTATCGCATCTAATTTTGACCCTAAGCTGATGCCTGAAGAACAAAATCAGATCACGATGAAAAAAGTTTGTGTTATATGATAGCCGAGGGATTTCGGTTCATGCCTTTGAATTTAGTTAGACTGAGAACCTTTCGGCTCAGCACATGGGTTAGTTAGGTGCAACATTGAGGCAGGTGTTAACGCGGGCGCGCGCTGGCGGATGGAGGTGTCACTTAGATGTCATAATAGTCCGAGACGAAACGGGTGACGTCACGCACCGGAAGCGCGCGGAGATTTGTGTGAGAATCTGAAGAAAGTCACAGAGTTGAGAATTAGACGCCAAACGAGAAGGATCGACTTTTGGAGCTCGCAAGCGCGAGGCGAACTTGCGCCCTATGGGGGGGGGCTGCACGAGTTGAGGGCCAAATGAATAAGACAGCATAGAAGATTGTGTCTCTCCTCCTTACGTCGAAACCTTTAACTCAAAGTTAATAAAAACCTTTCGTACCTGAACAAGAAGTCGTTACGTGTTTTCGAATATTGAGATTCCTATGTTCTATCGTTATGAACATATTTCGCGCATAGCGTTAATTGTGAATATGGCACTTTTGCTCCGTCATACAATCCCTTCTTTCGCGTCGTCCAAATCACCATTCTAGTCATAGACAGGAATGCAAGAAATACCACACGCTTCTCACCCAGATACAGAGGTAAAACATTGTCTACGACGTAACCAACGTCAAGCAGCCCGAGCTGCTTGGATTTGATGCGGGCCGTCCACTGCCCGACATGATTCCATAACGTGTGAACTCGCTCGCAGTATTAGAAGGCGCGCCCAGACGTTTCTTCTAAGCCACATATATATGTAGCTTAACTGCTCTCATCTTGAATATTAGAATCCAAAAATAGCTGGGAACTCTCTGTTATTGAGATACGAAAAAGTCTTTATTCAGACTGTCTACATTTTCATAGCAGTCCGAGGGAAGCACAAGTCGAGAGGAAGACCTAGTAAGGGTTTATGAACATATCTCGCTTGCAGCTACAAAGGAGCATCTACTCCCGACCAGACCAATTTCTACCAACGTCTAACCCAAATTCTCTCTTTGCATTTCAGATTTCAACTAACACTAGAATCCAAAATTATCTTTTCTTATATATCTTCTTAAACATTGCCTCAACAAATCATATTAGAATACGTGTTATTAACTATTATAAAATCTAAATCAATCTTATCCTAAATCGACGATATAACTTGTTTACTTTTAACAACATCCTGCCTCAACAATGATTTGAAAATACGTCAACCCAGTTATCTACAAAACATTCTGTCAAACTTGACATCCTGCCACTCGAGCAAGAATTACACCATATGAACTTTTGTGAAGAAGTACATTTACACTCAAAGATTTTTAACCAGTCAACAACCTCACAAAACTAAATAAAAGAATAATTCATAAAATCAATTAATCTCTTTAATTATTTTACATATATTTATACACACACACACACACACACACACACACACACACACACACACATATATATATATATATATATAATTTTATTTTATTTATATATATGTGTGTGTGTATATATATATGCATGTACATATATATATGTATGCATTTATGCTTATGAATATCTGTACACTTATATGTATGAACATATACACATATATAACTATATGTACAGGAATATATGCATATATATATACATATACGTATATATATATATATATATATATATATATACTTATCTATCTTGTATAACGATAACGATTACAACTATATATATATATATATATATAGTGATAAAGCAAATAAAAAAAATTCCATTTTTTATTTACTCAAGTGGTTTTGAGCTTATCACCAAGAGAAAATTTTTGTGGAAAAATAGTTTTACAGGAGTTTTAATGAAGTTGATATTCCATAAGAGCAGCGACGAAAATTGTCCGGTTGACCTAGCATTTCTATTTCTTGAATCATATATATATATATATATATATATATATATATATATATATAACTTTACCTTAATTTAAGGGACTTCATATGCCAAATTTTATGATTCACCTGTTAACTGAGGAGTCTATAAGTGCAAGTACACAAATAAAGCGAATTATATATAAATTATCATACTCTCTTGTATTACGTATTGATTTTAAATATGATCACTGACGGTCATAAATTATAGTGTTAAATTCTTTCATTTCTTTATGCCTAACATGCAAGCTGTTTTGAAAATCTGCTATCACAAATATTTTCATCTTCATAGAATCTCTGGATATATAACATTGCTTTTGTTGAATTTTATCTCTTTGTATGACCTTGGGGAAATTTTACAGCCTCTCAGGATTTCCAATCCTTACAAACCAATATAAAAACCGGCCATGTGCGAAGAAGCTACTTTTTAGGTAGATGCCAATCTAGGAGAAAGTTTGTCATCGTGCTTAAACCAGAAACTATCTTCGTTCAATGCCAAAGATAAATACTTTCTCACTGGAAACATTAATGACTTTCCTGAATATAGTCGAGTAAACAATTTGGCATCAAAACATGGTCCAAGAAATTCATGGTCGTGTAACGGCTTCCACCGCAGCGGTCATTTTCTAGACGCATAAAGGATAACTTTTTTTGTTTGTACTAGCGGTTAAGGTGACATTCTTGAGTAGTTTTAAACTCCGAAAATTGGAGATGACTTAATTAAACGAAAGATGATTAGTTTTAATAGGAACTGGGTCTTGAAGTCTACTTGAAACGAGAATTCATTTAAAGGAAGCAGTTGTAAGGGTTTATAGGGTAACCAGTTCATTAGCCTAGTGGGTAGAGTGTTCGCCAATGATCCGGGAGACATGGTTCAATCCCAGGTCGCGTCATACCAGACTTTAAAAATAGTACTTGATCCCTCCTTGCTTAACACTCAGCAATATAAGGTACGAATCAAGGATAAAGTGGAAGAGTCCAGGGAAAGGAGTAGCGCCTTCCCCTACACCTCGGTGTAGTAGTTATTGAAAAAGGAGCCTTCTGGTTGCCTTCGACTAGGTCACCAACAACTGTATAGGGTAGATAACATTCATAAACACAATTTGTTTATATTCTTTTTTTTACATCAAAACGAATATTATCTAAAATAATGGACATAGTCAGTTTCATTAAAGTTTAGGATTATTATTTGTATTTTAAAGACTTTTTTCTTTCTTTTATTTACATTAGGTTACTGCATTATTTATGCCAAGCGTGATGTATGAAGAGAGATTCGGGTTCCTTTGGAGATCTTCGGAATAATCTTATATGCTTATTTTCATCGGCGAATCTACGAAGAATAAAATAAGCTTCAGATGAAAATAATTTAGCGTAATTAAAATTTTTTAGTCCACGTCAGCTCATTAAACTACCAAAACTGTCTGAACCCAGTTTCCCCTTACTTTATCTATCTATCTATCTATCTATGTTATCAGCTCATCAGTATAATGGTTTGAGTATTCGCCAATGGCCTGGAAGACCAGGGTTCAATCCCAGATCGAGTAACCCCAAAGACTCGGAAATTGGTACTTGATGCCACCTTGATTAGCACTCAGCATTATTAGATACGGATCAAGGGTAATTCGAGTAATCTAAGGAAATGAGTAGTGTTCTCCCCTACATGTTGGTGTCGTAGCTATCAAAAATCGAGCCTTCGGGTACCCTCGACTACAGTCGGCCAACAACAATACACACACACACACACACACACACACACATATATATATATATATATATATACACTTGTATTACGATATTCCAAATTCCATAGATTTCTGCCATGACAAATATACTGCGATATATATTTCAGCTGTGATAAATTTAGAAAAAATATCCTGTTTTTTTTTAAACTTAGGTATTAATCGAGTAAGTATGATGAATGAACGAGATTTTTCACCGGAGTTTTTAGAGAAGTGAGACTTTTTGAAAATCCTAATTAGCAAAAGAATAGCTGTGGAATTACCGCCTTTGTCTCCAAAAGAATTCTGCTAAATAAGCACTAAGTGGCGCACAAGCATGCGAAGGTTTTCTTATAGGAGGTGCAACAATGCCTTGAACACAAGCATCTTCCCTCCTCAGGGACATAGGGACTTTCCGACCCCAACAACTTAATGTTACACTGAACACGACACTTTAGAATAATACACTTCTCAAATTATGTGTTTTGCCAAAATGTCAATTTCCCTTACACACACGTTCAAAAAAGACTTTTCAATCCACACGAGGACATTCCTTAATACAACTCTTCATAAGTTCTTTATTGTATCTCGTATTCTTGCATTCATTCTATTAAGTTTGTTCAAGCAAATAAAATATATTGTTGTTAATTCGTCGTGAATTGTTCTCGCATTTATCTGTACGAGGAAACAATATTCAACTGACCACCATTCCTCTACAAGTTTGTATTTTATTTGTTCATTTTATTTTATTTTATTTATTTATTTATTTTTTTGTTGTTGTTAGCACGGGTTTTGGTACTCAAATATGACAAACGTACAAAACCATCAGCAACGATACTCCAACGCATGCTACATATCTTTTGCTTTTATGGAGTCGATTTAAATTTTTCAATTAGATTTCACTCGGAATTTTCAAAGTAATAAGCAATTACGCGTTTATTGAAGCAGACGGAAGATGTGGGAAATACGTATGTGTTCTTTAATTGAAATGTGATCTTTAAATATACATTTTAAAGATATATTTCCTTTGCTAATTGTTAAAACATCACTTTCATTTCTATGACTGAATTGTCTGGAACAACAGAAAACTGAAATTTCAAGTCAGATTGAGTATGAAATAAATAATTAGTTGTTTCCATTGAACAAGTCATTTGCAAAAGTAAATACAGGTTGGAACGATAAAATTGTCGTCCTAAAGAAAATAACACTACAGCTTTATTTTAAAACTTTTATTGAAAAAATCAATTCAGGTAACTTGATTATGTAGAAGAGCTGATATCTATCCAATGTAGCCGTCTTCAGCCTCAATCAGCGCCTCGATACGGATCCAGAACTGGGAGTATGCCTTTTCCACAAGCGCCGGCGGGTACTCGGCGAATACTCGGCGGATAGCGGCGATCAGGCTGGCTTTGGTGTTGTGGTAGGTCATGTTGGTGATGTTCTCGATGTATGACTAAACGAAGTAGTCCAGCGGGTTCAGGTCGGGGGAGGAGGGGGGCCAGTGACAGAAGGGTACAAAGTCGTAGCACTCCTTCTGAAGCCAAGCCTGGGTCTCTTTTGACTTGTGGGCCGGCGCCGAGTCCTGCTGCCACACCCAGGGTCTGCCACCGGCCACTTGATTGCACCAGGGGATCATCACACTCTTCAGCACATCCAGGTACTCTTTGGTGTGGACTTTCGAGCCGACTTTGAAGATGTGGCCCTCACTTGAAACCACATCAAAGACCATAACCCTGGGCACGTCCCTGTTATTCGTGGCAATCCAGATTTGCATTTTGAGGGTGCTGGCAATGGTCCTGTTGTCATAAATTGGATCGGTAGCGCGCATGAGTTGTACAGCGGCGCATCTCCGATCTCACTCGTTGAACATTGTGTCACTTTCACACATGATAGAAGGCTCCTATTGCTCTTTGGATTTGTACACAACTGGGCAACTAGTAGATGGTCTGCAACAACAACAAAAAAAAAAAAGAAAAGAAAACCGGTTTTCATTTAACGGAAATGGAATCATGTCGTCTTTTCTTGGACGACAATTTTATCGTTCCACCCTGTACAAATTACATCACTGGGGAATAGGAGTTAGCATTTAAGCTTACCATTCTCAACTATGGTTTAAATTGTATAGGGTGACTCAAAATAGATGCAACCTATTATACCTGTTAAAGTCCCATTTGGGGATAAAAAAAAAAGACTTGCTGAATAATAATTCGTATTCTATAAGACAGTGTAAAAAAAACTCCGAAGAAACCGCAGCGCAAAAATGTAAATGCGATCGTACAATGAACGCTATTTCGTTAGGAAATAGCGATCTTCAAGGCAAAAAAAAAAAAAAAACCCTAAATGGGTTGTGACATGCTCTTAAAATCAAACATAATATATAATATTATTTTTGATGGCTTAAGTATATATATATATATATATATATATATATATATATATATATATATATATATATACGTGGTGCCTTCAATAAGTTTCCAGACTTTTTTTGTACAGACATTTAAAATTCTCGTAGGCTCTTGAAAATTCAGTTTGTTATTGCTATACATCTTATGAGATAACAGACCAATTTTTATTATTTCAGATTCAAATGAACAGCTACAGCAGCAATTGGAATACACCCTACTAAAGTCTGATTGTCATAGCTGGTGAATTTCAAAAATGCAATCTGGATGTGACAACACTTTAGAAGAACGATATGCAATAAAATTGTGTTTTAAACTTGGAAAAAATACCACAGAACCGTATGGAGTGCTTCAGACTGGGATTCCGTCGGAAGTGGCCAGCACTCTTCAAATCAGGTCAGTGGCATTTCCACCAGGACAATGCACCAGTCCATAACTCCATCCTTGTCACAGACTATTTGAGCAAAATGGGCATCAAGACAGTTCCTCAGCATCCCTATAGTCCAGACCTTGCGCCTTGTGACTTTTGGTTATTCCCTAAGCTCAAAGGCTGTCGTTATGATACAACTGAGGAGATGAAAGAGGCTGTGACGAAGGTCATTGACACGCTCCCACAAGAGGACTTCCATGGGGCATTCCAGAAGTTGTTGGAACGGTATAACAAGTGCTTTGCAGCTGGAGGAGATTACTTCGAAGAGGACTAGAGTTTCATGTGTGTACTGTCAATAAAAGTGCCCATACGAAAAAAGTCTGGAAACTTATTTAATGATCCTCGTCAAAAAAACGCACAAACCCACGAAATGAGATAGTGACAACAAACCCTGTTATAATATATATATATATATATATATATATATATATATATATATATATATATATATATATTATATATATATGCCCAGTGCGATTCTGAAGAGCCGTTTAGTGAAACGTAGGTAGACTCTCTCTTGGTCGTGTAGGAATTGTTTTCATAGTATTAACTCTATCTTTTGTATTGAGCACTTTTTTGCATTTTAGCTTAGGTAATTCTGTCAGTGTTTTTTTTTTCTTTTGGCACGTGCGTTTTTCGTCTTTTCTTTTTTCTTTGATATCAGTTTGTTGAATTTGCAAACTGTACAATCTGGTTTATTTTCACACCAACAGAATAATAGACTAGATATAAAGATTAATATATATATATATATATATATATATATATATATATATATATATATATTAAATAATACCCCTTATGGGGTATTATTTAAGAAAAAATCACCGTTGGGGCTGCTAAGCTACAATGCAAAAAGGGCTCAATACTAAATAGAGCAAAATAGTAACGATAGTTACTTAGTGAGTCAGGAACTAACCTATTATAGTTTCGCCAAAGCGACTCATCAGGGGACCTAATCTCGACTAGGTACCCTGATGAGCCGCTTAGGCGAAACTATAATAGGTTAGTTCCTGACTCACTCAGTAACTATCGTTACTATATATATTACTTGGTGAGTTTCTCTAATTAAGAATAAAAGAGATGAGAGTCTTCGTGGCCTAATTCCATAAAGTACTGTTTACTTCACCTTTACTGGGGCCTCGAAATAGACGAGTTCAATCTCCAGTCACGCCTTAACCTTCACTTTCGAAATAATACTCTTGATAAAGGTATGAGCCGCTCTATACACTCCAGCTATGGGTTTAATAGTACCATTGCTGTCCTTCTACAAGTATGGCTTTAGCGTTAAATTACCTTCGGAGGTTAATATTCCATTAAAAAGAAAAAAAAACATTTTTAATCGTTTATTTTTCAAGGTAAAAGCAGGGACATTCTGGTCGAAGAACCAAATTTTATTCCAATCAACATAACTTGTCTTGCATTCATTCTTGTTAAATTTCTTGACTTTTTTGATAAAATGAAATTATTAAACGAAAAGAAAAAGTCTATTTTTTTAATCCTTCAAAAATCTTGTTCAGAACCGATCAAAAGGTGAATTCACCTACTTCTTGAGAAGACTTGCCAAAATACCCCCGCCCAGTTCTTTTAATCTTTGGCAATAAAAATCGATTGTGTGATTGTTCAGTTATCAGTTCTTTTAGGTTTTGAACTTCTTTTTAACATGAGATACTTGAACTATAGACTTTACAAAGCTTATTATTCAATTTGCCATCTCAAATCAGTCAGATAACAGTTTATTGATTAGAATAATTTACTTTCTCTCTCTCTCTCTCTCTCTCTCTCTCTCTCTCTCACTCTACCTTTTCCTTGGAGGCGCGTTTAGTGTAACGGTAATCATCGTATGAAATGGTGACTCAAGTTCTCACCCTGTATGATGTTGTTTGCATTTTATTTTGCGCTAATGCCCTGTTATCCTCCCCTCACCAATCATGGTTATATAGTTGAGCAGATTGGGTTCTTTAACTAGTCAGGGAAAAAGAAATCTCAGAATTAGACCAACTTTACTTTACTTAAAAAATTGATCTTGTGCCATATCCTGTCCTAGGTGGAGAGGTTGGGTATATACTTACTCTCTCTCTCTCTCTCTCTCTCTCTCTCTCTCTCTCTCTCTCTCTACCCTTTCTTTTTTCTCTTCCCTTCTTGATATATAAATATGACAATTTGCAGTAGTCGTTTCTCGTGTAATTACCAGAAAAAACAGCGATTGTTTCAATGACATTCGCGAATATCAAGATAATTGATTTTGAAAAGAGTACTGTAAAAAAACTGCATGAATGTAATTTTTATCTATTTTAATTGTTCTTCATTAACGAAGGACAAAAGAGAAAATTCCCTCCTTTTTTTTTTTTTTTGGACTGACAAAAGCTTTTGCCATACAAAGTTTTATGACTTAAAAAAAAAAGTAGAATAAAATAAACGCTATAGAGCAATATCAAAATATTTGCAGGCAGTCAGTCTTCCAGTTTTCCAGGAATCGGACCTTTCCGTAAACTTTAATCAAAACAATGTAAATACAAAAATCTTCTATTTTTTTTTTTTTTTTGTGAACAAATATATTTATATAACATTGCAATAAACACGAACTAATAAAAGAAACAATTTAAGTGATATCATTATTTCTTCTTGGTGTGTTCTAGTCAAAAGGGGACAAAAAATTCTATAATAATAAATCTATAAGACGGAAAAAAATGTTAGTATATGTAACTATGTGATTTTCATTGTTGTAACTATTCTACTCTTTGGTGCTGAAAGTTGACTACTGAGTGTGTCGCGAGAGAGAGAGAGAGAGAGAGAGAGTGTTGCCTCAGTCATTACTGACATCACTGTGACAACTCGACTTTTGACTCGATTTCTCTCTTTTTTTTTTTTTTAGTTTTGTTAGCGGCCGGTTCGACTTGATTCTAAAACCAAGAAAGAACTAATGGAATGTGACTGGCTCTCTAATCGATTTAATTATCATGTGGCCTTTTTTCTGTCTCGTCCGTGTGTATTACCAGCAATAATGTAAATCTTTAAATATCGGCTCTTGGCGATTGATTTTTGTTTTATGTGCCCAAACTATGATCGGGCACCAGATTCAAAATTTGTCACCTACGTTGCATCTAAACCATTTTCACAGGGAATGGAAAATTCTGAAAAAAGTAAAAGATTACATCATTACTCCTTAATACGAATGAAAAAAAAAACGTTGTTTTTTAATAAATCCATTTATTTAATCTCTAAAGCTATTTCGCACATAAACACACATACACACACAGGACAATAAAACAAAAAGCAATTTTGCTCATCATTTTTAAAAATTCAAACTGATGATAATAAATAGCCAACAAAACGAAATGTCAATTTCTTACTTTTTACCAGTTTCATTTCACTGAGTAAAAACATATAACACATTTTAATTTTTACCTCTTCAAAGTTTTTCTCAAAATTAATTTCAGCCTCTAATATTTTGAAATTCTTTTAAAATGGTGATGCTTTTTGCGTTTGAAAATATCTTATCGATTGATTTTTTAATCAGCATTATCAAAACCTTCTCATTGCTTTATTCGCATGAAAGACGTGAAATGAACCAAAAATCCCAAACGAGTAAACATATCCACGTGAAAATTTTATCTTTTCCTGTAATAAGAATGGATTTTTCGAATCCAATTTCCACTTCAAGTATCTCTTTCCGCTTGTACTCTCATTTGACGCCTATTCAAATCTTTTTTTTATTATTGTTTTAGTAAACAAATATCTCGTGTTATTGATAGAATTACCGATAAAAGTGTAAACATCAGCTTTTACAACAGCTCAATTCTGGTTTGAAATTACTAAAACGAGTAATGTTTTCTATAAAACAGATTCCTTACTATTTTCGTTAAAAAAAAGGAATCACGGAAAAAAGCCAAAAAAAGAAAAAAAAGAAAGCTGAAATTTTGTAATAAACTTTAAAAAAAGAATGAGTGTCATTCAGTACTTTCTATTTTGAGCAGACTTCGTGTTAGATATTGATCTCCTTCGAGGATGTAGCTTGCTGTTGCTATCTAAAAGGATTTATTTAATTTCATTTCAAAATAACCCCTTGTTTCTGCCACTGACTAATTCTGCTACAATTAATGATTTAATTTCTGAAAGCTTCTCTCCTGCTGTTATTGTTACAACACTACGCAAATAATAACGGTCTTTATAGTGAGCAATTAATTGGTGTCAGGTTCAATGAGTGAAAAACATAGCGTCGTCATCGTGATATCGGGTAAAAGTCCAGTTCTACAATGAGTGGTTTTATCATTCGAAATTAGATGACCGTTTACCTGTAAAATCAGATAAAACAATTGGGCGATCTTTCATGATGATATCACAAAAATGTCGACTGACAATGAACGTTAACAATTTTAAATCAGTTTTTAATCTTTTTTTTACTTCTACACATGAATGTCATCTCGAGATTTTTTTTAAATGGACAATCCAACAACACTAAAAAAAAAAAATTATAGTGGGCTCCATTACTTGTCTGGTAAAATCTTTTTCGTATAGTTTGGGTCGATATTTTATATTTTGCGAGCATTTTGTATTTATAACATAAAAGACAAAAAAAGAAATATTAAATTTGTATTTGTAAATCAAAATTAAAGATAAAAAGTTGCAGGAATCTAAAGAATATGGAATACCTTTTATAGAATTTTAGCATTGGAATATTGTTGCGCGTGTTGTTGGAAAGTAAAGGAGTGAGAAGACCAAGATGCCGTAAGGTTTTTATATGAAGGTTTTAATGGCAGCGTGGAACAAAGGGTTTACATTTATGCTGCAAGTCTCGTAGGAAGGAAGAAAGGAAGGAGGGAGGGAAATTAAGTTGTTATAGAGTTGAGAAGGCATTTTAGCAGCTAAATGCCTGTGCGAAATGCGCATCGTTAGGTTAAGGCATTGTTGAATGTGTGAGTGTCGTATGTCGCCATAGGTGTAGCAAAGGTCGTGTTTGCTGGTTAAGGACAGGAATGATGTAGTCCCCCATGAATGCGTGGTCCTGGTCGTTTGGGGAGAGAAGCGTGAATGTCTCCAGAACATGTTGCCTAGTGATGAAGTGGCTGGCTGTCGGAGCAATATTTTGCGTCGCAGTTGACATAGCCAAAGTTGAAGGGGACTTAAAGTTGTTCCTGTGTATGGCGTATTGAATTCATCTAATTCATATTCAACTGGGAACCCTTGGTCTAAGATAATAGACTCAAGAGGTTCATAAATTAGATGGCTTTCCTCATGGTGGTGTGATGCTGCTGCTGCTAAAAGGAGAGCGGACAGTAATTACGTCTGTCCTGCTCGAAAGCTTCTGAGGAAGAGAAAGTGTTTCGCGGGCTTTCCCCAATTTGGTGCTGCCTGGAAAAATGGTCCGGGATGAATAGGATAAGTCATCCTGATTGGGTGAAAATATGCGTCGACCCTAACGATCAAATTAATTAACGCCCCAAACAAAAATACTAAGTTCTTTCTGCTACAGAATTTCTAGGTACGAAGAGAAATTTGTTTTTAGTATCAATTTACTGCACGCTTTAAACCTAAAAATTCGTAAGTTTAATTTTTAGTGCTGAATATTATTTTATTATACACACTAAGACCTTTATTTCGGGTTCAAGGAAATTGCACCAGATACTACAAATAAAAGAGTTAATATAAAAAGCATTCTTTATTTTATTGAAAGAATGGGATAGCTTGAAATAAATGTTTTCATTCGTGAAGAGAAATCATCTGTCTTTTGTGCTCGATTTAAAAAAAATTGTTAGCCCAGGTTCATGGTATTTGAATTCTAAATTTCTTAGGATTCAAAATGACTTTAATTGTTATCGTCGTTATCGTGGATATTTAGCATGGCAATTTTGCTTTAAGGGTCACTATAAGCCAATAAATATATTTCATTAAGTTGAAATATGACTGACAGTGATAGCGAAGAGAGAAATCAAATTTTATAAAAAAAAAATTTATTTGTTCAATTCATAAACAAATGTTTTTATTATTACAACTACTACTACTACTACTGCTACTACTACTAATAATACTAATACTAATAATTCAAACTACAGCATTATTATGATCGGCTAGAATACTGAGGAGACTTGCTGTCACTCAATCCCCAGTGAGAAGCCATCTTCTAACGCTGGTGTGAAAAAACCTCAAGAGTAAATAATAATAATAATAATAATAATAATAATAATAATAATAATAATAAATAACTAAAGTGCTGAAGGGTCTGTTTTCGTTGGGTAAGAGATAAAAATTTGGATAGGTGAAAGATTTATCAATTCTATCACTTGAAAATTGTTTAATGATGTTGACATTATTTTATGATGTTAATATTGTTTTGTGAATATTTTGGCAGGGCTTAGAAGAATTTTAAAAAATTCAGTTAGTGATGGTTAAAAATTTAAACATTTCTGTGCCTATTCTTAACTCTAACAAAGCAATGATGCAATGAAATGGTTTTACATCTTCATCTTGAAGAATTGACTATAATTTGCCATGTTTAAATATATGTAGTAAGTAAGTAAAGTTGGCGACCATAGTCGAGGGTAACCCGAAGGCTCCCTTTTCGATAGCTACTACACCAAGGTGTAGGGGAGGGCGCTACTCCTTCCCTGGATTGCTCTACTTTACCCTTGATCCGTACCTTATAATGCTGAGTGTTAAGCAAGGAGGCATCAAGTACCATTTTTTGAGTCTTTGGTATGACTCGACCTGGGATTGAACCGAGGTCTCCCGGGCCATTGGCGAACACTCTAACCGCTAGGCCAATGTCCGGTTATTAAATATATGTAAAAACTGTATATACTCAGTAATGAACGACCCCTAATTCTTAGCCACAAAAAGGGTTTTTTATCATATATTTCGTGTAATGAACAACCTCTAACCTTTAGCCTACAAAAATATTTCTTCAAAATCCAATGACATAAAAAGAAATCATTCAAACACGTATTTTTACTTTCATAAAACTGATATACAATCAAAATCAATGCAATACCGTAAATAAACGAAATATTTAAAACCTTAATGTGGCTTACCGTGTAATTTGGTTATTTTAAATATACTAAAAGCCCACCACTGATACTCAATAGCACTGATGATATAATAATTACATATGTAATTGGTTAAGTACAATCAGGAGGCATTATTTACTTTTTCCCCCCTTTTGATAAACGAAATCTTTGTTGATCAAAGATATTGCAAGGTTAGATACAAAGTAAGCTTTGAGGTGTTCAGAAAGATATCTCGTGTAATGAACGACCCTCCTGTTTTTGAAGAGAAAAGTTAGCCTTAAAAAGTCGTCGATTACACAAGTACATATCGTAATCATTTTAATAGAACAAATAATTCGTTCATTTCTTTCCCTTTTGAAGTTTGGAAATTTAATTTCTGTGCGACTAGTTACGTCTAGCAACATGGCTTCCCGTTCATTATCGTTTACTGTTAGAAATCTCGATTAAAGACAACTTTCCTCCCGAGAAACACTTTTTTTTACATAAAAACTTTCCTCTTTGTTCAGTAAGTATACAGACTAAATTTGCAACCTTTATATCAAATTGATTGAAAAACATGAAAACATGAAAACAAACTCTCCCAAATCCTTAAAATGAGAAAGGCTAAACTAAACTGCAAAAATTTCACCGAAAATATCAGTACATAGTCTGGTATTATAGACATTCATTAAATCATGTAAAAGGGGAACTTTATTTAAAGAGACTAAAAAATAAAGAATGATGGGAAAGAGTCTGGCGATAAAAGACTTTCAAATAGTATAAAGGAAAATAGAGAAAGAATAATAACAGCAAGATACAAAAAAAAACAAAAAAAAAACCCACAGTGGCGAAGTATCTAAGTGAAAACCATCAGATGTGGTAATTTAAAAATGAAGAAAAACAACTCCATGTAGAACATGGGACAAAGAAAATGGGAGTTGACGAAACAATATGGATTTAATTGCGCAGAGGTCATCTAAAAAGAAAAACAAACTTACAAGAAATATCGATCCTTCAAGAATATTACAATTAAAGTGAAAATTGATCAGAACCACCACCCCAACTAAAAATGGGAAAAGTTAAATTTGTTTTTCATTCCTGTGATCCAAATTGTTCGTTCCCCCACCCCCATACTATGAAGCAAATTTTGAAAAAGAGGAAACTTTTGAAAAATAAAGAATACTGCTATTTTCGATCTCTTCACGGTAAAAGCGAAATAGAATGAGAAAATAGATACATATGATATATATATATATATATATATATATATATATATATATATATAGAGAGAGAGAGAGAGAGAGAGAGAGATGATATCTTCGATAACGTTGGAATATGAAAAGGATGGCAGCATAAGTAATTGTTTGGACACAGGAACTTCCGCTTGATTTAAAAAGTAATGTTTTTACCCATTCCTCTGCAATATCTAAGTTTAATTGAACAAAAATCATTACGGTCTTCTTAAAATCTATATCTAAATTAACTGATCATTATCGAAAAATCCAGCAAACTTACTTCTCTCTGCTTTAGAAAAGCCTTGAATCTTCTTGGAACAAAAGTGAAAAATTATTGTTCGCTAAGAACGTACGGTTGTTTATTTTGTATCTATGACTTTAAAGTTGTTTCTTTAAAACATTCGATTTGCATCGTATCTTTTAAATATTCTAATCTTTTCGATTTTACTTCAGGAATATTTTTTGTCAAGCTGAATCATTTTTGAAATGACGTCACTCATGCAAATAAATGAAGATGAGATCCATTTATGATACTGAATGGTTAACGTGTTCAAAAAGCGTTTAGCAACTTCTGAAGAGGCAAAGATGATGGGAAATTATTCAGATTTAAAGGATAAAGTCAGTAAAGTGGAAAAATTTAGCCAAAGAAGCCAACAGAATTTGACCAGTTCTCTACGCAATTTGTCTCTAAAAATAAGAGTCATGTCTTCGTTATGATGAAGAAGATCCAGTTCTGAATCTGAGAAATCTGTTCGTTTCCATTACTCCCAGGTCTACTTATCGTTAGTGATATTACCTGTTAAGGTCCCATCTACAAGACAAATAGATCCGTTTTGAAATGATCAGAATTAAATATGAATATTTCAAACTATGCAGTTATAAGGGGGATTTGCATTGCGTACAGGCAAAAATACTAGAATACAACATCGTAATAAGAAAGCTCGAACTCCAGTCTCACTATTACGTTCATTTTCAGGCTATACCTATTGAAAAAGATATGAACCCAATATCCTCATTGTTATGGGTTAAAGAGCACCACTGCATTCCTTCTACGGGAGTTTCTCTAGTACTAAATAACTCCAGAAGGTTGATATGCCATTAAACAAAGAAACCAAACCATATAAAGGAAATTATTCTAGCTCTGAATATAAAATTTTTACCTCATCCACCCTACACGCACTAGATCTTGTTGCGATGCATTATCAACATTATATTTTTACAGCATTTCCTGGTCAGAAAACGGTACATCAATTATGAAGTTTATAAAAAATGTGGAAATGTTTTTCTTTTTGTCTGGAAGCCCAAATAATTTTTTTTTTTATATCTGTCGCATTACTAAGTTGCCTGCTTGATGGGATTATGTTATCGAAAATGAAGGAAATTATTATCGTGATTGAATTTGTAATTGATCATTAGATATAAGTCAGTTATGTGTCTGAAGAAAAAAAAAAGTAACAGGACTTTTATTTCCTACTCAATACTATTTGTTGAAGAGAGGCAATAAGTCAAGGGCAGGTTCATCATGTGCTGCTCAGCAAATGACGGGATCCTGATAAAAAATGTTTAACATAAACGAACATTAAACTTGAGAACAAAGATAAGCTTTCCTTTTTTATTTTTTTTTATTTATTCTATTTTATTTTTTATTTTTTATTTATTTTTTACGACTTAGATAATCTACGCCCGTCCCATATGAATTCTGCTTAGATAGGAAAGGATAACTAATTTTGTGAAACAATATCAATAACACCATTAATATAGTGATATGAATGAGGAAAAACCATTCGGGTCTATTAACTCTTGATTTATTTTCACAATTTTTTTTTCTCTACTCCGTTTTTGATCATTTATCTAAATAGAAAATTTTAATACAGCACCGCACTGGGATCATAAGAGATTCGAGATGCAAAGAAAAGAAAAATGTTTTACACACAAACCCGTGCGTACGTGCACTACAGAGAACTAATTAATATGTGTATGTTGACATTCAGAAATTTATTTTGTAAGATATGCAGCCGCCTCAACAATTGCTGAATATATATGTCATTGAATTGACTTTCTTCTTAAGTTAACGCCTATTGTCAAGTCTTTTGGCGGTTGAATTTTATTTACATTTATAAAAACAGTAGCTGTTTCATTAGATATTCTTATTCGGTGGGCATGTAATTGCGATTTATAGTGATTTTATAAAAATGAATAAATCAGAAGACTGAAAACAAGTTAAAAAAAAAACGCATTTTACATGCCTTCAGATGTATCTCAAAAAGGTGTCTTAATCAGCTCGGAAGAGGAATCTTAACTTTTTCTTATTTGTAGATAAGCAGAGTTATGTCATCATTTGTATGAAAATGGAAATATGTACGGTTTCAGTTTCTTTTTTTAATGGCATGTCAAACTTCGTAAGTTATTTAATGCCAAAGCCATCCTCGTAAGAAAGCAGTAGTAGTAGTATTATTCAACTCATAGCATGACTGTAGTTCCAACTAGTTCACTACAATGTCGCAGTCAGGTACTCCCCTCAGAAATATATACGATATCCTATGCTAATTGTTTGGGAGCGCATAGGATTGCAGCTGTTTAGAACCTAATAGGAATTGAACCCAGAACGCTAGCAAATGAGTTTACGAGATCACAAAACCACAAAAATGAAACTGAGAGTGAATATCGAACTTTTTACACAAGCAAGTTCATTTATAGGATAAATCGTGAGTTTTTCTCGGGTTTATTTTAGTTACCCCGTTTCGGCCGTTCTATCCTTCGACCATTTTTAGGTGTCTTCGTTTTAGTTGGTAACCTTATGAAAATTGGACTAGTGGATACAAACTTTGGTTGAAGTGTATTTACTTAATTGTCGGCCATGGACACCTCACGTGGTGTAATGGTGAGCAGGTTCATGAGTTAGATTCTCACTGGGTGCCCTATACTTCTAGTTTTGAGTCACATCTAAACTGAGTGTCAGTCTCCACTTTAATCCCGGGTCGGATTGTTTAAAAAGGCGTAAACTCAAATTCATTAGAAAAGTGAAATAAAATGATTACATTTGGTTGAATTAACTAATATGGGATTATCGTCTAAAGACCAACTGTGGAATGCGTACAATCAACCCATCTCACAGTTGACTGGATTGAGGGTTCGTTTTGAAATTCCCGACAACTAACAACTCCCCAAAGAAAAGCCAGAATAGACAAATACTATAACAACTAACAAGAAGAGGGTTATTGTATTTTAAAAAATCAGTGTATAATTATATATTTTAGATTGTTTTCATAACCACAGAGTATTATATTGACAAAGGAAAAAATCGAACGGGGCCATGTAGCAGAAAATTTAATCAACCTTATTCAAATTAAAATAACATGCTGAATTCGAACTGAAGAGATTGAATATCAGAGGCAAAATGTTATGTTGTCCAGATGTTAGCAAAGAAACTGGTGTCAAACTATATCAGCCCTCGTCCTTAATATGGACATCATCGGAGGGAAAACTTACAAATTAGCAATTGCCTGCTTTCCGGGCAACTTTGACCATGCTGCATGCGACCAGATGCATAAATAGATCCAAAGTATTGCAAAACTATCAGATGCTCTACCTTCAAATTCTAAAGATTAATTATCTGAAAATATTGGAGGCGTTATAAAATTCAAATTAAATATGATAGCCTGGTTTTATTCCGTTTTTTAACTGTAAGAAAAAAAATGCTTATTAAGTCAGCTTTGGTTCTCTCAGAAGAGAAATTACATTTTTGTATTATTCTGCTCTCTCAGATATTGTATGCTACATAGGCAGTGTAAAAAGTCGATATAATAAATGCATTTATTTATTCGAAAGCATGTGCACAAATCAATAACAGAAAGTTGAAACCAGAATAAACATTTTTATCTTCAGTTCAAAAGAGCTGACTTAATTATTATAGATACCTGATAAACTTTGAGGTCAAAAGGTCATCTCTATGACAACTCACCAGCAGTGCCAAATATTAGGCAATGCTAAATGGTATAAAGTTACTATACACACAAAACCATAAAATATGGCATGTCCTGACGATGGGGTTTAAATTGCATTGACTACGCCAGCCTCACAAAAAGAGGGTGTGTCTTGATTATGACATTCAACTGTATCTAGCTGTGAAGCTACAAATTTGGAGATCTGCTGAATGAGGAGTTGCCCTCCGTTGTCATTACACCAATGTCCACTCTGACCTGGTTTGGTAGTACCTGTTTGGGTTCCATCTATGGGTTAAATAGATCTTTTTTTTTTAAATTATTTGTATTAGATAAGAATATTTGAAACCATAAAACAGTATGTAAACTAGTGATTTATATTAAACAGGAATAGTTACCTGAAACGATATCATTGTGCATAAATTATTAGTAGAAGCTAGATTCTTGAAATTTGATAACCGTATGAAACAGATTTCATCATCAAATAACACATACAAGGTTAAAATGCCGTTCACAAAATAAACCAAACCATATTACATCCTATAATATAGCATGAAAAATCAAAAAGAAAGCTACGAAGTCAACAAAGGCCTTGACAGACATAGACAATCGGCAAAATTCCTGGATTTATTTGATTCAACATTTTCAATACTTATTGATGGATATTGAACGTTGTTAATAAATGTTGCAACTGAACAATCGATGTTACAAGATTCAATTCAATTTCCTTTGTCCAACTTGTCTTTCGCTAATGAAAAATATTAAAGTCAAAATCTTTGTAAGGGAATTTTAAGTAATTGGATAACATTTTCAAATTTCTCTTGAATGAATACAAAAATATTCGCTCGAAAATAAAAATTATATATATATATATATATATATATATATATATATATATATATATATATATATATATATATATATATATATATATATATATATATATATATATATATATATATATATATATATATATATATATATAGTGTGTGTGTGTGGGTGTATACGTTCTTAGTGTAATGGTTATCGTGGTTAGAAATAGACACGGGGATCTGAGTTCAAATCCTCGACGGGGCTGTTCTCATTTCACATAGAACCTATACTCTCTGGAAATGTATCTATACAACGATCTTCTCTCTCAATGAGTAATTAGTAAGGGAAATGGATTTCTTTAACCTTGGTTTGGCACCCTGAGGAGAAGGAAGACTGAATTACAACCTGTTAAACTCTGCTTTAAAAACTGACATTGTATCGCATTCTGCTTGTGCGGGGGAGTATATATATATATATATATATATATATATATATATATATATATATATATATATATATATATATATATCCTGGTTTTATTTGATGTAAAAAAATATCTTCGTGCCGATACATCGAACAGATTTATTTCAATTGGATATTTATCTTTGCCAATTGAAGATAATAACAAAGTGAAATTCCATAAAATGTAATTAATCGTCGCACATTTGAAATCGCAAATTATTTTTTAGTCACTAAATTTAAGCTAACTCTTAAGGCATGTCTCAAGAATTCATTCATTCGATTGTTCGATTCAAGTTTCGTATTTCAAAAATGTTGAGTTGTAAATGTACTGTATAAATTGACTGATAAAATTTTCCCAGGTTTCTAAAAATACTTAATGGATTTATGATGAGGAATAAATCATTTTAACCATTCAACCAAGTGTTTCTGAAAAATTATTTACTTGGTGTAAACTTTGGGAAATAAATAGATCTATATAATTCGATATGGATGGGCAGAATTATACAAATGTAAACATCCATTATATATATATATATATATATATATATATATATATATATATATATATATATATATATATATATATATATATATATGCTCTCTCACTGATACTGCGCATGCTTTATCGATAAGTTTAGCAAACTACATTATATATATATATATATATATATATATATATATATATATATATATATATATATATATATATATATATATATATACACGAAGATAGGTTAGTAAGTTTTTAACCAAAGGCATAGACTCAATTTTTATCTAAACGTTGTTACATAAAAGTCAGTATATACAACTAATATTCATCATCGAATTAAGTGCATTAATAAGGAAAGGGTTTACGTTGAAGAACAAATTTGAAGTTAAAGAATAATTGATATATTCAAGCAAAAACTTATTAAATTTTCATGAATATATTGTTAGCTTGTTATATTAGAAATCAAATAAAGATTAGAATGCAAGAGAGGAAACACATTGCATTATCGAATCACATGGTCCTTATTCATATTTTTCATATAATGACATATCAGATTTATTTCGATTTATTTAGTGCCAAAACTATCCGAAGGAGGTTATGAGGTTTGGTTTGGTTTCTTTGTTTAATGGCATATCAACCTTTGTAGGTTATTTAATGCCAAAGATATTCTCCAAGAAGAATTAGTAGAGGTACTATTTAACCCATAGCTGGAAGGATAAATGGGGTTCATACCTTTCCCAAGGGTATTTGCCCGAAAGTGAACGTAATAGCGTGACTGAAGTACGAACTCGCGTACTACGATCCCGCAGTCCATCGCTTTAACCATTATGCCACGAGGATACCCCCTGAGGTTATGAGGGGTTATGGCTAAAGTACTAGACTGGGAGATTAGAGAAAGTGAGTTCGAACTCCAGTTGCGCTATTACGTCCACTTTTTTACTAATAGCTTCGGTAAAGATATGAACCCCATAATCCCTAGCTATGAGTCTAACAGTACTACTACCTTTCTTTTACAAGGATGTCTTTGGCATTAAATATTATTCCCCTAAAGCTTGACATGTCTTGAGACAAAGAAACCAAACATAATCAAAGCCAGCCTTATAAAAGAACAAGTGATATTATTCAAGCCATTGGTGGCTTGGATAAGAGGGTTCATGCCTTTCCCCAGGGTATTAATCTGAAAGTAAACATAATAGCAGGATTGGAGTTCGAACTCACTTACTTCGAGACTATAGTCCAGCAATTTAGCCACAACGCCACGGACGCCTTTGGAATTGTGGTGGCTGGTTTCCTTCTCCATCATGCCCCGCATATGATATTCAAGCCGGTCTAAATCTGGCGAGTTAGAAGGTCAAATATTATGAAAATTGTCAGCTATCCATTCTTAGGTCAGGCGAGTTTTGTGAGAAGGAGTCGAAAGTTACTGGAATATCTACGGCTTCCCGTTGGCTACTCAACTCCCATTAACTATACAATTCAACTGTTTCCAGAACGTCAATAGAAGCAGAAAAATAAACTTTAACACTCTGTAGAAAGAAGTGCGGAAGTGTAATGTGTTCTTCATTACTAGCAATTCCTAAAACCATTACAAATGTGGGACATTTGGTGGGCATAAACCTGTGGATATAGCCACTTTTCATTTCTCTATTTTAATTTTTGGTTCGAATTGAAGTTTTTCTTATCATAAAAAAACGTTGAGAAAGGCATGAAACCCCTCATCCCCCCCACCAGCTATAGATTAAATAGTACCACTATTCTTCTTTGCTGTGTTCATCAGGGTTTTTAATTCGATTTAGTTATCGCTTTGAGTGCATCAACAGGTTTTCCTTTGATTTTGGCAATGGCCCTCGTATTGACAAGCAGAGATAATCATTGATTGTGTTCTAAATCTGCTGAATAAACTTGGCTGTCTTTATGGTGTTCACATGTTGATAAAACTTTTTTCATTTAGCAACCAGGCAAAACATCTTCCCAAAAGGCTTGTAATTCATTCTTAATTTTATAAATACATGATTTTTAAACATTCAGAAAATCATTTAATTCCGAATCATTATATTTCGTAGTTGACTCAATGATAACAGCATTACTTTTCATTTCATGAAACATAATCCGCTATAATCAATCAGAAAAAAAAACCCAGACAATCAAATTAGTTCGGTGAAATGAATGCTTGGTAATGATCTATTTTCAGATATCCTACACTCGTTAACCATGATCGCTTACAAGTGTTAAATATTCTTGTCATTTGTACCAGTAGTCAGAATTGAACCGGAAACCTCCAGCTGAACGCCCATACCCATTACACTGCGGGTCGTGCTGGACAATGTCGAGTGAATCTTTGTGACTTATATTCATTTTCATCTAAAATTGGTATTACTACTGGTTACTATTATTTAGGATTGTTTTATTTTGATTTATACTTTAGGATTGTTTTATTTTGATTTATACTTTTTAAAAATCAAACCAAGCCTTTTTAATAACTGGTTCCCATATTGTATTCATCTCTATTTTTGGTCTACTCAACAGGTCAGTGTAGCTTAACATATATATGCTGCTTCTTTGAGAGGTTTTATTCTCCCATGTTCTTCCCTCTTATCTTGAGTTAATCCCATCACGAAAGATGGTTTCCCTTTTCATTTCTTATGTAGTCAGAGATACCTGACTTTTTGATTTTACCTTGTACCGGGGTTCAGTTCCAAGTCGATTTATACCAAAGACTCAAAAATGGTACTTGATGCCATCTTGCTTAACACTCAGCATTATAAGGTACGGATCAAGAGTAAATTGGAGTAATCCAGGGAATGGAATGGCGCCCCTTTACACCTCGGTGTACTAGCTAATGAAAAGGGTGCATTCGGTCATCCTCGATTACGGTCACCAACAACAGCTTTTCGGTGTTCCTCTAACCTTTATATGCTTTACTACAGCTGCATGGGACAGAATTCTTGGTTATGCTGTCTTCCGTCAGGGGATCGACTCGGAAGATATTTTCGAAGAGTTAAGCTATTCCTGAATATTAATTATCCTGTTATCTTATAGACTGCACATCTTTTGAATCTTTTCGGTTCACAGACCGTGGTAAGTTTTCAGGGTTTTTTTCTGTCGTTCGATCCAGATTTCTGACAGTTGATGTTATGTTATCTGGATAGTTGTTTCGATAGAGGGTATCTTTTAAGCGGTCCATTTCTTCTTGATATGCACCGGCGTCACTATATATGGTTTTTGCTCGATGAGGTCGGCAAACGAACGATTCTTTTCTTTGCATTGTATGGATGGTGAGAGAGGAAATGAAATCAGTGGCCTAATGAATACAGACGTTCAATTTTTACAGTTCGAAAAGAAATCATCTGGTGGTTGCAGGTTCAATCCTTACAATAGGCGAAAATAACAAGAAATACTTAACACAGCTTAGCATTTATACTTGGCCATGGTTTGTCGAACTAGAACATTCTACCTCCGATGATTAAATAAAGGATTCGCTTCAAAGTTCTGTGAAGGTTTCCAAATTCAATATGAAGGCTCCCGTATTCGACAAGAGGTTTACCGAGTTAGACAAGAAACACCAGAAAAGGCTAAAGAACACATTGGCCGAAATGTTATGTATATAATAACAAAGATGAAGACAATAATCCGAATACCCTGTATAATTTAACAAATCGAGTCTCTTCTAAAACATTCGAACAAATAAAAAAAGATTATACCACCTCAAGAGGATATAAATTTTTATTTTCAATTGGACTTTTATGCGTATTTCACAATGTATTTCTACTCCAAAAATAAATGAAGAGACATTATTTTTGCTGAAGGAAGTTTCTTATTTCCCATGTTTACATTGAATATCATCAAAAATTTCAATGCTTACACATCATTAATATATATAATATCCCTTTTCATTGTTCTTTACGCCTGAATACTCAAAGTCATCCATCTAAAATATAAGTCTTTATAATATATAAAGACGTATATAATTGGTTTAGTATTGACCAGAGCCTCAAAAGTAAATAGAGATGAATCGACTGTGATAGTAGTAGTAGTAGTAGTAGTAGTAGTAGTATTTCCTGTTTTCTGACGTTGAGTAAGAACAATTTTTGCAAGGAAAGATGATATACAAATATTGGCAATTGGAAATATTGAGTCTTTTCATCTGATGAGATGGACAGACTGATTACTAAATAGGCTGAACGTGTGTCGCATACTGCATGCAAGGAGATGGGATCAAATAGCAATTGCTGTAAAGACTGACAAAAACAATGTAAATTTATTAGCTGAAAAACAGATACAGTCGATGAAAGTTGAACCAAGAGTAAATTATATATATATATATATATATATACGATGACTGATATAATTATTAAATGAATTTTGATTTGACATGTCTAATGTATTATATTCAATGTATGTAATCAATATTTAGCACTGAATTAAATGTATTAAAACGAAATAGATTATATTGAAAAATTTATATTTTTTAAATAGATTCGATGTTATTTAAACTATTATGGGCCTTCTGATTCACACACACACACACACACACACACACACACACACACACACATATATATATATATATATATATATATATATATATATATATATACTCTAGTCGTGCTATTACGTTCGCTTTCGGGCAAATACCATTGGGAAAGGTATGAATCCCCTTATCCTCCCAGCTATGGGTTAAATAGTACCACTACTGTTCTTCTAAAAGAATGGCTTTGGCATTAAATAACCTTCAAGGGTTGATATGCCATTAAACAAAGAAACCAAACCAAACCAAACCAAACCAAACCAAACATATATATATATATATATATATATATATATATATCGTAAGTCTCAGAAATTAGTAGACCAGTATATATACTACGGTAGCAATATCTCATCTACTGAAAACGATGTCAACATACGCTTAGGAAAGGCATTGAATGCTATGACAGGCTATCGACAATATTGAAATCTGAACTCTTTGATAAAACAGGAGTTGTACTAGACTGTAGCCGTGTCAATACTATTGTTTGATAGCACCACTCTGACTCTAACTAAACACCAGAAGAAAAAAGTTAGATGGGAACTATACAAGAATGTTACGCGCTGTTATGAACACATCCTGGAAGAAGCATCCAAAAAAACAGCAGTTGTACAGCCACTTACAACCCATCTCACAAACTAATCAAATAAAACAAGCAAGACATATTGGATACTGCCAAAGAATATTTTCATAAGTGATGTTTTTCTATGGACTTCTACATATGGACACACCAGGGTTGACAAAGAAAAACTTACTTTCATTAGCTCTGTGCGGACACTACATGTCGCCTGGGAGACTTGCCAAGAGTGATGATTTATAGGAACGGATGCTGTGTGTGTGTGTGTGTGTGTGTGTGTGTGTGTGAGAGAGAGAGAGAGAGAGAGAGAGAGAGAGAGAGAAGGGAATCTGTGCAGTTGATACGCCTTGATGATGATGATGATGATAACGGAAGAATAACAATAAAAATAAAAAGCAGTCAGAGGAAGACGATCAGATTACAACTATTGAATATCCAGTACTTTGAGTCCCACGTTTATCAGGTAGATTATTGTTCAGCCAAGTGAAATACAAAAATACCCCAACACAACGATAAGAAGAAGATTATCTCAGATAGATTGAGTTCATATAAAGTGCATTATCTCCCCTTAGCAGTCATGAATAATTAATAATTTGCATTAAAGACGTTATGTGCACAACAAATCTTTCTGTCGACTATGGAAATAATTCATTCAATGTTAAACAAATCTAAACATTTATATAGAACTAACCCAGTTACAAATTTAAAGTTGGGGTTTGCTGTAAGTCCATCCAACACCATCAATATGGATAAGTGGACCAGAAGCAAAAACGTCATAAAATATTAAAATTTATGAGGATTATATCGGTAACATCTTGTTTGAAAGAATAAGACCATTTCGACACATATGAATTAACAGACTTGAATTTATGACATCAAATTCTTCTTCTTCTTCTTCTTCTTCTTCTTCTTCTTCTTATTATTATTATTATTATTATTATTATTATTATTATTTACTCCTTTTCGAGTTTTTACACCAGCGTTAGCTGATGGCTTACCACTGGAGTCTGACTGACAGCAAGTCTCCAGGACTCTTCTGAGTATTCTGTCCGATCTCAGTAATGCTATTGTTTGGATGGTCTCCACTTGTCCTCTTATTTCCAAGTTCTTCACTCTCTGCAACAATCCTTTGGTGACTGTATCAAGAACATCAATTACAATTGTATCACCGTCACTTTCCTGTTCTACATTTTTTCCATTCCCTAGCAGGGTCAAGGTACTTATCCTTCTTTTCACTTTCTTTCAATTTTACTCTGTGGTCAGCCGGGACAGCAAAGTCCACAATTCTGCAAGTTCTCTCTCTCTCTCTCTCTCTCTCTCTCTCTCTCTCTCTCTCTCTCTCTCTCTCTTTTGGTTGTTGATTATTACAAGATCTGCTCGTCTGGCAGAGATTAGTAGATCCGTTTGTATCTCAAAATCTTAGAGGAGTTTGTGCATCTCGTTCTCCATGACAGATGTTGGGTTGTGCATGCACCATTTGTTCGCCTACTCAAACTTCAATTTCTTGTACAATTTCCAGTGGATCACCTTGCCTACCCAGTTGTGTCTAGTCTCATACTCTTTCTGTGCTAATTTGCTGCATTCGTTTATTATGTGATTGATTGTTTCATCTCTTTTACCACATTATCTACATTTGCAATTTTATTGCATCTTATCTATTTTTGGTTTGATATAATGATCCTTATGGTGTTGTTTTGTGTTGCTATCAGAAGAGATTCTATTTCTCTCTTAAGGTTTCCCTTTCTTGGCAGCGTCCAAGTTTTATCGTGTGATATCACTCGTATTATTATTATTACAGTTTTTCATATCAGCGTAAGCTGATAGTCTTTCACTCGAGATTGAGTGAGAGCAAGTCTCCTCAAGTCTCCAGGACTCTTCTCAGTATTCTGGTCGTTTTCAATAATGCTGTTGTTTGGATGGTCTCCACTCGTCCGCCAACTTCCAAATCTTCCAGGCCCTTTAATAATCCTTTAGTTACCGTGCCAAAAGCACCAATCACAATTATTATTATTATTATTATTATCAGAAATTTTGTGCTTATTTCATTTGTATAGGTTGCTAATAATAACAATTTAGTTTCTCTCTTTTAGTTTCCTCTTCGTGACCAAATTATCCAGATTATCTTTGGCGCAATTCCTTTTGTTCAATTTCTTTTGTCTTCTCTGTTGTTGGTTCTCTTGATATTTTTTCTTTTTTTGAATTTATAAATCCTATTTTCTTCTTTGTCATCGTATTTTTTTTTTGTCTTACAATTTTTCGTTATTGCGATTAGTCTTTCTTCTTCTTCTTCTTCTTCTTCTTCTTCTTCTTCTTCTTCTTCTTCTAATTATTATCATTATTATTGTTATTATTATTATTATTAGTAGTAGTAGTAGTCTTGGCCTCCTATCACGAAAACTATTCAAGTTAGACGAACCAGACATGTAGGACACTGCTGGAGAAGCAGGGACGAACTCATAAGTGATGTACTCTTATGGACCCCCACACATGGCCGTGCAAAAGCAGGACGACTAGCACGAACATACATTCAGCAACTATGTGAGGATACGGGATGTTGTCCAGAAGACCTGCCTGAGGCGATGAACGATAGGGAAAAGTGGCGAGAGAGAGTCAGGGATATCCGTGCTACCAGCACGACATGATTATTATTATTATTATTATTATTATTATTATTATTATTATTAGTAGTAGTAGTAGTAGTAGTAGTAGTAGTTGTAGCGCATTCAAATGATACTTTTCCTTTCTCTTATTCAATCCGACATTTATTTTTTATCATATTACAGTGTTCAAAATGTTGTTCTGTCAGAGTAGTATAATAAATTCAGAATATTGTGCCAATTGTCAGCATTTGGAATAAATTTTGTTTGGACTTTAGCGCAAGACTAAAATATAATCAAGCAACTGATATCAACAATTATATTAAGCAAACAGTTAATCTTATTTGCTATTTTTCTTTTACTCAAAAATATTTTAATTAATAAATTGATCTCATCCTACTTTTTTCGTAATTATTTAAAAAAAATTATTTTCTTTCTTTTTTCTTTTTTCCATTTTTTCACTTCCTGTCAATAAATAGCAGACAAATCTAAAAATCAATGAATAAATAAATAAGAATTAAAATAACATAAATAACTTAAAATAAAAATAAGATAAAAAATAAGATAAAAATAAAATATCTGCCGGATCTGTGAGTAAAGATGGCTGGGTTGTGTTTGTGCAGTTCAGGTAATGGCCTTGAACTGCAATGACACGTGATCTTGGCTGGATTGTAGCAAGCATATAATGGCGGTTGCCATACCACCCTAGCTCCATATCCACTTCTGAATCATCCCTCCCTTATCGCTCCTTCATAACTATTTCTTTACCCCACAGCCCAACCTTACTTACCCAGCAGCCCAGCCTTTCCATTGCCTTTAGTGTTTTTGACTCTTCCTTTTTTTCTTTTTTTTTTCTTTCTTTCTTTTCGCAGCCAATGGTCTCGGACAAAATCGATGCAGTCCTGGTAAGGTTGTTTTACTTCATGCAGTCTTCCGTCCACACATGTGTAGGAGGTGAAACGTTGCATGATTTATTGAAAACCTGAGCAGAGAACCCACTTTGAATTCTTTCTTGATTGGCTGGTAAAGGCCACTAGAAGTTGTCAGACCAGATAAAATCGGTTATATTCGTTTTAATTGTCAACACATTTCATTCGAATCATAGAAAATCCAAACAGAATACTGTGAAAAAAAGTGAATGAATTTGAGAAGATTAAATTAATTTACGAGTTCCATAACTCTATCATTGATAGATTTAAGTAATACTAAATTAATTAGTTATAGTCTATGTTGGTTATACTAAAAAGGGAGGCAGATGTTCGAGAGATATGAGAAAGCATCTAAATTTAACTAACTTGTAAGACTTGTAAAATATCTTAATACAAAAGAAGAAAAATATTTTAAATAAAGATAACCGTTATCTAAGAGATTTGACATCACCATAGAAACATGGTCTATATCATGAATATAAAATACAATTTTATAATCAGACCTTGATTCAGTTTCTTTCCTCGATCATAAAGTTTTCTAAGTTTTGTTTATTCTGACTTCTTTCTTATTTTACTTCATAGGCTCGTCGCTTCTTAGTTTCATCCCAGCATCTTATCTGAAATCTTCTTTGGACCTCTTTATGAGAATTAAAATAATATTTCGTGGGGTATGAGTACTTAAAGTAAAATATCTCCAAGACTGACAGCAAAGATAAAGGGGTATGAAGTGTGACTCTATTCGAAAGAAAACTTCGAATGGCGAAGCTGAACGGAATGAGAATAAAATAAAATTGAGGCAGTAAAATAAATCCCATATTACATGTAGATTTCTCTATGTAATTGTTTGCATTGAAGAGAGGTACTTCACACTGTCCAGATCTCTAGAACTGGCCCCTCACCATCAGATGCAGTTAAGTGTTATACCCAGGACACCACTTTTGTTGGGGAAGAGGATCTTACTTCTCTGCAAGAGGGGGATACAGTCAACGTATCAAAGACAGCTCTATAAGGCTAACTTCATAAAAAGCCCTTTTTAAGCCAATTTGTTTAAATTGGACCCCACGCATGCGTGAAAGTATTTTTACAAAACTAAAACTGATTAAAACATATATACGATCAACAATTCCACAAGAGAAATTAAATAAGCTGGTGATGGTAGCGAGAAAAAGTGATATTACGAAAACCATATACGTTGAAATGATTTTATTGGGTTGAGAATACCACTAACAATTTTCTTATTAACCCCCACACTTTCTAGCGCCGGCTTTGACTACATAAAACCTTTTGGCGGTCAGTAGTAAACAGATAAACGAATTCTCCTGAATTATTCAGATAGATTCAGACCCACTTCAAAGTAACTTTGACATAAATTCTTAATATAAAAATTAGGAAGCGTAAATCGAATCTTTGGGCCTTGCAGAAAGCAAAAGTGAATGGACGAAATTCTCCTGACTAACATGCAAAAATATTTCAGTGTACAATTTTTATTTTCCTGATGGAGAGGGAATATATACTCCGTTTCAGCCAATCGACTCCCACAGGGGTTTAACCACAAGGTGTCACTTGTCTATCCTTCCTTTTGAAGATTGTAATTTTTACATACCTTTTCCCCACGAGTCGTTCACCATAATTTCTTTGTTCTTTAAAGAAATTTCTTCTGAGTCGATCAGAGGCAAAATGAACATTATTATATTTCCAAATTATTCACTATTTACTTTTTAGATGAAACATTGTCAGTTAGTGTTGATAATAATGATAATAATATTAACAACATCAAAATAAAAAACAACAAAAACAACAACAAAAACAACAACAAAAACAGTAATAATAATAGTATATGAGATACAAACGATCTAATCCAAGCTAATCCAAGCCAGATTATCAGACCAAGTTATAATGAAAAAAAAAAAAAAAAAAAAAAAAACTGCGGATCATGAAAGTGACGATTATACCAATTGTAATTGGTACTTTTGGTACCGACACCGAAGGATTGGTAAAGGGACTGAAGGACTTAGAAATATGAGGACAAGTGGAGACTATCCAAACTACTGCATTATTGAGATCGACCTGAATACTGAGAAGAGTCCTGGAGACTTGGGGAGACTTGCTGTCTCTCAAACTCAAGTGAAAAACCATCAGCGTTAGCTGATGTGAAAAACTCTCAGGGTGTAAATAGTAATAATAATAAGAAGAAATAAAAGAAATAATAATAATAACAATAATGCCTCGACCTTTCTAGGGAATTGAAGAAAATGTCGAACATGAAAGTAACAATTTTACCAATCGTGATTGGTATTTTTGGTACAGTCACCAAAGGATAATAAAAGAAACTGGAGGACTTGGAAATAAGAGGACGAGTGGTGATTATCCAAACTACTTCATTATTGTGATCGGCCAGGATACAGAAAATAGTTATGGAGGCTTGAGGAGACTTGCTGTCACTCAAACTCCAGTGGAAGACCATGGGCTAACGTTAATGTGAAAAACTTTCAAGGAGTAAATAATAATAATAATAATAATAATAATAATAATAATAATAATAATAATAATAATTATAATAATAATGAGCTATGCAAGTAATGAAAATCGAGAAACAACACTTGACGGAAAGAATGGAACTATCAAATCAAAAAAAAAAAAAAGTTAGAACGTTCGGAGAAAAGGACAACTAAAATACTAAGGAATATTAGAAGCGGACACCATCAACAAGCGGAGATGAAAGAAAAAATTAAAAAGGAATACTTCTGGAGAACGAGAAAACTCGAAACCAAACTTTATTGCAGAAACCTAATACCTCATAAAAAGTATAAAGATTTAGCCTACGCCCACTTAAGATACTCGGGACCATTCTTGAAGTGGGCTACACAAGAAGTCCCAACCAATAGACAAGAGAATAAGAAAACAAATGACGGTGAATAAGGCCTTACATCCCAGAGATGACGTTGACAAACTACATCTGCCAAGAAAAGAAGGAAGAAGACTTATCAGCATTCAAGATAGAATCAATGCACCGATACAATGACTCGAAGACAACGTAAAAAAAAGCGCAGAAGAAAACTGATTACAGATAACAGAAATAATACAGAAAACACGAGAATCAACAGAATAAAAATAACCAGAAAACAAAAATGGGAAGAAAAACAACTGTATGGATATTTCAAGCGACAAACAAGCAAAATCTCACGAGAGAAAACTTTGACGTGACTACAAAAAGGAAATCTTGGAGGAGAAACTGAATCTCTTGTAACAGCAGCACAAAACAATGCCATAAGGACCAATCATATCAAAGCAAGAATAGATAAGACGCAACAAATCAGCAAATGTAGATTATGTGGTGATAGAGACAAAAAAGATCAATCACATAATAAGCGAATGCAGCAAATTTGCACAGAAAGAATATAAGACTTGACACAACTGGGTAGGCATGGTGATCCACTGGGAATTGTGCAAGAAGTTTAAATTTGACCATACGAACAAATGGTATATGCATGACCCGAAATCTGTCTTGGAGAATGAAATGCACAAACCCCTCTGAGATTTTGAGATACAAACGGATCCCCTAACCTCGGCCAGACGACAAGACCTAGTGATAGTCAAAGAGAGAGAGAGAGAGAGAGAGAGAGAGAACTTGTAGAATTGTGGACTTTGCCGTCCCAGCAGACGACAGAGTAAAATTGAAAGAAAAGGAAAAGAGAAATAAGCAACAGGATCTTGCTAGAGAACTGAAAACTATGGAACATAAAGATGACGGTTATACCAGTTGTAATCGGTACACCCGGTAGAGTCACCAAAGGAGTGGTAGAGGGATTAAAGGAATTGGAAGTAAGAGGATGAGTGGAGACCATCCAAACTAAAGCACTGTTAAGATCGGTCAGAATACTGAGAAGTTTCCGGGATATTTGAGGGGGAGTTGCTTTCACTCAGACTCCAGTGGAAGACCATCGGCTAACAATGGTGTGAAAAACTCTCAAAGGAGTAAAATAATAATGATAGTAACAATAATAATAATACCGTTAGTTAATGGTAAAATGATGAGTGACAGCCAGTCTCCTCAAGTCTCCAGGACTCTTCTCAGTATTCTGGCCGATCTTAACAATACTATAGTAAAGATGGTCTCTGTTCGTCCTCCGATTTCCAAGCCCCTTTACCAAGTCTTTGGGGATCGTTCCGAGTGCTCCATTTACAATTGGTATCACCGTCACCTTCATGTGTCATAGCTATTTTAGTTCTTTAGCAAGGTCTGAGTACTTGTCTTTTTTTTTCGTTTTCTTTAATCCGGTCAACAGATTCAGTTTTTTATCTAAAATTTTTTTTGTTAACTATTTATAGATTAAGTCTTTTGGTCGAGATTAGGGTGATCGGTTTGTATTATTCCACTCATTGCGAGTTTATTACCCCGACCCCGCCTCCCAGAAAAAACAAAAAAATATTTCTGACGCATTGATTGTATTTTCCAAAGGGGATGAGAAGTTCTGCAAAGTGCAGTTTTGTATTTCATTTGGGTTATGACTGCCTAGTATCTTGTTAATGTGTTTATTCGTCTCTTTCTTGATCACAACTAGGACTCCAACTATTATTGGTACGATGGTAGTTTTAAAGTACCACATTTTATTATTATTATTATTATTATTATTAATCTTCTTGCTTAACGCACAGCATTATAAGGTATGGATCAAAGGTAAAGTGGAGCATTCCAAGGAAACGAGTAACGACCTTTCCTACACCTCTGTGTTGTAGCTATTGAAAAAGGAGCCTTCGTGTCACCCTCAACTATGGTTGCTAACTTTACTTTACTTTATTATTATTATTATTAGGTTATCCACTGGAAATTATGCGAAAGACTGAAATTTGACCATGACTGACAAATGGAACACGCACAAGCCAGAATCTGTTCTTGAAATATGGCGCATAAAATTCTCTGTGATTTTGATATGCTAATGGATTACCCAGTCCAAGCCAGAAGACCAGATCCAGTTTCAATTAACAAGAGGAAAATAACTTTTCAACAAATGGATTTTATTTTTCTAGCCGATCACAAAAAAAAAAAAAAAATGAAGTACTGGAAAAATAGAGAGCTGAAAAATTGTGGAATATGAAGATGACGGCGATACTAAACGTAGTTGTAGCCTTAGAAATAGTTCTCAAGAACCTAGAAAAAAGTCTAGAAAGACATCAATGGAAAAGACCGTCTGAGACCAAAGCACAATAGCAACAATACTTTGAACAATCCTGGAGACTTGCTTTCATTCAACACTTCATAAGTAAAATGGACTTCAACAAATCATATTTATCCTTTCATCTTTTTAATACAACAGTTTTTTTTTTTAAGTAAATGAAAGTTTATTTTTAGATTTAGAGTTTTCTTTCTAATTTTCGTTTGTCTAATTTCAGATTTATGAAACAAATATGTTCACAGAAAGATGACCAGTTCAATAAATTAAGAAGAAAAAGAAAATTTTAGCCTTTTATGTATCTTTACCGATAATAGTTTCTGCAAAATGAATATGTTGTGAATTGAAACATTTAGATTCACTTGATCGATAAAAGTTAAGCAATGTACTGCTTGGTCATTACCAAATCAACAACAAGAATGCATCGAATATGTGCAAATCACTTTTTTTTTCTTAATTAATGTTTACACTGTTGGGAAGAGTTTATTTGCCTGTTTTTATTCAACTTTTAAACCGAATCATGTCAAACGACCATATTCGCTAAGCATTGTTATTTGTTAAAAGGATTTGTAACAAATTGGACAAGATTTAATTTTGAAAGCCGCAAAATAAAAAAAAATTATGAAATAATTGTTTTGATAAAATAATTATTCATATTTAATTAAAAATTACAAATTAAGTTCATCTTTAGTTCTTCAAATTGTAGACGCAAAATAATTACAGAACATTTATTGCTTAGTTAGGACTAACAGTTCGAACAAATAATAAAAATGCTTAAAATCTATAAATTCGTGAAGTATCAATTAAATTTAAACATTTTTTCCGCCAATAATACTAACTTCAGAAGATGATATATAAGATATAATTAGAAAATCTCTCTTATGTGGACTTATCTTTGATACGAGCCAAATTATCATTTGCAGTTATTCGGTGTAAAAGTGACATCAAATGAGTCATTGTTTAGAAAGATGAAATAATTGCAACTGATTCGTAATTCTAACTTTTCCTCTGTGTGTTTTATTAGAAACATGTTGAATGTGTTTTACGACTATTCCCTTGAACACAATTATCGTGAAATGTGTTTCTTACTCTTGGAGATTTCTGAAAATAGTCTCGAAAATACACTATTAAAGTGACTACAAGCAATAATTCTATGGGTTTTCTGGACTTTATGTATAAACCCAACAGTTTTATATAACCTCACTAAAGAAGACGACGCTTACCAGCTCACGTCGATTTTAAGGAATCGTTTTACAGTGATTATCACCAGCTGTGATCCATGTGGTGACCTCTTATCAGGTGTAAACTGGAACTTCAGCTGGTCTATTTATAAATATTAATGGATGTTACTTAGCATTAGTTTGACTAACGTTATCTTGGATTTTGAATCACATTGACTCTTTAGTCCAAATTAATTAAATTTTTTCATGGATGAAAACTAACAGTTAATATTCTAAAAAGTCTTTCGATCTCGTATGAAATCTGTGAACATATTTCTCGAAGAACATGTGACAACAAAGGGTCCCACAGATTCAACAGCGAGAAAACGTTTGATTGAATAGTAAAAAGACATTAGTGAGTCATTAAACGGTTCTGCCTCTGGTGCCTTATCTATAATGCCTTATCTATAAAGAAAAAAAAAACATGAGTTACGTAATTTGCGTGTAATCGATTGGTCAGTTGGGCTCTAAGTATTTGGAAATCGCTTGGGAAAATTAATCTAATTTCATTTTGATTAAGCAGCACAAATTTAATAAAGAAAATTTATTCTATATTTAGAATAAACCTAGATGAAATTTATTGACAATAAAAAGAAGAAATCCAGTGATCGACTTGTTTATTTTGCAATATCACAAAAAATTGTCTTTTTAAGATAAAAAATATGACTATCTCAACCCCATTTTAATTATTATAGTTGCATATGTATATGCATATTTAAAATTAAAGAACGATGATGAGACGGAGGTAATATTATGTATATTAATATATGATAATATTATGTATATTCTAGGTAATATTCTTTTGTGTTTGAGAAAAAAAGGATAAATATTAACCTATTTTTCTTTCAAATGATGAGAAATTTTGATTTGTTTTTTGGTATCACATTTTATGTAAATTTATAAAAAATGAAATTGTAACGAGAAACTTGCATTAAACAAAAACTTACAGAAAATAAGATTGCTATAAGAATATGATGATTGTAATTAAATTATTAAAGGCAAATCAAAGTCACTGCATTTAATTCTCTGATAAAAACTTAAGTGAAAATTATGACACGTATATGTTCATAAATTTTACTTTTTATTCGCAAATATATTTAAGATTATATTGAATATGTTTCATGGCAGTCTACCAAAAGTTTTAGACTCTATTCGGCCAAAATTATTTGATTTTTGACTCCTCAAACATCCTTACATATAAAAATATGTATCTGTTATATCTCTAAGAGTATGAATATATCTAATATTCTTCAGTGAAATTTTTTTGAAGGGTTTTGTTGATAAATACTTTCAGGTGTAGGCAATTTTAAGGGAATAAGATTTATATTTACATTTTTATTTCAATCTGGGTTTTTCATCTTAAGTCACTTTTTCTGGTATATGAACATTAGTAACCAGCTTAAAAGCAACATGTTGTATGTGTTAGTTACTGTTAGTAGGTTTAATGCTTAGTAATTATAAACTTAGCTGAGGATAAATATTACTGGATAAGCACCTTTAAGAACATACACACACACGCGCGTACGCGTGCTCGAATACACACTTATCTATGTTTGTGTGAGTGTGTATATATTTTATCATATGCAGTATGTATATATATATATATCTATATATCAATATGAAAGAAAACATACATAGATTATAAAATAGATGCATGCATGTGAAAACATTAAAACATTGCTTCATTCTCACCGATAATAATGTAAAGCAAGATTTTCTTCATATAATCTGATCTCAAATTTCGTGTTCGCCATTATTTAATCAATTCAGTGAACATTGAAACTTGGAGTAATTTAGTTTTTATGCTGCCCCCAAAAAGGTATTGACAAGAAATTATTGCCTAACGCATGCGCAAAAGGTAACACACGTCTTAGTTTTCTTTTTTAGAAACCATTCGTGCATGTTACACATACAATTATTTTATTGACACATTTTCGTCTTTCTTTCATTCCTGTTAGAGTTGTATTATTCTTAAAATTTGCATACGTGTTCGTCGAAAGAGAAAAAAAAAGGCAGCGACGGGTAGTTAGATTGGACGCTCGGTAAGCGGGCGGGCGGACGAGCTCCTGATCGTGAGTCACTTGGAACCTTTGGCCTGCCCTGCACTTGTCTGGCTCTGACAAATACTGTTTCCTTGCATTGCAGCCTCTATAATCATTGTCAATTTATAAAATAACTTTCACGACGTTTTCTTTACTTTTTGTTGTTGTTGCTTTTTCTTTATTATCTTTTCAAATGATTCAGTGTGTATGGAGTGTATGTCCCTTTTCCTGACATACATGACCTCCTTCCCTTCCCTGTTAGCGATTTGTTGACTGATAACTTGGCTGTCATTGTTGCGCCCATTTTCTTGCCTTCTCTTCCTCTTCATTTCCTTGCGTTCCAGCCATAAAGATCGATGTTTGTTCTTAAGACTAAACATCTCCCCTACCCTTTAGTATTGTCTCATTACCGCCTTTTCTTTCACTCACTTAAGGCAAAGTATCAAGTACCACTTCCTTCCAGACATTTGGCTTTTTCTGTTTCTTACATCACTTCTGTGTTTACCTTTTCCCCACCTTGCTTACTTTTTAAAAATATTTATTCCTTTTCTGTTTTACCCTTTCTATATAGTTATCATTTTTTTCTTTTTTTCCCGTCATTTTTTAATTGCTATCTATATTTATTTCCTTCCTTGCTTTCTGCTCCTTTAAAATATTCCATCTCTTATTTTTCCTTCTCTTCCAGCATCTTACGTCATCAACTCGTACGTGCACGAAGGAAATGTTAGGACCAGCATACAATATATACCGTAATATTATTTCCATTTTAGAACTTCTTTTCATAAGGTAATTTCCTTGTATTATAAAAGTATCATAAAATATTATTTTGACATTTTCTAGTGGATTTGAATTGAACTTACAAAGTATTCCCGAAGAAGCTGCGAAATTTCCTGAGCTCTCCTTCTTTAACGATCTGATCTCGTATTTCTGATAACACAACTACCACCCAAATCAATATTACTGTCGTGATCGCAAACAGCAGCTTCTTCTGCTGTCACATACAGGTTCCCTTCCTTGGTCTTTATTCACGGTCATCCATTTCCAATTTTGATATGTATAACTAGTGAATTGAAATGTGATTCAACGTAAAAGAACATGAAACGAATATTTTCTGTCGGACATTCGTCAGCGAGGACATAATTAGATATAAAACTCATCAAATAACAAACGTGCTCAAATAGCCAAATACGATCCACCACTGATGTTGATGAAACAATAGATTTTGTTGCCACACGTCCTGGATGCGCACATTCGACCGTTTTCTTGCATCAGCCTCGTCTTTTACATTAAAGATTCTACTGTTGGGTTAGTGTTTCAACTTTTTCTTCTTATTATCATTTTTTATTTTTTCCTTCTAGTCGCACTGATCCATCTCCAACCAAACTGAATTGTAACTCTTGTCGTCTAAGTTCTTCCTACTTGGTTATTTCCCCTTCCTCTTCTTCACACTTCTGAATTTAAGCAAGGAAAATCCCACCAAATGGATTATATGCCGATAATTACAAACTGGCATTTTGGGTGCATCAGTAGTGTTGTTTTTGCAGGAAGAGATTGAGTTACAAGGTTTTAAAGGAGTGGTTGGATGCCAGGTTAATTGGTAGAACTGAGACGCTATTGGCAGTGAGGAGAATGAGAGGAGTATGAAAGATAAATTAATGAAAAAAAAAAAAAAAAAAAGAACAAGGAGGTGCGGGTAAAAAACGAGAGATTATTCTGAGGGGTCAGAAAGAAAGTGTCAAAGAAAACAGACAAAGAGAACAATGAAATATTATCATTAGAGTGTAAGACATGAAAAAGAAAGAGAGAAATATAAAAAAAATGGAATTTAATTTTTTGGTCTTAGATTCGCTAATTTATACCAAGTTGTTGTCATCAACTAATGGATTAATTGATTGATTATAACGGCATGGCAACCCATCTAAGGATATTTTATGCCGAAATGTTAAGAAACCGCATGCATTGTATGTTTTTATTTATATTTTAGTGTAATTTTTCTTAAAGGTTTTTGTGATGGGTATGCGAGATCCAGTCGAATACGAATGATTTTTAAACAGATCTATTTGATCCTTGGATTGGACTCCAACCAGTACTACCACACCCGGTCAAAGTGGACTTGGGAGTAATGGCAATGAAGGAGCACTCCACATACCCTAGCTCTCCTGAACTGGAGCCTCAAAATCATATGTAGTTTCGTGTCATACCCAGGCACCCCTTTTTGGCGGGAGGGTTCTTATTTCTCTGCAGGCAGTGTAGACAGTGTATTCCAAGACTCGAACCGCCTTATCCTCCCAGCTATGGGTTAAATAGTATCACTGATGTCCTTCTACAAGGATGCTTTGGCATTAAATAACCCATGAAGGTTGATATGCCATTAAACTAATTGGCCAAGCCAAAAACAGACCAATGCTCTTTATCTCTTCTCACAATTAAGAAAAATATGTCTTTAGAGAATTAAATTTGACATTGAATAATATAAAGAATATTATGCGCAAACGATTTGATGATGGTGGAAAGTAAAACCCTAAAAATGTTGAAAAAAGAAAAATTATTTCAGAAATGGAAATAAGTTGCAAACATTCAAAAATCTACGAAAAAAAGGAAAATAGAATTTTGACAAAATCACCGAAAAATTAAAACAAATGAAAAATACAGAATATAACTGAATATTGAAAAGATAAGAAAACAATATTTAAAGAAAACATTTCAAGGAAAATGAAGGAAAACGTGAGATAAGCATAAACAAACATGGAATAAAGTATTAGAGAAGGAAGAATAGTCAAAGACACAGACAGACAGACAGAAAATTCATTGATGGATGTCAAGAGAATCAAATGGAGAAGAAAAAGGGTTGGGAGTAGATAAATAATCGGTGAAAAGAGAAAAAGAAGTTTCTTAGCAGTAATTGTGGAAGACTTACGTAACGTGACAGTTCTTCAAAGAAGATGAGAAAGAAAGAAAAATACAAGTTGACATTTAGAAAGAAAACAAAAGAAAAAAGGAAGAGAAAATGCTGAGAAAAGAGGAATGTGATACAAAACAAAGACAAATAAAATTGAGTTGATAAAGATAAGAGAGATACAAAAAGACAGACAGTCAAACGGAGATGGTAATTCCCAGCCATTGCAGTTTCTCTTTTTACATTTCTTGAAAAAAAAAAAAAAAAAAAAAAAAAAAAAAAAAACAGCAATAACATTGGATCCATTGACAAACATAAATTTTCAGCACAACGAAAACATTCCAGCCACAAATTCAGCCAAATAATTATCGGGTCCTACTTAACACTTAGGGATTTCTACCGTTGTTTTCTTAACAAAGAAAATAGCTTTAAAAGTTTTATGGAATATTTTTTCAGCTACGTTGAATATATTTGCCTTTTTAACAAAAAAAAAAAAAAAAAAAAAAAAAAAAAACAAAACTGCAAATAAGAAAAATCAAGGAATTCCATAGAGTTTTGAAACACGACTAAAAATATTTTTCACGCATTTACAAAAGTCTGCAGTGTACTTGTTTTTTTTCCCTGCAGAGAAGCTGATATTCGTTTTCAGCTGACTCTAATAAATACCCATGTGGGTCATGTCAAAATTGCTTCATTAAACAATGACAATGTTTGCATGAAATGTCACAGAAAATTATCACTGATCTGGTTTGAATATCGAAATAAAAAAAATGTAAAAAATGATTATAATCATGCTATTTACTTGCTTCTCTTCTCACATGTGAGTTTGTCGTTATGAAAACTTCCCTATTAAAACCGTTTTTATTTTTGAATCAAACGAAAGGTTAAAAGTTTGTAATGACTATAAGGTCGTTATGAAAACCTCCCGATTAAAACCGTTTTTCTTTTTTAATCAAACGAAAGAAGGTTAAAAGATGAGACAATGAAAATATCATTTGATTTAAGGCAAAGACAAAAAGCGATACCAGCAGATTTGTTTCACTAAAACTAGAGAAAGTCCTGTGACGTAATAGCTAAAGGGCTGCCTCGAAGTGAGTTCAAACTTCAGTTACACTATTACGTTCACTTTCGGACTGATACTCTAAGAAAAGCTATGAACCCCCTTATTCCCTCAGCAATGAATTAAATAGTATCACTGCTGTTCTTCGACAAGGATGTTCTTGGAATTGAATAACCCTCAAAGAAACAAAACCATTGAAAATAAGCAAATGTTACAATTAAATTGCAATTTATTTGATACATCATATCAAAGCTGTTTGCATTACACTTCGCACAAATCCCCTGGGGAAAAGCAAAATTCCATCTGTTCTTCTGCAGTTATAGATATGTAGTAGGGCAAATTGAGTTCTTTAGCCATGGTTAGGCGACCAGTTAAGAAGGAATTCAATTCTGAATTCAAACCAGCTTTACTCTTCATAAAAGTTGACCTTGTATCTCATCCTGACTCTGGCAGAAGTAAATGCATCTTTATATTTCAGATAAAGTTCTTTACTATAAAAGATATACACATTGTCAGTGTTCAATTTCAAGGTTCAAATGAGAATGATGACCAAAGTCAATTTATAGAAACCTAAGAAAAACCTTTAAGATAAAAAAAAAAATACGACAAAGAAACATTTTTTAAAGCATTAATTAATGATAGCTACAAATTCTGTAACATTGAGGTAATAAAATTGAATTTTAAAATTCATAGACTCTTATTTCTTTCTTTTTTCTTTTCTTTTGTAATTAATTGAAAAATTGGTTAATATTTGGTTTTATGATTCACTGTAATTCGGTGAAAAATAGATTTTTATTTGTTTTTCCTAAGCTCTATTTAAAGATATATTTTTTGAACTTTTGAGAAAAACATCAGATTTAAAGTGGAAATGAATGGAGTTGTTCTAAAGTGGGGGTCTCAATTTAAGATATCTAAAAGTAGAATTATTCGTACTTATGACTTTAGAGGTTCAATTTAGATAGTAAACTTGATATAAAACTGAACCCTGATATGGCGTATGTCTTATATATATATATATATATATATATATATATATATATATATATATATATATATATATATATGAAGACCTAAAAAAAGATCATTTAAATTTTCCACCCATTCTTTTTTTATGTAAATTTGTTCACCTACAATTTCATGATACTATTTTCAGAATTTTTAGTATTGAATTACAAAATCATTCTCATTATGATTTGTCAATTTTCGATAATTGTCAGAAATCTCTTAATTTTCCATAGTTAATATTTGATTGTTTGGGAAGCAAACTATTTTAGTTTACTTAATATAGCGGCAAATGTTGGTTTCATTGTTTTTGAAAATATATTTGCTTAAAGGTCACCGAAAGCAATTATAAACCATGTTCATCTTTATAAAATTCATATTATATCTTTAAAAAATAACGGAATTATAATTGGGACTGAACGTCGACAGATTTTTAAAAAAATGTTCCTAAAACAGTAAATAAGAAATTTCTTTTAAAGATTAATTCTTTTAGAAATTTTTTTTTCGTTTGGCTCTTCAATTGTAAAGTTTACCTTGAAGGTAAATGAACGATTATGGCTCAACAATACATTTTGTATGTTATCATTTGGTCTGTCATTTCAGTTGAAAGCTGAAAAGCAAATCATTGTGGAAAAGGAGAAGAACCCCCCCCCAAAGAAAAACAATGACACCTGTAATAGAAAGATACCGTTAAATAAAAGTATAATTATTCTGAGTCAATTAGTCATATTATCATCTCTTTTCTGTTTTAAATGTTGATATGTTTTTGCTTTCAGATTTTAATTACAATATACTTAATTACATTTTTAGCATGTTATATATTTGCCTTTAAGCATTTAAATCTAAGTTGTAAAATTTTTAAAAGACGTTAAAATATAAAGAAATCAGGGTAATATCCAACTCATAGCCAACACTGTTATCATAAATGTGAAAAGTCTGATGAGAAGTGCTTTATTTTCTAAATTAGAGAATGTTACCGATATCATAATTGGAAGAAACTCGCATTTATGTACTGTTTTTACAACATTATGATAAGAAAAATCGGATAAGGATAATATCATCATCATATCGCGCTGGTAGCACGGATATCCCTGACCCTCTCTCGCCACTCCTCCCTATCGTTCATCGCCCTAGGTAGGTCTTCAGGACAACAGCCTGTATCCTCACATAGCTGCTGAATGTACGTTCGAGCTGGTCGTCCTGCTTTTGCGCGGCCATGTGTGGGGAACCATAAGAGTACATCTCTTATGAGTTCATATCTGCTTCTCCAGCAGTGTCCTGCATGTCTGGTTCGTCAGCCTAAATTATATGGAGGTATGAACATTGAAGACAGAAATCTGTTTATAATTTCAATGAATTCTAATTGTAACCTGAAAATAAGAATTTCAGAAGCATCTTTAAAAATACTGTGAATTTTAATAAAAGAAGCTTCATAGATTTTTTGGTGAAGCTGAAAAGAAAGAAATATATTACAACAATGTAAAGCAATCGTCGTTAAATTTCTTTTCTTCTTTCTCTCAAAGTTTCTCTTTTTGCTGAATGAATATATCGCTGTTTTCTCTCTCTCTCTCTCTCTCTCTCTCTCTCTCTCTCTCGCTCTCGCTCTCTCTCTCTCTCTCTCTGTTTTTCTTATTGTCTCTCTCTCTCTCTCTCTCTCTCTCTCTCTCTCATGGATTCTCTGCTTTTCTTATTGTCTCTCACTCTCTGCTTTTCTTATTGTCTCTCTCTCTCTCTCTCTCATGGATTCTCTGCTTTTCTTATTGTCTTTCTCTCTCCCTCTCTCTGCTTTTCTTATTCTCTCTCTCTCTCTCTCTCCCTCATGGATTCTCTGCTTTCCTTATTCTCTCTCTTTCTCTCTCATGGATTCTCTGCTTTTCTTATTCTCTCTCTCTCTCATGGATTCTCTGCTTTTCTTATTGTCTTTCTCTCTTTCTCTCTCAAGGATTCTCTGCTTTTCTTATTCTCTCTATCTCTCTCTTTCTTTCGCTCTCTCTCTCTCTCTCTCTCTCTCATGGATTCTCTGCTTTTCTTATTCTCTCTCTCTCTCTCATGGATTCTCTGCTTTTCTTATTGTCTTTCTCTCTCTCTCTCTCTCTCTCTCTCTCTCTCTCTCTCTTTCTCATGGATTCTCTGCTTTTCTTATTCTCTCTCTCTCTCTCATGGATTCTCTGCTTTTCTTATTGTCTTTCTCTCTCTCTCTCATGGATCCTCTGCTTTTCTTATTCTCTCTTTCTCTCTCTTTCTTTCGCTCTCTCTCTCTCTCTCTCTCTCTCTCTCTCTCTCTCTCATGGATTCTCTGCTTTTCTTATTCTCTCTCTCGTGGATTCTCAGCTTTTCTTATTGTCTTTCTCTCTCTTTCTCTCTCATGGATTCTCTGCTTTTCTTATTCTCTCTCTCTCTCTCTCCCTCATGGATTCTCTGCTTTTCTTATTCTCTCTCTCTCATGGATTCTCTGCTTTTCTTATTGTCTTTCTCTCTCTCTCTCTCTCATGGATTCTCTGCTTTTCGTATTCTCTCTCTCTCTCTCATGGATTCTCTGCTTTTCTTATTGTCTTTCTCTCTCTTTCTCATGAATTCTCTGCTTTTCTTATTCTCTCTTTCTCTCTCTTTCTTTCGCTCTCTCTCTCTCTCTCTCTCTCTCTCTCATGGATTCTCTGCTTTTCTTATTCTCTCTCTCATGGATTCTCTGCTTTTCTTATTCTCTCTATCTCTCTCTTTCTTTCGCTCTCTCTCTCTCTCTCTCTCTCTCTCATGGATTCTCTGCTTTTCTTATTCTCTCTCTCTCTCTCATGGATTTTCTGCTTTTCTTATTGTCTTTCTCTCTCTCTCTCATGGATTCTCAGCTTTTCTTATTCTCTCTTTCTCTCTCTTTCTTTCGCTCTCTCTCTCTCTCTCTCTCTCTCTCTCTCTCTCTCATGGATTCTCTGCTTTTCTTATTGTCAATTACTATGATTCATTATATGCATTCTAGTATGATTCCACTATGAATTCTATTTTTCTTTCTTTCTTTCAGATACACAGAAAGTGGAATATATATCTTTCAAATCTATCTAATCTATTTTCTGCTTGTTGACTAGCATTTGAATTAACTGAAACTATATCAATTCTCACTGAATAAAATCTTTTGTTTGACTGTCAGCTACATATCAGATTCACCTGTTACATGACAGACAGCCATGGTTTCCTGTTTTTTAGGGGGATCGTCTTGATCTGAATTTAGCGATTATCAACTTTATATATGTTCTTGCTAATCTGTCGCTATGACAACCTGATTAATTATTGATTCCTATTTAAACAGACTTGGCCTTTCGGGGTCTCAGACCAACAACAATTACTATTTGATTTCTGATATTTTGATGATAAAATTGTGAGTATAGCCCAATGGTTAAATACAAAACTTCATCCAATGCTATTTTGATTTGAATCAATACTTTTTCAATATTCATGCCCAGATTGCGTATTATCTGCAGTTTTTCTAGAATCAGTTCTCTCTCATTTTTCTGCAAAATTCAAAGTATAATGGCGGCCAATCTACCTTCCAATTTCTTTATTTCTATAATTTTTTTTTTTTCACATATTTTCCTAATTTTGCAATAATCTCCAATTTTCTCTTTACATAGGTGCATCAGTAAGGTTGTTAAATAATGATTAACTGCATTTATTTTACACATCAAATGTTTATTTTTAGACAAAATCTTTGTCGGTACATTAAATAATCCAGTCGTAGATATTTATCACATAAATAAAATATTTTACATTGAAAATTTCAGATCGAAATTCGACTAATGACAACATGACAACATAATTATCTTCCCTCCCTTATCCTTTGCATTGATTAATTAAAGTTCAATAAAAGATCAAATGAAAATTAATTTGAATTATTATAAACAGTTTGATGTTCATTGGCTTAAATACGCATGCGCACATACTCTTTATATATATATATATATATATATATATATATATATATATATATATATGTGTGTGTGTGTGTGTGTGTGTGTGTGTGTGTGTATGTATATATACTATTACTTGCTGTCTATCGTATCCGATGAAGACATCTCGCTGACTTTTTCCTAAAGTTCTTTCGATTTTTGGGAGGTGTCACTAGCAAACATAAGCGCATGTACCAGAATATTTTTGGTATTTCTTACAGAGGTAATTAAACTAGCATTGAACAAGTCCCCACCCTCCGGTCTACACTGTGTCCATACTCTTTGAGTGGAATCAGTGAAACCATCAGACAAGAAAGAAAAATCGAGCAATGTGAAGCAAGAACGCTGTTCCGTTTCCAAATTCAAATGGTTCCAAGAGTTCTTCTCTTAAGCTATCTGATCCCTTCATTCCTGCATACAATGCAGATACGAGTTTGACGAAGGGGTAAGGACATTTTAGATTCGGAAAGAAGTTCCATAGTGGTTCCTTGTTAACAGTATCGAAGACTTTTGGGAAGTCAACAAATAACAAATATGCAGAGGGTCATAATCTGTTCAATGCATTTCTCTTGTATTTGTCCATGGTTCATCGGTTTGCGCGGAACCCATATTGGGCCTCTGGTAGGTAGGAAATACTTCACAAGAGTCGAAAGTTTGTTCAGCAATATGAGGGCGAACGCTTTTCTAGGTATGAGAACAAGAAGAAAATGTTTGTGACTTCAGTTAAAGTCAAAATGATATGGTCAATGCATTTCTGAAAAGTCACAGCTTGTCAATTGCTTAGCCTTATTTCTGGAAAGTATCTAACCGTAGTGAACTAAAGAGGGAAAAAAACTCACTCACCACTTCTAAAACACGGGTCGGCCAAGATTTATTGATGCAAGAAATGAATAGAGACTTTCCCCAAGCAAGAGCCAACAGAATGGCTATAGTAGCGCAATTTACAGATAGCTTTAATCAAAGTGAATAATTAATCCCAACATTTAATACACTGACCCTTGTTGCTAGGTGACAGTAGGCCTAACAGATTAGGCGTATTGATTAGTATCTATCACTGAAAGCGTCTCAATGGGATCATGTGCTTCGGATTGGTTTGGTTTCTTTGTTTAATGGCATATCAACCTTGTAGGTTATTTTCAATGCCAAAGCCATTCTCCTAGAAGAACAGTAGTGGTGCTATTTAACCCATAGCTGGGAGGATAAGGGGGTTCATACCTTTCCAAAGAGTATTTTCCCGAAAGTGAACGTTATAGTTCGAACTTGCCTACAACGATTCCGCTGTCCATCGCTTTAACCATTACACCACGAAGACACCCCCATGTGCGTCCGAACTGAATGGACTATTAGCCGATGAGTCTCACTTTCTTATGATTAAGATAGCAGAGCAGTTTATAGGGAATTGTTTAGTGATGGGAAAAATCGATGGAAACAATTTGATGGTTAAGGTGACGTTTTGATGGGGAAAGTTGGCCCTACCATTCATCTTTTAGGCAGAATAATGCACCCTGTCTCACTGCATGGGTTGAACAGGAATAGTTTCAGAAAGATGAAAAAGTCTTCATTGTTTTTACCGGACACTAAAATTCTCTCTATCTCAATTACATTGAGGCAAGTAATGGATGTTGGATAAAATTATCACACTTCAGAACGTTCACCATGTAAATGCAACAGTTAAATGACCCTGCTTTTAATATCTTGGCACCAGATCCCAAAGGAAACCTATGGAAGTCTGGTAGAGTCTACACTCAATCGAGTAAGAAATATTTTGAGGATAGCGCAAAGAGTGACAAAAACTTATTAGATAAGCGGTTTAGACCCATTAATGTAAAGTTAACAATAGAATTTTGAACATCCTTAATTTTTGGTTCAGATATTGAATGTTGCATTGACCAAAATATTTTTGTAGTTGATAAATCGATGTATTGGCAAGTATTTTATGCTGCAGTATTGGTTTTCTGCTTTCCTGTCCTATTAATGACTTCTTTCTTTCTTCAGTTGCAGCGCTTAAACTTCGATGGTCACCATAATATTCTCTTGGATCCAATTATCCACTTTTATTTGCTATCGAATAGTTGACAATAACGCCACCTCCCCCAAATACGTCAGATTATCACGGCGAATTCATTCTTCATCTCAAGTAGCAATTTTTAACGGACAAAAATCATTTTTGGCAAAAAGTAAAATGCAAGTAGAAAGAAATGTTTCCCTAAACAATTCCCAAAACAAACCATTTTTCTACTTTTTAAATTCATAACTGAGATCTATATCAAGATTTTTGGATTTATTTTAGCAAATTCTAATGTTGAATGATTGACGTTTGCAAGTTATCGGTTTAAAATATTTATATTCTATCTTAGCGTAGTCAAATACAGGTTTAACTTCAGAAAATCCTACGTCCTGTTGGCAGGACTTAGAATATGCTGAGTGTATCCCCCTTGGTGAGGGGTAAGACCCTCCCACAAATAGAGATTCCTAGGTGTGACTTTAAACTGCATCTAAAATCTGAAAAGTGTGAAGAACTCCGTCATTGATATTTCTCCCAAATCCACTCGTGTTCCATCTATCAACCATATAGATATGTTTAAGAATTGTTGTATTCGATAGAACCATGGAGAAAATAATCTCTTAAGAAACAATGACTCAAAAAACATAAATACGAACGTACAATGTAAGTGATTCTCTAACCCCTAGGCCTAAAATAACCTCAGATGGGTTACGTCGTTGAAAGCAATCAGTTAATCCACGTCAGCAAGCTGTTGACATCACTTTAAATGATTGTGTTTAAATATAAACGTACATGTATATGTATATGATAATTTAGTTTCGTTGAGCCATGACAGTATCATAAACCTATTAAGAACATTTAAATTTTGAGTATTTCTTTGTATAACATAATTAGTAAAAAAGGTTTTGCAACACCCAGTATTTTAGATGAGAAATGAACAAATCAACACCTTTATTAACCGAAACGTTGCTCTTAACTGTTGGATATTTTTATTTATTTGACATTTAAACATCGAATTAATCCTCCTTCCGAAAAGGTTGTGATTTGTCGCAATAATAAAAATAAATTCAAAAAGTCAATGTTGACCAGAATCAAAATAAAGATGGCGTGTGTTTGTTTATTCTAGCTATTGATTGCATCATAACAAAGCTACATATGCAAATTAAAGTAAATTATAGGATTTATGATAAACTATAAACGATGCTGACTGAAAAGAATTTGATGTAAGAGTTTATATTATAAACATGTTATTTGTTTTGCTAACATATAATTATTTTTGATTTATTCATATTTTGACTTCATATTTCACATTAACATATCACACATTTATAATTCATATAACAGAACACACCTTCTTCGAAGTAAAATCTAGTGACATTCCCTAATCATATCAGAGCAATAAGTAAAATCATTAAGGTGCCCGTAGTGTAATGGTTATCATCGTAGGAAATGGTCACGGCGACACGAGTTCAAATCCTGGACGAGACTGATTGCATCCTGGACGAGACTGATAGCACTAATACCCTTGGAAAAGGTATGAATCCAATTATTCTCCTTCCAGCTATGGAATGGTTCTTCAGCCTTGGTGAGGCAACTAGTCTAGGAGAAGGAAAACTCTGAATTCAAACCTGTTAAACTTAAAAATTGACCTTGTGTTATAGCTTGCCCGAGCGGAGGGGTTGGGTAAATATGAATATGTATAATCCTTTAAGATTAATTTTCTTCAATCTTTATTAAGACGTATTTTTGAAGACTTTTCATTCTGATTAGTTTGCAAAATTAATAACCGTTGTTGACGATGAGCGTAAATCGGAAGATCACCTATCTTAAAAAAAACAAAACAAAAATAAAATAAAAAAATGAGTAAAAACAAAAAATGTTGATGGCACAAACTATTTGCTGTCCACTTCTATACTTTCTTCTTCATTCCGTCTGGTTTGGTTGATTGAGATAAGCAAAAAGCAGAAGGTACATTCAGTTTTGTAAGTTGGTTCCTTGAAAAAAAAAATGCTGTGTTCAAGTATCTCAGCTTTTACTATTTATTTAGAGATTTTTTTTTCTTCATTTCTTACTTTTTTAGACATAGCTAATGTTCTATTCTTTGATGTGATTGGCATAAATTCTCTGTTCCCAACAACAATTTATGCAGAGATGCCGTTTCCGAAACTTTCAAAAGTCCACCATCTTTTTAGTTTTTATATATTCAACAAATAGTTGAACAATTCGAAATGAATATGTGGGTACAGATGAATATATATATATATATGTATGACGGTATCGATCTACGGGAGAGGTTTTGGAAAAAAAAACATTCGTATCGGAACTATTCATTGTCCAAGGTTCAATAATAGGAAAATTAGTTTAAGAAGAAAAAGAGAAAGGATACTGAAAAGATTAAACTCATTAATTTCCTGAAAGACCAAATTCTCTCTGTCTGTCTGTGAACGCATTTTTGTGTGTATCTGTATCTATGCACACACACACACACACACACTCTCACACACACACACACACACACACACACACAAATAATAATAATAATAATAATAATAATAATAATAATAATAATAATAATAATAATACTGAATCTCATCTAATAGCAGCACAAAACAACGCCATAAGGACCAATCATATCAAAGCAAGAATAGATAAGACGCAACTAAACAGCAAATGTAGATAATGTAGTGATAGACAAAAATTATCAATCATATAATAAGCGAATGCATCAAATTAGCACAGAGAGACTAGACACGACTGAGTGGGCAAGGTGATTGACTGGGTATTGTGGTAGGAATTTAAACTTGACCATACGAACAAATGGTATATGGAGAATGAGATGCACAAACTCCTCTGAGATTTCGAGATACAAACGGATCGCCTAATCTCAGCCAGACAACCAGACCTTATAATAATCAACAAAAAAGAGAACTTGCAGAATTATGGATTTTGCTGTCCCAACTGACCACAGACTAAAATTGAGAGAAAATAAAAAGAAGGATCATTACCTCGACCTTGCTAGGGAGTTAAAAAAAACTGTAGAACATGAAAGAGACGATTATACTAATTGTAACTGGTGCTTTTTGTAGAGTCACCAAAGGATTGATACAAGGACTGGAGGACATGGAGATAAGAGGACGAGTGGAGATTATCAAACCTACTGCATTAGTGAGATCGATCATAATACTGAGAAGAGCCCTGGAGACTTGAGGAGACTTGCTGTCACTCAAACTCCAGTGAAAGACAATGAAAACAGATGTGAAAAACTCTCAAGAAGTAAATAATAATAATCTAGATATTACACTTGTTCAAATAGTTATCATTAGTACTTTTTATAGAATAATACTAATTAAATTGTAATTAAATTCAATAAAAAATCCTAATAATAGATATTTGAGCACGTACAAAATCTCTTTCTATTGTCGTGAAGATAGCATTACAGGAGCAATTTCATAGGAAATATAAATTAACTTATTATTTTATCAGATCTTTTAAATAAGGACCTAAGTTCGATTTTCAATCCCCTTTTGTCGATTATTAACTTCTTTTTTTTAACTTTGTAACCTAATTCTATCAAAAAAATCTTTCCAGAATTTCTAAACATTCAAAATCCCCCAAAGTGACTAAAGTCATGACTTTTCTATTTGATCACAATACAAAAGGTTCTGTCTACATAACTTTCCAATTTCTAACTCATAAAACTATGCGATTAGGAGTAAATCCTTTAGAACAGTGCTATATATATATATATATATATATATACACACAAGTGTTTGTGTGTGTGTGTGTGTGTGTGTGTGTGTGTGTGTGTGTGTGTGTGTGTGTGTGTGTGTGTGTGTGTGTGTGTGCTTTAGGGCTATCCGGAAAGTATGGAGGCATCCACTATTAACCTTATTTTTCTTCTAATTACTCTATACTCTTCTTGTGACCTCACTGGTTGGGATCTCATCATCTGCCTTGTCAACTTTCATGAATCTTATCTGAGAATCAAATGATGAAAAAATGGAGAGATCAACTAACCAGTCGCACCATGTAATTTCCTTTTAATCATTGACAAATCTCTGCTCAGAAGCAACTATGCATTTTAGGCAGGAGATATTTTAGAAAGATCGGGAAAAAAAAAACAACTAATGAAATAAAGCGGAAAAAGCATAGTTAATTACAAAAAAAAAAAAAATTAATATCCTGTCCGTGTCGTCTATATGGACGACATGTAAATGCATTAAAAAATAACTGGATTGAAAGGTATAAACAAATTACGAATGATTCATTGATAAATATTCTTAAAAATAAGATTACGGTAATTAGGGATGAGAAATTTTTTTGAAAAAGTTGCAATTTTGACCTGTTGATCAATATTCTACATTTATTTAGACATCAACTGTCTGTATTTCTGGTCCAGTCGACTGGGGCTGCAGAATACACCGACTACATCTCTCCAGAGGGATGAGGCTCCTCTAAAGAGTGTCCTGTTATATGACTAAACAATCTGATGGTAAGGCTTCAGTAATGCTGGCGCTTTGGGGAATGTGGAGTGCTCTTTCATTGTCATCGCTCCCAGGTCCATTTTGGCTCGGAGTGTTAACACCTGATACGGTCCAACCTATGTGTTAAATAGAACTAAACAGTTTACTTATGCTAAACTGAATAGTTTGAAATAGAACTGTTTGATCATTTAACTGTGTGTAAACAAATGACCAATGTTTAATTGAATTGTTAGTGATACATAGCAATAATTGGAACCATTTAACTTTGTTGAATAAACTGAATTGTTTGAAATAGAACTGTTTTCGACATTTTAAACTGTGTACTTTGCTGAACTGAATTATTTGAATTAGAACTGTTTATAAGTATAAAAATGGATTTGACATTAGATAACCTTTAATGGTTGATATGCTATAAAACCAAACCAAACATAAACTGTCAATATTTCAGAGGAATTGTTATCATGCTCTACACACTGCGGATTGCTAGACTCACCTTGGTAGCAATACTCACAACGTTTCGACCGTTGTACTCCCCGGCCTTCTCATTAGGTTAAAAGTAGATTAGAGACTCGATATATATTTGATGATAACTAATCCTGAAGTTTCCGACAAAATCTTAAAAAAATGTAAATATTTGAAATAGTTATTTTTATGGTAAATTTATGATATCAGGCAAAGAATTCTGATGTTGAACGTTGACTATGAGTATATTACTGAGTAATCGATTTCAATTATAGTCTAAATTTAACTCCATTTACTCCCGACATATTATGATTTAAATATATTGATGTCTATTGTGTCTGCGTATATGAAAATAGATCTTGAAAGAAAAGACACAAAAAAATCGTCGTCATAAAGAGATTCTGAAAATGGAAACTCAAGTGAGATTATATATAGTGTTTACGCAATGACAGAGAAAAAATAAAGACATAGAAAGTTGGTTGAGAGAGAGAGACAGACAGACAGACAGACAGTGAGAGAGAGAGAGACAAAGATTATAGGAATACAAACAAAACCCATGAAATACAATATTCATATTTTTTTTATATTTCAAATTTGCAAGCATTCACAGATTGAAATTATTCAGTCGAATTTATTGTACTCAACTAGAAATATATGGCTCCCCTCGAGGGGAATCTTGCCCCACAAATCTTTGCTAAAGAAAGTTCAATCCTCACTGAATGTCAAACATTTGTGCCATACTAAGTGAAGTTTAGTAAATATCAACAAATACATTCCCTACTTTTTATGTATATTTTGGTTGGTCTTATATATTTGATAATTTGTCAAGGTTATTTGAGACATTTTGTTGTTTACTAAATTTTCCTCTTGATGTAAAATTTAATTTTTGTCTTTTCTTTATTTGTGTTTTGTTTATATTTCATCTTCTCCTTGCAAATGTAGATGCATAAGGATTATAAGGAAGTTTCACCTCTCTCAGCTCATATGTGAAAATGTTTCATATTTTTGTTATATTACTCTTATGTTACTCCTGTAACCGTCAACGATCGGCTTATGATAAAATCATAAGTATGTATCTTATGATTGGTTGCCAGGTTACATCCGAGGTCGGTCAACCGATTCTTAAGGATACACACACACACACACACACACACACACACACACACACATATATATATATATATATATATATATATATATATAAGGATGTCTTCTAAAGCAAGTAATGGGAACAGGTAAGTGAGTAGAGGTTTGCTGCTAAGTACATTAAGCTTGTCTGTGCACGCACTGGTAAAGCGCATTCTTGATTTATTTCCATGAATGATTTTTTTCTTAAATTGGACCTGAAAAAAGATAACGTAATAGATTACGATATTAAAATTCAGCATGTGATATTTCCACGGGATGCCTCGAGTAAAGACATACAGACAAATGCATCTTTTTGTCATAGAATAAGACACAATGTCTCCAGTGATGGCGCCATCGCCAACTACTGTCTGCATGAATGTATCCTTACCATTCATCCTTCCTCCTCCTTATGGCAACAGGGGTGGAGGTGGTGGTTTTGGTATGTGTCGCACAATGCAGATCACCTTATCAGTCAGGAGATTTGTTCGTCATGCAACGATCGTTCAAATACTTATGTTGATTACAATTGATGATCGCCAAAAGAGTCTCGATGGCGACAGAACCAGGCAAAACTTGACAGCATATCTGCTAATGAAGGCATAATTAGTCAAAGCTGTAGCTCGTTCCAAGTTAAGAAAGACAAAAAAAAAATCCAAAAGTAGAAAACGGGATTAAAAAAGAAAAGAAAAGAAGAACTAATATGCCATCGTAAAAAAAATGTCACATAAAGGTCGATGTTTGATTTTCAGCAAACTGTATATCCATCTTTAGTCGTTAGGGGATTTGTCAAAATTATTTATAACAGTAGTTCCAGTGGTAACTTTGAAATATACGAAACACAATTAAGAGCTTAAAAATGAGACTTAGTCATGAGGAAATGGCTTTCGAAAAAGATTGTGATAAAAAAAATGTACGTTCGTTGAGGAAATAGAAAAATCAAAAAGATATTGAGAGAAATATTTTTGCATTTATAAGAAGGTAAAAAAATGTTAGATAAAGAAAAAATAGAACAAAGAAAAAGAATATGTGTGAAAAAACTTCAAGTCGCGAAGTAAAGAAGATGGGAATGCAAAAAACTGGATCAACGAGTAGAAAAAAACTATAAGGAGGTGAAAAATTAGGAAATAAAAGGTTTTTTTTGGAAAGAAAGAAAGAAAGAAAGAAAGAATTAGGGAATGAAAGGTTTCTGTGAAGGAAAAAAGAAAGAAAGAAAGAACAAATTAGGGAATGAACGGTTTTTTTAAGAAGAAAGAAAGAAAGAAAGAAAGAAAGAAAGAAAGAAAGAAAGAAATTTTGTTGAGTATTAAAAAAAAAAAAGAATGAAATTTGCTTCTGGTTGATCGATGCAAAGGATTCAATTTCAACAAAGACTTTCATAAATCAATTGGTGTCTCATACGAACAAAATTCCTACTGAAAATTAGTGCTATGAAAGCCATAATGTATGTCCATCTGTATAAACTTTGATCTCAGTACAATGGATTATTCATTGTAAATAAACATCTTAAAAATCAACAAGATTGCAAAAATGCTGCACAAATATAAAAATAGTCAAGAAAATAAATACAATTATAATTTGACTGCACAAAATCAAGTGAAGTGATGTTTGTTAAAAAGTTGCATTTAACTTTTGTATTGTATCTCCTTAGGAATAAAAAATGAAATACTTCATTTTCCTTAGCAACAGAACGTTTGAACTATCTGTCATTGTCGTATACACACACACACACACACACACACACACACACACACACACACACACACACACACACATGTATATATATATATATATATATATAGTCATCCACAGACAGATCTGTTTCGTTCTATCAGAACTCAAATTGTACTATATATATATATATATATATATATATATATATATATATATATATATATATATATATATATAATACAATTTGATGGAGACTCAAACTCGGTTAAGTCGTAAAATACCTAAAAGGGATAGAAACTACCTACCCAGGCTTCCCCAAACGGATCTTTGGGATAATTCTGACTTAGGTAACTGTCGGGTTTTTTCTTTTGGCTAGTCATTGCGGTACTGCTTAATTATTTTTAAGCAGTACGGATATTTTAGTCTTCCTTGTTGATATCATTTTTCCCAGAAGTCGGTTTGTATTGTTTTTTTTTTTCATTTACAAATTGCATTATCTGTTTTTTTCACGCCGCCAGAATTATAAAAATAGTTATAAAAACAAAATAATATATATATGTGTGTGTGTGTGTGCGTACATTCAGTGATCATGAAAACTGCCCAAAACGCTTGTCTATTTAATATGACACAGAAGTGATGCCACTTAGCAATATAAATCTGGTGTGAATAGTTGATCTTGGATTATTCAGAGACTTCAGAGACTTCCGTTTTATGTTTCAACAGTTGCCAATCTGAGAAAGAAAACAGAATTTCCCCGACTAAAATGTTACATAGATTTTATGATAATTTTCTCTAATTTGCCTATTTCTAAGGTATGAATTTCGAAACAAAGTTTTCTTTGGTCAAAGAGAATTATTTCTCTTTCTAAAACAGAAAATTTATTAGTTTTAATGAATCTATAATTGATATATAATCCTGAAATTTGATAAGCTAATTATTCAAAATCTAATTTACAAATTAGCTTTACTCAGAAGTGGTACCATCGAATTATGTACTGGGCTGAATATTCCCGGTCATCTGACTCAGCTTAAAGTAGACCCACCTCTATCACGCCTCCTCATTGCACTTAAAGAGACTGAGTAGGGTCAATCTTCAATGCTTGAGGCGTCTCGGAATAGTTAAGCAATTTTTATCCCTTACCCACACGTTCGTAGCTAGATCCCCACCATAAAATCAGCGAAATATGTTCACTTTCGTGGTCCTTGAGGACAATACTCGTTGGTGCTAAATCTTTGGCAGGTCTAATAAATTGTAGAAAAATCTGACGGGAAATAATTAACGTAATGAAAGATTTGAAAGATTGTTTCTGTGTCATATCGACACAGGCATTCAACAAACACTTGTTTTACCTACTCTTATCTAATGAACCAAGTGAGTGTAAAGAAGGTGTTAAAAATGTCAGGCAGCGAGTTTTCTTAAAAAATGCAATTAGTGTTTACTTCTCGTTAGGCTGAAGAATGTTTCCCGAGGCCTTTGAGGTCGAAACAGAGTTTATGAAGAACTGATTATACAAGAACACTTTGTAACGAAGGGAAACTTTCATCCATATTGATATTATTCGCAACTCGATATCAACGTTGTTGTTTTAACACTTTAGAGTTACATGCATTGAACATTGATTGAGCGCATAAGGAAAGAACTCTTGAGCCGGTGTTCAGTATAATTTTCCCTTTCTCATCTCTGATCAAATACTATTTCATCATATCATTCATGGACCTGATGATATAGATTACTCGGTGGGTCACCAAGAAAAGTCTTTTGCAACGGAAGTGAAAGGGACATTTAGAATACATCTTCATTCTCAGCAACGTTATATGTCTGTTATGGAAGGTTGTTGTGATTTTTATATAACCTAAAAAGTTGTTTCCCTTGAATAATGAATGTAGATAGAGTGTAATTTTTGGTGCATTTTTAAAGAGGCCCATCTGTGACATTATTCAAATTGTACTGTGGGGAGGTGTTTGAGCGAAATGCAGTATTTGGCATATTGTGGTAGAGGCAAAAATAAGTTATGACGTGATCATCGAATACAACTAGCGAAGTTAGTGTTAGTAGTATGACCAACAGCATCTCCCATCTCCCCGAAACATATAGACAGAGCCCCTTTCTCTATTTCTCTCCCCTTTATTGTTTCTCCCGACACTCTCTAACACCCCCATCTATCTATTAGTCTATCTATCTACCATTTTTTTCTCTCCATTGTGTGATGGCTATCTGAAGAGGTTTGTTTCTCTAATGGAGTGGCCAGTTGAAATAAATGTATAATAACGGTTTGTCGAGTTTTTCCATTTACGAGGCGCATATGATAAGTTTACAGACTTTTTTTTCGTATGGGCACTTTTATTGATAGTATACTCATGAAACTCTAGTCCCCTTCGAAGTAATCTCCTCCAGCTGCAATGCATTTGTTGTACCGTTCCAACAACTCCTGTAAGGCCCCATCGAAGTCCTCTTGTGTGAGCGTGTCAATGACCGTCGTCACAGCCTCTTTCATATCCTCAATTGTCTCATAACAACAGCCTCTGAGCTTAGGGAATAACCAAAAGTCACAGGGAGCAAGGTCTGGACAATAGGGACGGTGAGGAACTGTCTTGATGCCCATCTTGGTCAAATAGTCTGTGACAAGGATGGAGTTGTGGACTGGTGCATTGTCCTGCTGGAAATGCCACTGACCCGATTTGAAGAGTGCTGGCCTCTTCCGATGGAATCTCTTCCTGAACTCCCTTAAAACCTCAACATAATAACCCTAACCCTAACCCTTTGGCCAATCAAGTCTGGTGTACTGACTTCCTTACTCCTCCCACACCTATCATCATCCCTCACAGACTCCTTGCCTTCCTTGAATCTCTTATGCCACTCAAAAACTGATGCTCGATTAATTCAAGAAAAGCAGTCTGAAGCATTCCATACGTTTCTGTAGCATGATTTCCAAGTTTAAAACAGAATTTTATTGCGTATCGTTCTTCTAAAGTGTCAGATTGCATTTTTGAAATTCAAATCAGGCTTTATTATGGTGTATTCCAATTCCTACTGTAGCAATTCATTTGAACCTGAAATCCTAAAAATTGGTCAGTCATCTCATAAGATGTATAGCAATAACATAGTGAATATTCATAGGTCTACGACAATTTTAAATAGGGTGAATTTTGCCTAAGGAGTGGGCAGCAATAGGAAACACTGTTTGAAGTTGCACTTTTTTTCAAGAAAATCATAGTGTTGGGTTCTTTTTTGTTCCAGAATGCTGTCAGCGTGACCCTCTTAAATGACCGCTGCGCCAAGAACTTTTTTCTGGACCAGAGAGGAAGTGGGTTTCCACTTATGGATTGTTTTTGGACTCAGGTTCCCAGTGGCAATCCAATGTTTAACCCATTTGTAAAAAAAATTTTTTACTATAACATGTTTCTCTGTTGACATTACACATTCTTTTATAAATTTCACTCGGTTTGCACTTCTCTGCAACCAAAGTTTTGATGACAGACCTCTGTTTAAGCCTGAAGCGTTTTGTTTGATTTAACGTCAGTTCAAATAGATTCAAAACAAACTTTTTTGCTAGATTGAAATATTTTTGCTATAATCCACTTCCAAACAATGCTGAGTTAACATTTATGAAAAAAATCCCCGCTAAATTATTTTGGTTTTTTTTTTTTTTTTAAGTTGGTCTAATTTATTGAATGACCCTTGTATATTTATTGAATGACCCTTGTATATTTGAAAGAAATACTTCCAGTCAAAGCACTTAGTAAATTCCATCTGGAGATGCTTACGCTATGAACTTAGAAAGCACATGTTTAAGTAGTAGAGAAATATTCAAAATCTGAAACCAAATTTGGCAGTGTTCAGTTGTTGAACAACTTTCTGATTCGGCAGGCTGCCCGTTGGCCGAGGAAATTTTTACTAATAGCGTCTGCTGCTCGTAATATTTCTTTTTTTTCCCAGCTGAAAGTAATTTAAAGCCGAGGTGTCGGCATCTGTATCTAACAGGCTTTCAAGTTCAGCATTCAACAGACATCGCATAGCCTTAACATTCTTCTTGCCTTTCTATAAAAATTGAAAAAAACTCTTTGTCAGGCAAGAGAAAGTAGCACATAAAAATGAGAAAATCAACATTTCCTTCTTTTTAAAAACAAAATCATTTCCAGTAATTAAATCTATAAATGACTAAAAATTTTCAATTTCCTTTGAATTTATTAACCACAACAAGAGTTTTTTTTCTTTTCTTTTCTTTTCTTTTTTAACTGACGCAACTACTCAGGTAAAAGTTAAAAGTTGTTATAGTAAAAAAAAAAAGAAAGAAAAAGATACAAATCCTATAAATGCAAATTATATATGATTATAAATTTTAACTTTATTTCACTTGTGGACTTTTTGTAATTGTTGGCTCTCTCTTCTTGTCCCTGATTTAAAATTTATGAAACAGTAGCACTTCTCAACATTTTGCTTTCAAATATTTGTACATCTTGAAAATGAGTAACACTTTAAACATTTCCACTTACTGAAGATGCAATTTTTCAAAAATATGGCCATCTTATTACAAAGGATTATCGTAGTCATGGGGATCCTTAATTTTATGAGTATCTGTACAAATATATAGGATTTTTTTCATCCTTTATCTAAAGCGTCTCCATGTCAACCATTCTCTTTTTGCATATATTTCAGTTTCTACTTCATTGTCTATTGTCTTTATATATATATATATATATATATATATATATATATATATATATATATATATATATATATATATATATATATTGGAGGCGCTCGTGGTATAATGGTTATCCAACAGACAAATAAAGTAGAAAAAAAAAACGTACCCGAGGAACAAAGAAAAGGTCTTTGCCATTTTTCAATTACTTTTGTTTCATTATCAAGTTTAAGATGTAGGTAAAAGTCTTTCAACTGGGAATCCAGTAATTTTCAAAAAGAGGCTCAAAACTTCGTGCGCGCGCACACACACACACACACACACACACACACACACACACACACACACACACACACACAAAAGCAAACATGTGCGTGCACACAAACAAACACGTACGCACATACCTAATAAAAATTGTTGTTGTCAAACAGAATTTGGCAGCTGCACGGACTTTGACTCATTAACTTTTGCTTCAATTTGTTTTTGTAATCAGATCCAAACTTTGTGCTGACTTTGATACGATCAGATAGAATTATCCATATGTTAATGGTGAAAGGTTTAGTTGCTCTTTAAGTGTGCGTCTGAATTTCCATATGTCGGCATGTGAAACTGCCGTTTCGTCATCTTTTCGAATTTCACCTTATCATTATAAGAGAGTTACAGTTGAATAACGTGGATAGCGCAACGTAGCCCGAAAGCAGCAAACTATATAAGTAATTGTAAATAGTTATCTGGTACGATGGCCATCTAACAAATGATTTGTAACTTCAATTGTACATCATCTATAATCAAATGGCAAACATAACGATAATTGTAAGCAGATTTGTCGAAGGCCGAGGGCAATTTTGCGAACTCTCAATCCTAACTTGTTAGCTGAAAGCGTTCTTATAGAAAATTGCTAATCGTTAATGGTAAGGTTCATATCTTCGTTTCTATTTTCTTTTGAAGAGGTTAAAGGAAATATATCAATGAATGAAAAGGGTGTAGTTTTATTGTTGGTTCTTGGCGAAAAGAAAAAGATAAAGAAAATGACCAGTTGAATTACAGTAAAATAATAAACCAGATTGGGAGAAACTCTGAGAAAGAAAAAAGAAGAACAACAAAATGAATAAAAGAGAAAAAGACAAAGAAAATGATGAGTTGAATTACAGTAAAATAATAAACCAGATTGGGAGAAAGTCCGGGACAGAAATAAGAATAATAATAAAAATATATAAATAAAATGAAAAAAAAACGACAAATATAATGATGAGTTGAATTACCGTGAAATAATAAACCAGATTGGGAGAAAGTCCGGGACAGAAATAAGAAGAATGAAAAAAAAAAAAAAAAAGGAAAGAAAAGAAAAGAAAGAAAAGACTAAGAAAATGCTCAGTTGAATTACAATGAAATAAGAAACCAAATTTAGAGAAACTCCGAGGCAGAAATAAGAACAAAAAAAAAAAAAAAAAGGAAAACAAAACAAAAAAAAAAAAAAAAGGAAAAGATAAAAAACGATCAGTTGAATTACGGTGAAATAAAAAACCAGATTGGGAGAAACTCCGAGACAGAAATAAGAAGAATGAAAAAAAATAAAGAAAAAGAAGAAAAAAGACCTAGAAAATAATCAGTTGAAACACAGTGAAATAATAAACCAGATTGGGAGAGACTCCGTGATAGAAATAAGCAAAATGAAAACGAAAGGAAAAAAAAAAAAAAAAAAAAGGAAAAGAAAAGAAAAGAAAGAAAAGGAGAAATAAAACGATCAGTTCAGTTACAGTGAAATAATAAAAAAAAGATTGGGAGAAACTCTGAGACAGAAACAAGGATAATGGAAAAAAATAGAAAATTAAAAAGAAAAAGACAAAGAAAAAGATCAGTTGAATTACAGACAAATAAAAACCAGATTGGGAAAAACTGCGAGAAAGAAGAAGAAAAAAAAGGAAAAAAAATAAGAAATAGTCAAAGAATATGATCATTTGAATTACAGTGAAATAAGAAACCACACGAAGAGAAAATTGGAGAAAGAAATAAGAAGAATGAAAAAAAAAAAATGAAAAAGAAAGAAAAAGAAAGGATCAGTTTAATTACAGTGAAAATATAAAAAAGATTGGGAGAAACCCCGAGACAGAATTAAGAAGAAAGAAAAAAAAATAATAAAAAAAGACAAAGAAATTGAACAGTTGAATTAAAGTGAAATAATTAACCAGATTGGGAGAAACTCTTAGACTGTGATAAGAAGAATAAAAAAAAAAAAAAGAAAGAAAAGAAAGAAAAAAACAAAAGAAAATGATCTGTTTAATAACAGTGAAATAAGAAACCACATTTACTGAAACTCCGTGGCAGAAATAAGAAGAATGAAAAAAAAAAAAAAATGAAAAGAAAAGAAAAAAGAAAAAGTCAAAGAAAATGGTGAGTTGAATTACAGTGAAATAATAAACCAGATTGGGAGAAACTCTGAGACAAAAATAAGAAGAATGAAAAAAAAAGTAGAAGAAGAAAAAGAAAAAAAAGAATAAAACAAATAGTTCGATGAAAACACGGGTGACACCCAAAGAAGGAATAAATAATTGAAAAACACAATAAATGATGTGGATTTATTTTTATACTATCTGGAGTGCCTATCTACACTGGATAAGAGACCAGAACTTTGATCGCGGTCTCACTCTAACACCCAAATACTAACACTAACAAGTCCTCTTCCTCCTTTTTTCCTTGTAACATATAGCCTCTATCCACGTTAGGTGTAACGCCTTGTACATTGTCATCGATTTTCTTGTCTGTGTTTTTGCTGCTCCTGAGATCTTGTTTTGTCCACTTTAAAAATGATCTGGTGAATATTACCACGTTACGAAGAGTTTACAGAATTTGGTTTTCAGTAGTTTCTTTCAGAATGAAAAAAAAAAATTCCTTGATTCATCTCAGCTTGATCATGTCTGCTTCTAATATTTCCAAGAATTTTTATTTTCTTTCTCTTCGAGTATTCTGATGCTTGCTTCATTGGACAGTTCTATTCTTTTTCTTGTTTCTTCTTTTTTTTTTCTTTATTCATCCTAAACATTGAGCATTTTTCAATTCGAAATGACATTTCTATATCTTGGCTGAATATTCAGTTTATGACAAACTTTATAATTCCTTTTTATTCTTGGTAAAAAAAATCTTCACATGAACCATAAATACATTGATGTAGTTTATTTTTATTTACGATTTTGTAAATCTGTAGCCTTTTTTTCACTCAAGTTTAAGTGAAAAAAATTCTAAATGACAGGAAATCTCTTGCTTCATTCTAAAAAGTGTCTATTTTGTTGCCAATTAAAATTTCACTCTCAAATGATTGTAAGAAATAACTTTTACTATAAAAATAAATGGACAAAATTTAAAAAAATCAATTATATTTTTGACATCATGAAGCTAATATTGCTTGGGGCAAAATTTTACAAAGTTTTTTAGAGAAATATCTTTTGTTTGAGTGACGCTTAAGAGATTTATTGATTTAAACCTTTTTGTTTTTTTCGAATGGCGAGTTCAAACTTAACTATAATTCTATATAATCTTTTAATCTCCAGCTTCAAGAACTAGTAATGTTTGATTAAATGTGAACGATTATTTTAGTTATAAAAATAATTTATTAATATTTATTCGAAATTTTGGAAATTTATATTCAGTATAATTAGTTAGATCTTGCAGCAACATTGCTTCTTGCTGATTACAATTTATTGTTTGAGATTCCGTATGGATGATAGATTCTCTCCCCGCATTCACCCAAAAGTTTAAATCTTCACTCGTGTCATATAATTCTGCTTACTTATTTGTTCTACAACAAACAAAAACTTTTCCCAGTCATTAATATGGATTATATCGCTGAAGTGTTTTAGATGATATCAATGAGAAACGGGTTCCGGGGTTCGTGAGATTCGGGTTCAATTTTTGACTGAAGTTACTTCTTTATGATTCTGCACTGCTTGCTTTTCGCGTCTGAAGAATTTATCAACTAAGGGGATTGGGAGAAAAATAATAATATAGTAGTTAAAGTTAATATCATCATCATCATCATCATCATCATGTCGTGCGGCTAGCACGGATTTCCCTGACCCTCTCTCTCCACATCTCCCTATCATTCATCGCCTTTGGCAGGTCTTCAGGGTTACATCCCGTATCATCACATAGCTGCTGTATGTATGTTCGAGCTGGTCATCCTGCTTTTGATTGGCCATATGCGGGGGTACACAGGAGCACATCTCTTACGAGCTCGGCCTTGCTTCTCCAGCAGTGTCCGGCATGTCTGGTTCGTCTAGCTTGGATAGTTTTCGGGATAGGTGGTAGGTGACCGTATAGTTGGTGCCTTGTGGGGTGTTGCCGCCAGGACTTGTTCAATATTGCTCTTAACATTCTTGTATAATTACCGTCTAGCTTCTTCTCCAACCGTTTAGTCAGCATCCAAGTAGTGCATCCATATAGCAGTATCGACACGACCGCAGCCTGGAAGAAACTGCGTTTCATTTTATAGGCCAGGTTTGATTTCCATATGATCGAAAGCCGATAAAATGATAATATTAAGTTAAGTTAAAGCTAAGTTAAGTTAAAGCTAATAAAAATGGTAACAATAAAATATAACGATCATGTAAATATCCAAAAGTATTTTATCAAGTTAGATAACCCAAACTAGAAAATGACTCATGATCGAAAATAAAAAGATAAAGCAAAATATTTGACTGGAAAAGAGACTTGGTTTCTTTCTTTCTTTCTTTCTTTCTTTCTTTCTTTCTTTTTAAAAAAAGTCTCTGCTACTCTTGCTTGGATTTCTCTTGCAACAAAGCTGGTTCGCAGTTTGATGGTAAAGATCCCAGAACAAAGACCAATAATCGTATACTTCTCGGTAGAACTTTTACAGCAAACGTATCGTCCTAAAGTAACGTGATCCATAGAAATATAACTGAAGTACACATTGGTATTTTTCAGATATTCAATTCGTAATATTGCATATATATAATTGAACAAAACTACTTGATTTGAATGTTTTAATTTTTATTTTAGTTAAATGGCACGTTGTAGATTAGAAAAAAAAAAATTTATAAATCATAAAATGTCTCATTCGTTTTCATTGCAAATGTTATATTTTGACCTTCGACCCGGCCCAAAAATACTATTCCAAGGTAATACACCGGAAGGAAGTGACACATTCCAACGGCCAGTAATCGAAAGAGATCGCGTGGGCGGATTAAGGCTTAAGATATGGGACAAGGTGAAGGTCCATTTGTGCCATTACAGTCATGCACCGGAAGAGAGTAACCTCTGAACTGCATGACAGTTATTTCCGCTTGATGACGATTAAACATTCGATTTCAAAGATCCAGTAGGCGATCGTGTGGGCGTTGAGTTATTATTTAACTCAGTTGAGTTTGGGTCCCAGAGCAGTTGCCAGCAGACTACCAGAGGGTTAGAGACGAGATGTGGTAGGGAAGGCCACACCCGACCGAGGGGGACCTCGGAAACCCCCGATGCAGTTGCCAGCAGACTTCCAGACAGTAGAGACCAGATGTGGTAGGGAAGGCCACACCCGACCGAGGGGGCCCTCGGAAAAGCCCCGATGGAGTGGACCCCAAGACCTCTGGTTGAGCATCTAAGAGAACAAGAAAGACACAACGTGACGGTCATAACAGTGGGCTCAAAATATGAAGTTTATGTTCGGTCTCCTGCATCCTCTCACATGCAAACCCTTAAACAACCCTTTCAAACCCTTGCAATAAAGTGAGAGGTGAATATTTTTCTAAAGAAGTCCTTCCTGCGTCTTTATCATGCGTTTTCCTTCCTGCGTCTTTATCGTTGTGTCGCTGTAGATGACTATATAACACAAAGACTAATGGCTAAAGTCCACCAACGAATACATTTTTAAATAAGTTAGTTACACGAAGCAACAGCTAAATATTCGCATCATTTCTGAAAATGTTATATTAAATAATATGAATTTAAGGAAGAATTTCTAAAAATGATATATAAAAACAAAGGGAAAAAGGCTTTTGTCTATGAAGCACATTGCATGTTACTAACTAGAACATGCATTCCCTGGAGGGAAAATCAACGGCAGATTTTTTTTTATCTAATACAACGACGATGGCTTTATAGCTGAAAAGATTTTCTTTGAAATGTCTTTCTAAAATATAACGTAACTTTAATACCTTACACATTTTTGGTGCATGTTTGTTGATGGAAACACAGAATAACTTAAAAGACTACATTTGAATATATTTAAATATATTATTCTTTCCTTCATTTTCCATTTGTATTCTATCTTCTCTGTTTCGCATCGTATTGCATATGTTTAATGGAGATAGATCTACATCCTACTTTAGCGTTTATATATTTGTCTTTCGAATCTCATACTATGGATGGTTTTTAATCCATTCCATCAAAACGAAAAGAGTTAAGATTTGACAGAGAAAAACTCATTTCCTGTTAGTGTTAGTCCTAATACTGGACTATTCATCATAGAAAAACATCGCTAATTTCCGGTTGACAGATACAACCGGAGTGCATCGTGTCTGGGTCCGCCTACTGCAGTTATATTAAGCTTACCGATACTTTTCGGCGATTGTAATAGCGGATATGACATGAACGATGATCAAAACTGAGTAAAAAAGAAAAGAAAAAAAAAAAAGAAAAAGGCAAAACAGATGATGTGTCATCAGGTGATGTCTGCTGTTATTCGTCCTGTGATTTGTTCACTAACCCACAATGTTAAAAGCAGTTGCATTAGGCTTTAGTTTCTCTAAGCTTGGAAGACTTTTAAACATTCACTTCAGATCATCCCATAATGTCAATTGGAGGTAATAATAATAATAATATAATTTGAAAAGGACGATAATAATGATAGTAATGATAATAGGATAATGATGATCACAATGTAATGATAATGATAAAAAATGCAACAGTTATTTTTTTTTCTTTTTTTACTTAACACTATATATATAGAATTTAGCATTATTTTATGCTGGTTATGCTTTTCCTCAAAGATCTCTATATATACATAATATATATACATAATATATATACATAATATATATATATATAATGCACATGGATATATAAGAAAATAATAGCTTTTCTTTAAAAAATGTAATTCATAAGTTAGAATGTATTCTTAAAATATATTTTTGTTTTTGAAAAAAGCATTTTTTGTAGTTAGTTTTTCAAAAATCGAGTAATTTTTTTTAAAAAAGCCTTGGCGTGTTCAGTAGAGACTCTGTTCGATAAGATAATTTCCTGTTTCCACAAAGGCATCAAGAAATATTTTAAATTTTATTTGGGGAATAAATATCTTTTCCTTTTTTTTCTCTTAAGTTTTTCAGTTTTTATGCTGAGCCAGATTATACGCAGAAATGTATGAAATCTTTATTGATATTTATGAAGTTTAACCAAGACTGGTACAAGGCTAGTAAACAAACGCACTTCAATAGTGTTTGGTTTGCAAGTTTGTATCATAAAGAAAGTAATCTGTAAAATCTATTAGTCTCCCTTCACAAAATCATACGTATTGATCATTTGGTTAAATGAATCTGTCTTTTTCAGGAAGACAATTCACATGAAAAGGAATTTAGTAATCCATACTTAAACCGGAAATATCTATAACATGTTCCTGTTGAAAAAGTGCAAACGGGAAAGATGCACGATTTTAAACTGGCAATTTATGATGGCGGGGATCTACTAATGGACAAACATGAACCACGAACAAAAATATCGAAGTAAAATCAGTTTTTTAAAGAATCTTTGAACATATATTGAATTATTGAACTGTGCATGATTTTAATATCGGTAAACAAAAGCATGGGAACAACTGTAGATCAATGGTTATCATATTTAGTTATTTAAAAGCAAAAATGCTATTATACTATAAAAAAAGATTATTAAAACTTAAAACAAAATATTGATTGTAAAATCGATTAGATAATATATATTTTCGATATCAAATAGTGTCACGTTTTTGTCTCTTAAACCTGGTAGAATGAACAAGCAAGCGAGAGAGAGAGAGAGAGAGAGAGAGAGAGAGAGAGAGAGATAAAGAGAGAGAGAGTCTGTGTGAGTATGTAGAAGATGAGTTGGAAAGACCTGTAGCAGACATGTAATTCTTGTCTATAAGATGTGCAGTTTCAAGAATTTAACTTTCGTACTTGCTCTAAACAAAATGATATCGAACGAAACGATTTGAATCTTTGCAAAGAACCAATGACTTAAATAATGATGAACAGTCTTCCTTAAAATATAAGCGATTCTCAATGAAAATATGAAAAAAAGTTAACTCCTTCTAGCAAGGATTCTTCAATACAATAACTGTTGTGATGGGTAGCCATTGACAGCCAGTTTTATCCTCAGTGCTTATTTCATAAATATATCTTTGAGAGATTTTCGAATTATAAAATGCTACTGTTACATATCGATTTTTCTGAGACATATGGCGTAGTGGATAAAGGCGTTTGGTTGAAAAAATGCTTCCGAGTTAAATTATCGGGAGGTTGCAGGTTCAATCCCAACTACGTAAATAATAAGTTTGGTTTGGTTTGGTTTCATGGCATATAAACCATTTTAGGTTATCTAATGCCAAATCAATTTTATATATAGTAAATAATTAGGAATCCTGAATGGAGCATAACACTTGTAGCCGTTCACGCTTTAAGAAATCTAGTCCGTGGATTAAATAAAGAGTTCAGTTCGAGGTTCTGAGAAGGCTCTCAAGTTCGAGATGTAATACCGGAAGAAGGTCAAAGAACATATCGGCCGAAGTATTGTGAGTATAACAATGAAGATGATGACAATAGTCCGAAAGTGATGAAAACTACTGGTAGGTATTCATCATTATTCATTGTCAGTTTTAGACACATCTGAAGTTACCACTTATCAAAAACGGATTATTAATCATCAAGACCATGCTAATAGAAAAAAATGAACCAGAAAGAAATAAACAAAATGCACGTTGATAATTCAATGATACAAAAATTCAATGATACAATTATTATTTAACCTGTGAAATAAAATCAAGACTAAGATGTGTTTTGAAATGTCATGAAATTTTTAGCACGTTTTTTCTTAGTTTATGAACTTAGTCGAAACAAGATACAATCAGGAGGAGTTATAGGTTCTCAACTACACGTGTGAACATATATATATATATATATATATATATATGTGTGTGTGTGTGTGTGTGTATATATATATATATATATATATATATATACCGATGTAATAATTAGCTGAAACATGAATAAGACTTTTAAAGCTTTATGTAAAATATGCGTGTGGGTTAATATGTGCTCATTGCATTCTGACCAAAATGCTTTGTGTCAAGGGTGCGTGCGTGTGTGTGCACGTGTGTGTGTGTGCTTACTGAATTCAAGCCATACAGAAAACGTATACATACAAAAGTATTTCTTTATCTTCAGGTTTTCATGATTCAGTCGAGACTGTGTCAAAATAATCTTTTAAATGTCCTACATATTTTATTTACTCGACAGATTGGCGTATTTTATTGGATTTCTGAATAGCTTGTTAAGTTGAATGTAGTTTGGCATTACAGCATGGCCTTTTTTGGCTCCGCAAGAGCCTGATTGTCTTGTCCTTACTTCAAGCTGGTTGAAAGGAAGCTTAATAAATTGCTTTGGTTTCTATAGTATCAAGACCGATCTATACCTTACTGGTGAAAAGTGCTGGTCTCCGTTAATCAATAAATCTGCCGTATTAATTCGGTACAAAGGTATACATTGGTTAAGATAAAAACTAATAATCTTTAATTTTGATGATTATTTCATTTCATTTTAATTTAAGATTTTCTAATATAATTTTTAGGTCGTCATTCTTCAGCTGTTGGTAAGTGGTGACGATTAGAAAAAAAAAAGAATACGCGTTCATCAAGAGTCAAACTTGATTGACTAAAACGAATGTAATGAAACATTTATAAACTTTAAAAATAGATCAGTCGTCATTGTTTAATAAGAAATGATTATTTGAATAATGCATAATCTGAAATAAAAAAAAAGAATCGCCCATCTTTTCCAGAAATTTTCAATACTTGTAAATATCAAATCTCTACTTAATAAAACTGTTATGTCAAACATTTATGAACAATTAGTTCTGATGAATATCTGATAATTATAAAAAGTTTGCATTTTAAGATGATTTAAAAGTGATTTTTTTTATTAACAATGTGTCTGGACAAGATTGAATCCTATTTTGATTCGAATTATTTTTGGAAACTGTTCTGATATGCAAGGTTCGCACTAGTCAAGCACTAATCAAGCTTAGTTTTTTAGTTATTCTCAGTGAAAGAATTATGTTGGCTCTCTCTTACACTCATGCAAATTAGTTAGATTAATTTGCTAGTGTCACTATATCTCCATGAAATGTATGTGTCTTATGCTCCTAGTAGGTCTTCTAGTGATTATTTCATTTTAGGGATTACTTTGATCTCTCTCTCTCTCTCTCTCTCTCTCTCCCCCCCTCTCTCTCTCTCTCTGGAAGATCTAGATCTGTCCCACACTGAGCTGTAATCAACGTCGTCCTCTTGCATTATTTAATCTTCATCCAAGTTTTCAAACTCATTCTACCCCACCTGATCATGCATCATTTCTTCCGCTGACGTTTCATTCCGTAAAGGTTGTTCTAATAAATCATTAACGAAAGAAATCTTAGAGATTTCTTCCTCGTTTTGCTCTTCATATTTGCCCTGGGACTTTATTTGATCTGCATGGGCTAATACACTATTCCCCTTTTCTCTCTTTATTATAGTTGTATTGTGGACTTTTTGCATGATAAATTCTGCCCTTTCTGGATTTGATTCTTTGTTCTTTTTGTACCACACTTTTTTCATTTTTGGAATACGACATCGTTAGCAGAGCTCTAATTTGCCTTATCGTTAAAGCTGACAGGTTTTCTAGTCTTCCGGCGTGTAGTATTATGCAATAGCTTAAAAGCAGCCTTGGTAGAAAAACTTCTATTTTTCTTTTTGCTGAGAACATGCTTTCAGTCCAATTTTTATGGTCTGCACCATTCTTTTCGCCAACCCATTCGATTGAGGGTGATATGGTGGTATCTTATACGGTTTACACCCAATTTTTCCTAACCATAAATTAAGATCTTCATCACAAAATTCTAGTGTATTGTCGGATACCAGGGTTTTTGGTATGCTGTTTCTTGAAAATATGTCCCTCAGGATATAGGCAGAACTTTTTTTGTCTGGCACACAGATTACTTCAGGCCAGCTTGAAAAAGAGTTTACTTGTATCAATAAGAGTCCCACTCCAGTAATGTATCTATGATCCATATGCACACGACTCGATGTTTCCACTTCTCTGGGCCATGAATGTAAAGTAGTCTGTGTAAAATTTCTGAATTCTTTACATGTTTTGCATCTTTTTATATATTCTTCGAAATCTCAGGAATATCCCGGCCACCATGCTTCTAATTTTATCCTTTTTTGTGTAGCCGCTACTCCACAGTGGATATCATCATGTACACTTTTTATCAGCAATTTTCTTTGTGTTTCTGGGGGAATTATCAGATCCCCATTTTTAATCACTCCATGTTCTATTGTTAACTTGTGTCTTATTTCTTTGTCGGTTTTTTCCGCCTTGGAACAATTTCCCCATACGTTTTTCTGATTCTCGATGTTATCCTACTTCGTACTGGATCATATCTAGTTTCCGCAGCCATTCTATCTAAAGACAAAACATCAGTTTCTACTCAATGTAAAAGTATATCTTCAAATTCTTCTTCTGTTTTATCCGTTAACTTCTTGTAAAATTGCAATCTTGATATTGCATCTACATGTGGAATTGAATTTCCTTTGACATATTCTATATCAAAGTCAAATGCCATCAATCTTATTGCCTATCTTTGTATTCTCGATGTCGTGACTTTGGGTAATTCTTTTTTTCGATTGAATATAAACTCTAATGGTCTATGATCACTTCTCAAAAGAATTTTTTCCAGTTAAAAGTTGTCGGATTCAAGTGGTTGTCCACACAATGGCCAATGCTTCTTTCTCTCTATTTAAATAATTAAATTCAGTGTTCTTTACTCTTCTTGATAAATACATTATCGGATGTCCTTCTTGTGATAATATCCCAGATATTGAATGGTTACGTGTGGTTGACGTAATGTCCCTTTTCGGACCAAAATTTTCACTACTGGTTTCTTTGCCATAATTACTATTAATCTATCAAAAGCTTTTTGTTGCTTGTCTGACCAGATAAATTCAACATTCTCTTTTTTTAAATTTGCAAAAGTCAAGTCCGTATATTTTGGTAGAAATTCACCAATCCCCAAAAAGATTCAAGTTCTTTTTTATTTGTAGGTGTAGCTAGTTTGGTCTGGTGATAGACCTTCTTTTGACATGGTATAACCTAAAAATGAAATTTTACTACGATTATCCATGCAATTTTTCATTTTTTCATTTATTGTCATTCCAGCGTTTCTCAATCTATTCAAGGGGATGTCGGTTTTCTTTTTTTAATTCATTTTCATTAATAGCTCCTATGCATATATCATCTTGGTAACTAACCATATTTTTTATATCTTCTCCTAGAACCTGTTCGATGGCCCTTTGAAATATGGTACTTGCTGCTTTTATTCCATACGGCATCCTTCTTTATCCAGTAACCCTATTAGCGTATTTATCGTCGTTACTTCGTTGAAGTTATCGTCTATTGGTATTTGGTGGTATGCCGTTTTTAAATCTATTTTTGTAAAAACGCTCATACCTGCCAGTGTATGAATTGCAACTTCAACATTAGGTATAGGATATGAATCTGAGCAAACTTTGTGATTTGTGCCTATTTTATAATCTCCACATATACGTATGTCTACATTTGACTTTCTTAAAATTACAATGGGTGATGCCCATTTGCTACCCCCAGGGGCAACATGTTTAACAATGTCCTGTTCTGTTAATGTTCGTAGTTTTGCCACTAATAATGGCAAAAAATGTCCTGGTAATTTTCGTACCTCATAATAAGAGGGAGGTAATATTTTCTTTTAATTTTAAACTCGCTTTATAGTTTTTTAACTTTCCAGTTTTTTTCAATTTTCATCTCATTAATTAATTTGGTAGAATTTATTTTAAGCGCATCGTTTCCTAGAAGTCCGTGGTTCTTTTTACAAGTTGTGACAATTATAGATATTACCTCCAAGGAACCTTCAAAGTACCCTAAAGTTTTTATGACCGACCTATCAAATTGGCGGAGTAGTAAACTGCTCTTTCGTAAAGTTAGCTTTCCGATGCGTTCCCAGAAATGACTTGGTATAAACGTTACCTCACTGCCAACATCCATTTGCGTATCCAAATCGATGTTGTTGATTTTAACCTTTAGAATAATGTCTTTTTTCTTCTATTCCATTTTTTCTACATTCTTGTTTTAGTTTGTTACTGAAAAGACTTCAATATTGGTTTCGTTTTCTTCAACTCTTTCAACGTTTTTCTTTTTGAATTTGTATTCTGCTACATTTTTTTTTTTTGTTCTTTTGTTCGTTGGGTTGATTTTTTCCATGGTTGTGTTTCTGTATTCTTGTCGCTGTATAAAGTCAATGCACGCATTTAAAGACATATTTCCTATTCGTAGTTGTTCCAGAGCTGTTGTATGTACGTTCGAGCTGGTCGTCCAACCTTTGCTCGTCCATATGACGTGGTCCACTGGAATACATCACTTATGAGCTCGTTCCTACTTCTCCAGCAGTGTACCGCATGTCTGGTTCGTCTAATTTTGATAGTTTCCGTGATGGGTGGTAGGTGGCTGTACAGCGGTTGCTTTGTAGGGTGCTGCCTAGAGGACTAGTTCAATATTGCTCACGGCATTCTTGTGTAGTAGCTGTCAAGCTTTTTATCCATACTTTTAGTTAGCGTCCATGTAGTGCATCCATATAGCAGTATCGACACGACTGCTGCTTGGAAGAAACTGCACTTCATTTTATCGGTTAAATCTGACTTCTATATGACTGTCCATGCCTTTGCTAGTCGCGTGTCGATGTCAGTCTCGGTTGATGAGACACTGCTTCCTAGGTAGGTGAAATTGTCAACTGGTTTTAGAATGCTACCGTTTAGTGTGAAGATGTCGCCTGTTTGATTAAAGCACATACATTCTGTCTTATATGCATTGACATGGAGGCCGATACCTGCAGCGGCTCGATCCAGACTATGTAACAGGGTTTCAGCTTGAGCGCGTGCATTTCCCAGAAGCGCTATATCATCGGTGTAGTCGGCGTTGTTGCCTCTAGGTTTTTTGCGCGTCACCTTCAAGAATTCGACAGATAGTCAATATTTGTGACGTCGTGGATCTATTTCTCCGGAAGCCATTTTGGTTCTTCCTAACTATGTTGTTAATTTTGGGTTCTTTGCGGTTGCGTACTTGGGCATTGTATATCTTGGTCGCAATGGGTGTGAGTGCTATACCTCGGTGGTTCTTGGCTAATCCAAGGTCGCCCTTTTTAGGGAAAGGGAGGATGCATCCCTTCATCCATCTGTCTATAGGATTTTTATTATATGCGGTATTACAGTGTCTGAGCAGTGTGTCGTCGAATTTTCTGGTCGTCCATACTTCTGAGGGTATTTCATCGAGCCCTGCTGCTTTTCTATCTTTAATTTTTCTCAGTACCGAGTCTAGTTCTTCTTGAGTAAACGGTCCTAGTTTAATGTCTAATTGCTTACTTATAATTCTGGTATTTGGTTCATGTGTAACTTTCGGAGGGTTTCCGAGTAGATTCTCGAAATGCTGTTTCAACAGGTGTATTCGATCTTGTTGGCTGGTAGCTTTCAGTTTAGCTTTGGCAATGCTCTTCCTTCTGCTCCCTTCGTTTATCGTTTGCCATGTTATTCTAGATTGTCCATCTTCAAGCGAGTCTCTTATCTTATCGATCTGATTTTGTATGTATTCTGTCTGTTCTTTTAGGTATATGCTAGCTAATTCATTTTGTGCTTTTTAAGTTTCAGGGTATTGCTATTGGTTGGTTTCTTCCTATTGCATTTGGAGGCAGTTTTCACGTTTGCACACTTCTCTAACTGCTAATGTTTCCCATGGGACTGTAGATTTAGTTCTTTGTTTAATTGGAATGAATTCCGCTGACGCTTCTAAGTGTGCGTTGACGAAATTCTCATATTCTTCATTCGGAGTATGTGTTTCTGTCTTTTCTTTTAGTGTGTCGTATTTGTTTCTTAGTGCTAACACATATTTATCTCTAACATGCCTGTTATTAAGGAGGACCCAGTCATAGTGTACGGTGGTCATTGTTCGGGTCGTATTCTTTCGGAGGCTCAGTCGGTGATCGGAATACACACCCTCGAATGAGGAGTAAGCCACGCAATTCAATACGCTATTTGTACACACCTTCAATTAACATTAATTGAATTAAGTCCTCTTCAATCGTCTGTTCTCCTTGTCCAAGTTTTTCAAACCCACAATATCTACTTGCATTTTGTAGACGGTGGAGATATTTCATGATTGGTTCGTTAATTTCTTGTTTCATCGACATGAACTTCGTTCTTTCTGCCATGACCAATCTTTTCTTGGGCATCATATTTCTTCTTATGATCTGACTTATTTTTTCAAAAGTCAGGTTGTCCAGGTTTGTGGGATATGCCATGGTGGAGACTTTCATTATCGCCTCGCGTTCAGCTGTAGCGAAAAAGAGATCCATGATCTCCTTTTCTCCTCCCTTTTCTTCGTCGTCTTTCAGCTTTTTAGTTCTTGTGCTTGCCGCCAGGTATCAACAAAATTGGGATCCTCGAGAGACAATTGGTATCCTATCAGCAACGTCATTGTTGTGATGTGCAAGGTTACCACTAGTCAGTCGCTCATCAAGCTTTTTTCTTAGTTATTCTCAGACAGAGACTTATATCGGCTCTTTCTTACACTCATGCAAATTAGGCAGATTGATTTGTCAGTATCACGACAGACAATATAAAATGGCAAAAAACAATTTTGTCAATAGTATTGTAGTTTACTGTTCAAATTTATATCATTACGCAGTTTTTAATTTTTGAAAGCAAATTAACGATAACACATTTTCTCCTGGTTATTTTCCATGAGAAATTACTATTAAAGTATTTAACATATTTTGGGTATATGATTGAATGCCTAATGTTTCTCTATCATTAATTTTGACCGACTAATTATATTAGATGATTGATTGATTGATTTTAATGGCATGCCGACTTTTCTTGGGTTATTTTATGCCAAGAGGTTAGGAAACAACATTGATTGTACATTCATATTTACTTTTTGGGTGTATCTATTCTTTTTTTTTAAATTTTGTACACGGTCCTATCAAATACGAATATGTTTTAAAGAGATCTATAAGATACTACAACTCCGGTTCAGAGCGGAGCTGGGAGTAATGGCAATGAAGTGGTGCTTCATACTCTCCAAATCTTCAGAAATTGAGCCTTTTCACCAGATGCAATTTAGTGTCATACCTACGACACCCTTTTTTTGGAGCATTAATAGAAAGGAAAACGTATTTTCTAATGTTATAACTGTTCAATATTCTGATGAAGAAAATAATTCTTTTTGCATTGCTGAGGTTGTTACTGCAATGTTTCGGCTTATAGATTCTACAGCCTTTTTGCGATGTATTATTCATAAAGAAAGATATAGATTTCGCATTTTTATTCATTCATCCAATAGCGTAGCCATCGAAACTGGTTGCTGGTGTGCCAACCATATCGATTTATTTCAGTAATATAAGTTACACGGATAATTTGGCAACTATGTAATTTAAGTGATTCCTTTTTATAGACTAAAGTATATGCCAACCTCTCATTAACTAAGGGAATAAAACTAAACTGGTTTGATATCTGAAGATGATTCAAGAATAAACCAACTGACCGAAGGGTTGTTATGAATATTAAAAAATACACAGAGGTGTTTAATGATTCGAAAAAAAATTGGGATGTTAAATGACTTTTTACAAAGTTAAACACAAAAATTTAAACACTTGAATAAATGCTACAAGTTGCTTTGAAATTCGTTATTTGAAATTTCATTGATGTTAAAAGATTGTGGAAGTTACTGAAATCGTTGTCAGTTATTTTATGTAACGTGTGGTTGGTGAAATGCTCAATAAAAATCATTTTTAAAAATTTTTCATCAATCTTATTTATCTAGGGACATAATATTTATATCGTAAAATCGGTATAAGCTTCAAAATCTGATTGTAGTTCTCCAAGTGACTCCTCTTGCAATTCGTTTGATCTGATTTTTAAAAAGGTGAATATTCTATGGGACATTGTATTATGTATGCAACTGATTTCCTAGATTTAAGGTCATGTGACAGACGCTATAATGAAGCAATAACGACATTCTTTAATTGTTAATTGTCAAAGTTGTTTTCTTATGGTGACTCTACTATCACTGACAATGACATTTTGAACGAATATGCATTTCCTGAACATAGATGATAAGAACTTCATGTATTTCCTCATTTAACCGGGCCATTGGACTAATGAGTAGAATATTCGCCAATGGTCCGGGAGACCGGGGTTCAATCCCAGGTGGAGTCATACCAAAGACTCAAAAAATGGTACTTGATACTGCCTGGCTAAGCATGTAAGGTGAGGATCAAGGGTAAAGTGGAGCAATCCTGGGAATGGAGAAGCGACCTCCCCTACACCTCGGTGTAGTAGCTATTGAAAAGAGAGCCTTCGAGTCACCCTCGACTAAGGTCGCCAACTTTACTTTTACATAAACTAGTAAAACACGAATTATTCTCTCTCTCTCACTCTCTGTGTTTATCTCTCTCGTTCTGTATTTCTCCCCTCTCTCTCTCTCTCTCTCTCTATATATATATAATGCTTATAACTCTGAGTACCAAGTGATTCTGATACTAAGCAAAATATCAGCTTTGGCACGATGTCAAAAGTTAATTAAATTCTTCCGTTTTGTTTGGTTTGTTGCTGAGAATACAGTTGAGAATGTTTCTCTTTAGAAATCAACGTTGGTGAACAGACGGTAAATTTATTTTTCTTACTCTTCTAGCGGAGAAATTCCATTTGTCGCCTGAAAGCTGCGGAGATGGGAAGAAATTATCTTTTTTCCCAAATAAGTGCGAGTCTTTTCTATCTTCAAAATTTATTCTCCCATGAGAAAAAAATGTTTTAAAAGATTTAGTGGAATTTACACTTAATTCTTATAAAGCATCATATATATATATATATATATGTATATATATATATGCTCCCCTACCCCGGTAGGGTTGAGCTCTCTAGCGAGGGAAGTAATGGTTGCCACTAGCGTAAGGCAAGGCTCTTCAAATGAATCGAGCTCTCGGTAGCCGTTAAGCAGATATATGTAAACAAAACAAATGTGATACATAACCGTTTCAATTTCCTTCGCTTGCGCTAGTTTCCTTGTAGCTGAGTAGTAGAATCTTGGATTGGCGTTTTAGTCAGCCGGGTTTCGATCCCAGCTTCGAGAATCTAGCGTGTCTAGCCACACTGAAGAGCCGTGATACAACGAAACAATCTGTCTGTGGAAGTTGGCGACCGTAGTCGAGGGCGACCAGAAGGCTCCCTTTTCAATAGCTACTACGCCGAAGTGTAGGGGAGGGCGCTACTTCTTTCCCCGGATTGCTCCACTTTACCCTCGATACGTACCTTATATTGCTGAGTGTTAAGCAAGTAGGTACCAAGTACCATTTTTAAAATCTTTGGTATGATTCGACCTGGGATTGAACCCAGGTCTCCTGGAACATTATACTTAATTTAGGTGAATATAGGGTCGGAACAGATTATTCCCAAGTGGGGAGTGAAAAACCGATTTGGCATGAAAATCCGTATTTTAAATCCTGATTTTAATTGGCTGGTGAGACCTATGCAACTATTTTAATCAGAAAACATACCCATTTTAAAGGAGTTTTAAATCACTATTTCCTAAAAACAAACGTCGTGTTATATTGCAGGGATAAAGTTTATATCATGATTATATCAATGTTAAATATTGATAATTAAATTGAAAATAAAATAAATGAATAAATAAAAGAAAGTTCTCTTTAATTAAGACTTGACCAAATGAGTAGAGTATTCGCCAATGACCCGGGAGACTGAGGTTCAGGTCCAGTCATACCAAATACCCAAAAATGGTACTTGATTCCGTCTTGCTTAACACTCTGCATTATAAGGTACGGATCAAGGGTAAAGTAGAGCCATTCAGGGAAAGGAGTAGTACCCCCCTCATCACCTCAGTGTAGTAGCTATTGAAAAGGGAGCCTTCGGGTCGCCCTCGTCTACGGTGGCCGACTTTACTTTTTATAGTTATATGCCTTACACTACGATCGGTCAGCTCCCATCTCCTCATCATATTTCAGTTGGTTCTTCACTTCGTCTCTTCTTCGGTCTGCGTTTTTATTGCCTCGGATGCTTTCATGTATCTTTCCTATTGCCATCTTTGTTTTTATTCGTTGTGGATGAATGACAACGCCACTATCTTTTCATGTGCTCATTTTGTCTTTTATTTATCGTCGATTTTTAATCGTTATCCAATGTAATGCGATATGGTAGGTCCAAGTTATTAAGAGAGAAACGAAAAAATTAATAGAAAAAGCAAACAGAGTCTATGGGAACGGTCAGCTGATCTCTAAGTGACTCAGGCCAAAGCACTCGTTGTAGGTCAGCCAGTGAGGTTGAATGACTACGGTAATTAGAAATGACTTGAAAAAAAAAACGTAGGTCCCAAATCTTCTGCCCAGGTGTTGAACCACTGGAAACTGAAATAACCTCCTTCCGACACCAGGCAGAAGTAAGGGACGACTCAGGTTTAAAAGTTAGCTGTCGGACACGAAGAGGTATAGACTCGAGTGAACACTAGCCAGGACAACGTGAAGATAGTCGAAAATTGCGGCCCCCTTTTAGGGTGTGCTCCGAAAAGGTGTCTCATACCGTAGAAGACCAAACCAGCGAACCAACATGTTAAAACTAGAAGATGAAACGTGGAAGAAAATTCAACGTCTGTATCTGCTCTCTTTCTCCTTATGACATGTTTCTTTTTGTCCAGCTAACGCTGTCGACTAGGCTTTTATACTCTCTTCTTTTCTCCTGGCAACTACTGAAAAAGTGCAGTAGCAAATAAACTTTTGTGTTAGTGAACTAATACAGAGTTTTGTGAGTTCGTCAACTTTTCCCACGGTTAGGTTACAACAGGGCCCGACTACTACTTAAGACGTTGCGATGCATGTGGTAGTACAACCGTACATCTGATGTGTAACGGTACAACGTACTATATAGTGCAGTAACGTTGCAACCTTCTATTTGAGACTAGTAGTGGTATTCCGCTCCAGTGAGATCATGATGGCGCTTTCAACCTCTTGTGTTAAGAATTTCCCATTTATTAACTTATTTTTGACTCTAGAACTGTTTTGTTTACCTGACAAACCATTCAATCAGAACTGTGGTCTCTGATTGACCTGAAATTCAACGGTTGTTAATCATCTTCTTTGACACGATTCTATTTTTCCAATAAACTCTTGAGTGTTACACTACATGTCAAAAATAAATCTCATCTTCTTATGTAATTATCTTTCTTGAGAAATTTCAAGGATCAGAATCAGCGCGAATGAAGATCATTATTATAATTATGAAGAAGCAAATTATTTCAAAAATTGCTTTACTCCCTCAGTGAGAGAGTTTTAATGTTATTGGGCAAACAAAAGTCATGCTATTGTATGTCATTTTTTGACTGCGTCACGGTAATAATACAAAAAAAAAAAAACGAATTTTTATAATACAGATTTATAGACGAACTGACTCTATGAGCCTTCTATAGTATTTTATATTCAAGAATAGAATTTATAAAATGTATCTAAATATTTTTCATTTTTGAGTACACCAGAAAGAGGTTGCGAGCAACCCAAATTCTACACCCAATCATTGAAGTTTGAATTATTATTAAAGGTCGATGCTTCTTATATTATTACCTTCCATAAAATGTTTGTCAAGTTTTAACGATGTTGAATACTTCATGATTAAAGTTAAGAAACATATTTTCTGATATCTTCCAAACAAACATTGAGAATCACTAATAGTTTTTTTTAATCACACAAGTAGAAGTATAGCGGCATCAATTAAGAATAATTAGAACCATCAATAAAAACAATGTCATTTTTTTGATAAATCTCATCACTGATGCTTAATGCAACGAGTATAACACTTCCATATAATTCTTCCAGGGAATTAAATCTTATTTGTACTGGTGAGTTCTTTAAACTCATTAATTATTGAAAGCAACACAACACAAAATTTCTCTTTTTACCTGTATGTATATTGTATAATATATGCACTGCAAATAATCATTTGTCTCCATATTTACTATATCATATTTGGTAAATCATTTGATAATTGAATATTTGCACCTGTTTCAAAATAATATGAGAGAAATGTGAAGAGAATAAGAAAGTCCTTTCTTCTAACTACAAATTAGTCATTCGTTAAAATTTGATCTCTTGAGAAAAAATATTTGGGAATATTTTGAAAATATTTATTTGATTGAGTTTCTTTATTTTTAATGTCATATCATCTTTTATGAGTTATTTAATGTCAAGTCTACCTTTGTTGAATAACAGTCGTGGTATGATTTAACTCATAGCTTGGTGAATAAGGAAGTTCACAAGGTTTGGTTTGGTTAGATTTGGTTGGGTTTATCCATTGGAGGTTATTTTATGCCAAATCCTCTTTATACATATATATATATATAAATATGATTTGGTTTGGTTGGTTTTAATGGCATATCAATCCTTGTAGGTTATTTAACGCCAAATACTCTTTATACATATATATTAAATATATATGATTTGGTTTGGTTGGTTTTATCCATTGTAGGTTATTTTATGCCAAATCCTCTTTATACATATATATATATATAAATATGATTTGGTTTGGTAGGTTTTAAAGGCATATCCATCCTTGTAGGTTATTTAACGCCAAATATTCTTTATACATATATATTAAATATATATGATTTGGTTTGGTTGGGTTTTATGGCATAGCAATCCTTGTAGGTTATTTAACGCCAAATACTTTTTATAAATATATTTCAAATATATATGATTTGTAAACACATTTTGTTGATAACATTCATAAACGAGCCTGAGCTCTTTTTTGTAGACAGTTTAATGGTCTCAAGTATTGCTATATATGGCAGACACAATTTAATGTCAGTCATTTGTTTGTAAACATTTTAATCTATTCAACGCATAGAGAGGAACTTATCAGGTGCTACCACTTCGGGTCAGAGTGAACCTGGGATCAATGACACTAAATGGGTATTCTGAATTTCCCAAATCTCTAAGGCTGGAGCCTCGCCATCGTATGGTTTAATGTCATATCCAGGACACTCGTTGGGGTGGTGTCTTACCCCTGTGCAGAAATGAGGTCGATACATTCTATAGCCCCTGTCGACTTTAAGGGTTTTAGTTTGAAAGTGAACGTAATAGCTCGCCTGGGGTTCGAACACGATTATTACGATGTCACAATCCAGCATGTTAGCCGCTATGACACGGATTTCTTCCTTTTTATTCGAGGAAAAAGGGTTTAGACTGACCCATCAATCAGACTGACAAATGAGATTAATTTATATTTATCATCATATTATTTATGTATCAGCAATAGACCAAATATAGTTACATCCTTCGATTATATAAAAAAAATTGTAATTATTTTCTTATTCCTTCAAAAAGTTTGCATGAGGCGAGTAGTAAACGGCCAGCGAAAGATGGGTACGTGAACTACGTTTATTCTAGGTTTTATCTTGCTCTGCAGGCCGATACTGAGCATTTTCTTTTGATTTTATGAAACATATTTTTTTTAATTATGTATATATATATATATATATATATAAAATCTGAGTACATGTGTTTGTAAATATAAAAATATGAAAACATAAGATATTCATATTATGAGTTTATTTATAAGGAATATTCTGCCAACCTTAAATTTTCAATTTTTATATTCAAGCATCCTTAATACGTGATGCATCTTCTGAATTACATAAAATTCTAAAAATAGAAAAAAAAATTAGGAAAATTTTAGCATTCTACTGTCGTTAGTAGCGTTCACATATCGTCGGATTTATTTTCAGTTTCTTTAGGGTTTATTTTTTAAGATGTAGATTTTGTGGTATCCACACATCTTCCCGCAGTGAAACAGTCCTTGGATCCTTGGATCCAATTAATAAAAAAGTCATGAACAGCAGATATGACGTCACCAGATTAACTATTATATATGGATATATATATTTACACACACACACACACACACACACACACACACACACTTCAGTTCAAAAGATTAAAGATTTTACTTTTAGTTCAAAAATCAGTCACGTGAAATTTATATTAAAAATTGTTTTTAGATCACTTGTTATATGAGTGGCTGGAGTGACCTTCACCAAAAATATTTTAATCATTTTTGATGCAGTTTTCTTATTGCCAATAAATGGGCACATTGATCTGATACAAAAAACATTAATTTCAATAAGAACATGGTAAAACTGGCAATTTCTGTGTAAAAATATTTTCAGTGGTGTTCTGAATCTAAATATTATTATCTTTTTTGAAAACGGAATTTGTACTGAATAGAAAAAAGTGAAAAATAGATTTAATGATTTTTGCTACCACCCATTACTTTCATTATCTCCTTTTGCAAGAACATTCAATTTGGTAAAGCACTTCAGCGATACAAATCAATATTTCGAAAATTTCTTATTATATCTTTACGTAAGTAATGAAGAGGTTACATTACTGATTAGAAATTATTTCCTACGTTTTAACTGCATCACAATTCACTCAACAGATAAATCAATAAGTAGTTACGGTCTGATTATTCATTGGCAGCAAGTATATTTGAATGTTTATTTCTTTTCCACACACACACACACACACACACACACACACACACACACACATACACACACAAACACACCTCTACTCCGGATAAGATGTCAAAATTTGGAAGGCATGAACAGTGAGACAAAGAGACAAACGTAAAAAAAAGGCAATTTCTTCGGATGTTTGCATTTTTGAGATAGACTCGATGTGTATCATTTTGGTTGTGATTTTTCGGATTAGAGCGAAGGTCTGCAATTGGGTGCCTGGAGGGGGGGGCGTTCCCCTGCCTGGGCCCTTTCACTTGAACGACGGGTCCATCGGTATCCCTGGGGTGTGATTCAGGCCCGGCCTCGAACTGGAACGAAATTGGCCGGAAGTATAGTCAAAAGTAGAAGCATTTACCCTTAAAGTGCAGTACAGAGGTATGCGCCGTGTACATCTTCCCCTTGATCCTTTACTGGTTGTCTGCCCAAGGGTCCTCGGCTGGCGCTAAAACAATCTCTTTCGAAATTGTTTTGGAAAGGAGGAAGGATGATGGTCAGTAGACAAGTTTGCAGTCAACGTCCGCACAACGGAGGTGTAGGGATACCTGATCTGGAGAGCCATTGTCTCGCTGAAAGACTGGCTTACCTGAGCCGATCCTTTTTGAGAGACACGACGTGGGTACGAAAAGAGAAAATATCTTTCTTCACCTAAAGTCCGACCCAAAGCCGAGAGCCGTTGAAGGCTTAGGGTTGAAGCACTGTTTGTCCGTAAGCGCCGTAAGGCCCTTCGTAACCATTCTGGATCTAGTGACCTTTCTCGGTTTCCGAAGGAACTGTATCGGAAATTAGTGATGGGCTCCTCTTTGGATCTTTTCGTGGAGCGGTTCGGCTGGTTGCTGGAGGAGGTTCGGTCGCAATGGGCGCCATGTTCGGGCTTCTTGAACAATTCTGAGTTCTCACTCCCCTAGCGGCTTGCACGGAACGCGTTGCTCTTCACCGGCTGGGCTTCAAAGCGTATCTGGCAGACATACCCGACTGCCCTCACTGCGCCAGAGGTCTACAGGAAACTGTTTTGCATACTGTCTTCTATTGCGAGCAAGTTCACCCGTTTTGGAGCCACGCCAGGGAGTGGACGGCCTGCAACGAACACAAGCAGTTTTTGCTCCTCGACGTCGGTTACGTCGTGGACAATGTTGACTCTCCGTACCAAGGTGATTAACATGTGGTGCTTCACGTGATCCTAGCTGTAGTTAGAAGGGGGAATTGGGCGACGCGAAAGAAGGGATTGTATGACGGTGCAAACTTTTCTCATTATGATTTGATTCTCTTTTTTAGGCATCAGCTAAAAGTCAAAATCAGATGCGATAGAAAATCCTTGGACTGCATAATTAAAAGTAAAGTTGTCGAGGTTGACCCAAAGGCTCCCTTTTCAATAGCTACAACACCAAGGTGATAGGGAGGGTGCTACTCCATTCCCTGGATTACTCCACTTTACCCTTGAATCTTACCTTATAATGCTGAGTGTTAAGCAAGGCGGCATCAAGTACCATTTTTTGAGTATTTGGATTGAACCCCGGTTTCCCAGACCATTGGCGAACACTCTACTCATTAAGTCATCGTACGGAAGGGGACAACGTTGGACTCACCCTTCCTTCCTCTTCCTGCGCATGGCGACGACGGTCCGGGTCTTTCAGGACCCCATCCCTGGTAAGTAAAGTTTTTCCGCTTTTTTCTCTAGTTAGCTGAATGATGTGCGTCATTAGCCCCGCCATTTAGTTCTTAATCTCCAAGATCTTCCTCGCTTCATTATTTTTTCTCATCCTGGCTTCACGCCAGCCCAATTTTTTCTGAAGATCTTGGATTCACATTTCAATAATTCATATTACCAACTCCTTACTGCACACTTCCCTGAATTCTTTTGTCAGGTTAGTTTAGATCCTCATCCCATGTAGGGATAGTCTGGCTTGTTTTTGATTCTCTCAGAGACCATAAAGCTGTCGGCTCTCTACATCTTAGACGGGGGAAGGAAAGGCAACCAAACGGCGTGTATTTCCTTGTTTTTTTTTCCCCAATTAATTTTGTTTTTTCCCGTCCCCATCGTTGAAGTTTTTATTGTAAATAAATCATTCCATTAATTCGGGTTTTATGTAGGTTCTCATTGAGCGAATGTGGTATTTTGGTGAATATCACGTGCTAGTCAATGAACGAGTGCCAATATAGTACATGCGCATAGGTTGGCGAATGTGGCTAGCGAGGGTCCTTTAGGAACTATAAGATGAAAAATGACAGCTCTCCTGTCCCTCCTCCACAAAAATGTTGGGGCTTCATGCTCCCCCCAACAAATTGTATGTTTTATATATATAATTGTTTGGAAATAAAGCCTTGTTTGATCAACAAACTTTAAAAATGATTTCCCAGGTTAATTCATTTCTATGCCCAGATAAACAAGAGATACCTAAAGAAGGCCGGAGGATACAGCAGCCGAAACGTTATGTTTCGACTTACCACAATAAAGATGAGAACAACAGTTCAAAAAATCAAAACCAAAATAATTCCTTCGGCATATTTCATTTTTTTAAGATATTGTCTATTCAGCATCTTTGTTAACAATGAACAATTACAAACTGTATTTCTAACTATAAAACATAAATCTACATTATGGTTGTGGTCTTCAGATAAGACCGGTGGAAGAACAACTCAAACAACGGGTGATAGGTAAACGTTATTGTATTAGTAGAAAAAGGAAGGCATACAAAGGAAGTACTAGCCGTGCTCGGCTTGCAGTCCGTCTGTCAAATGTCTCGTAAGGAACGAGAAGTTGTCTCCCCCGAGTGAGCTAAGCTCGGAGCATATGTTTAGGTTGGACGAGTCCGTCTTTGGGGTTAGGGTTGGATATGTCCCCATAACAATAACGGAAAAAAAGATTTATTAATCACATCATTTAATCATCTTATGAAGTTTATTTTCTATCAAACTTTTCACATTCTAGAGAATTTTTTTTTCATGTTCTTTTCTAGAGAATTATTTTGAAATTCAACAGATATGTTTATGGGATTTATTGATTTAAACATTATTTTTGCCTAAATTGTTCGTCCTAACTAAACATTCATTGAATGTCATTATTTTGCACTTTCATCTAAAAGAAGTGGCTATTTATCTAGTTAGTAATATTCTATTAAACATGATGATTTAACATGATAAGTAAGAAAAATAATTCGTTAATTTTTTGTCTTTTTGATGTTTTTAAATTTAAATTTGGTACAGTTGTGTCTAACGCTTTTCTGATGATAGATATATATATATATATATATATATATATATATATATATATATATATAATCGCAGAATGGTTGTTTATTTTTATTATGACTTAGCAAGATATTGTAATTTTACTTGTGAATAAAATGTCGTATATAGTTCATAGTGTGAAAGAAAAAAAATTATTAAAAAATATTCTTTATTTTCTGCTGGAATGATTTCTAATGAGATGTGAAAGGACCGGCGCTACTCGAGAAACTTTGACCAACTTGACAAATGTATGGATTGATCAAATTCCTTGAACTTTTGGTTTTCTCTCTAAGTACTTTGTGTTATTTCATACAATTTTCTTCTTTATATTTTATAAGTGCCTGATAAATAACCCATTTTTATGTTAGAGTATAGGTAGATAGAGAGATAAAAAGCATATTTAGACATATACGCTTCCCCTTAAGACTGTAGAATATAAAAGCCACCAAGAGAACTTTTCGCAGCTGTCAATTTGGTAAAAGAGAGTTGGATTTCTTTCTCGCTTTATGAATTGTCCCCAAGCCAATTAGCGTCTAAAACCATAAGGGAATATCCCACAAAGTATTTGTCGATAGCACTCTTTGTATAAATCATTTTTTATTTCATCATTTACTTAGCTTGGGAGCTAACACCTCAGAAAAAAAAATCTGTCATGCTTTGTTTTCTTTAAGTGAAATAAATCCATTCATTATGTATGTTAACAAATTTCAGTGTTGATTATCTTAACCAAATGCATTGAAATGCAATATTTAGTCTTTGGTGTTTCTTGTTTTCATATTATCAATGTCGCGTGGATTTAAATGCTGAGGGATTTTAATGGGAACGTGTGCAATTCATTTTCAATGGACCAGAATGAGAAGAATAAATAAAAACGAAGTGAAAGCGAAATATATGTATTGGTCATTTGAAACGATTTTCACAAGAAGGAGGAAGTTTCTTTGCAGTTGGTATGAAACCAACGGGAACTTTCAATAAAATACCTTAAGAATATTCCATCTCCTCCAGCAAAGGAACGTCGACTTTGGTTTTGTTAAAGACATTTTTCAGTTTTCTCTCTGTATATATAAAATGAATTAAATAAAACTTTTGATTTCAGTCCAACTCTAGACTCTAGATAATTTTATGATATTTATATTAGTAAAAACCGCATCCCAGAAAAATATTTACTGACATTTATTATCTTTCTTTCAGGGGGTCATTGTAGCATAGTGGCTAACGAGCTGGACTGCGTCTTCATAGGAAGCGTGTTCGAGTCTCAGTCGCTCTATTACGTTCACTTTCGGACTTATTCCCTTATAAAATTATAAACTTTCTTATTCTCCCTGTTATGGATTAAATAGTAACACTACTGATCTTCTACAATGATAGCCTTAGCATTAAATAATCTAGGAAGGGTGATATGCCATTGAATAAAGAAACCGAAAATAATCGATTTGTTCAACAAGATGTTTTTTAAAGTTTTAACATATACTACACTTTGATTCAAATATGTTATTTAGTTTCTTTGAGTCTTTTAAAAAAATAATCTCATAGAAATGACTGACTAATGAAAAAGGCACAATAAATTTAAAATTGCACAAGATAGCAATATTTCGTTCAGCTGTGGAGGTCACAAACTTAATAAACTTTATTTTTAGCAGAGCATGTACATGTGTGTGTGGTGGGTGTGAGTGCGTATGTGTGTGTATATGCATGTGTATGTGCGTGTGTATGTATGTATGTATGTATCTGTATGTGATCATTTATACATCATAAATTCATACACATAAATGATCACAAACCTACGGAGACGCACACATATCTCAAAAACAAAATGTGGTGTTTTATATATATATATATATATATATATATATATATATATATATATATATATATATATATATATATATATATACAAAATGTTGTGTTTTATATATATATATATATATATGCGCGCGCGCGTGTGTGTGTGTGTGTGTGTGACACGATACAACAGACTAATTAAAATCTATGTTGTTATGGTTACATTAAGTATTATCAGCTATTTGCAAGTCAATTTTTCTTAGCTCACTCACTTAAACATCCGGTGATCCAAGCTAAAATATCCACAGACATAAAGACAACTTTTTGCCTACTCAACTCCGACTAAATAAAAAGAAATTCTATTATTATGATGATATGGCTTCTTTGATTGAATCATTATTCATCTTTATTATCCAAATTTTATCAGTCTAGAGCTGTATATATAGAATAATTATAATTCATTATTTTTTAGATGTATAATTATTTGTTTACTTCCCTAATATATTAAATTTTATATTTTATAGTTTTTAAAATAACCGTAGAATCTCATCAGGGGCAGATACTACTGTGATCCTAGACTGAAGTGCTGGGGAGCAGCACTTTGAGTCGAGGTAAAATGAAGAGATACGACAGTCCTTCGTTCCAGAGCATCAATAACAGAAACTTTAATTTTAGTTGGGAAAAAAAAGCTGGTTATAACCCCGTTTTCCAATTGCGAAGGGTCATCAAAAATCGGAGATATTAAACGGATGAAGACATAGAAATATTGTATGAAATTATCGTTGTTAATCTATGAGGGGTTTTTTTTTTTTTACTTCTACTGTGCAAATTCTACTGTGTTCTTTCTGTCAGAATTTACCTTAATATCTTTTTCGGTAAAACCCAAGTAGTAAAGCTTTTATTTTCTTATGGTTCTATAATGTTGTTATCCGGTTCTACCTACGTACAGAATACTTTTTCAATATTGTGAGTCACTTGGTTTTATTTTTATTCTTTCGACAAAGTTAGTATTGTGATTCGTTCGTTTTTTTTGTTTTTGTTTTTTGCCCAACGAGTCATTTGTTTCATTATGTGTGTGTGTTTGTGTGTGTGTGTGTGTGTGTGTGTGTGTGTGTGCGTGTGTGTGTGTGTGTGTAAAGAGAGAAAGAGAAAGAGAGAAAGAGAGAGAGAGATTTCTGATGAAGTAATCTTTTGTAATTTAGTAATCTCTTTTCATTTGCCTTCTATTTCCAACTAAACAGATCTTCTCTTGATGAAAGCTGCAATCCAGTTACACAATAATGCAGCTTACTATAATTCACCAAAAGCATTCAATCCGTCTGCACGACTCAAGGACGGATTTTGACCAACAAATTTTCTGCTGTTACTAATTGAATCCCGGAGCTTCTATATATTATTTCACAAAAATCTAAAAAAAAAAAAAAAAGAAAAAACTTTTAACTTATTTATTGAGGGGTTCAATGTACGTTTAATACTCAGCAGGATCCTTATCTTTGCTCATCTGGTTTGCAAAAACGAATCTTTATCTTTTTGTTAAAGCCAATCAATCAGACAATTTCCACGCCAAAAACCAAAGTTATTACCTCTACGCTGTCAGCAAGGCTTAGAAGACACTGACAGTATCTCCTGCACAGGAGTGACCCTCCCCAAAAGAGGTGTGTCCTGGATATTACTCCAGTTCTTAAGATCTAAAACCATTTCTCCCTGATGCTTTCAGACCGGGAGGGGTTGTAGCATGGGCTAAATAGATCTGTTTAAAAAATATTCTCATTCGATAAGATCGTGTACAAAAAAAAAACTCTTTAGAAACAACCACACTAAAAATGTAAATATGAACGGACAATGAACGGGATTCCCAAACCTCTCGGCAAAAAATACTCCGAGACGGGTTGATATGCTTTTAAAATCAATCAAAGTTATGACCACTTTTTACGGTAAGGTTTTAAACATAGAATACATGTCTGTAAATGACCAATTCCACTCATGTTTATATACATGCAGACATAAATTGCGCAATTATGTGTTTTGTATGAGAAACCAAAATGGAATTTATGCCTTTGCAATGACTTGAACTATCACAGCCTTTACAACGTTGTGTGCAATCTACAAAGCCATTGATTTACAGGCGTCTAATTACCAAATTTGTAAATATCAAGACCAGATTGTAAGTTACAACTCCCAACTGAGAATATTTCATACAGATCCTATGATTTCCATTTTTGTATATTCGTCTAATGTTATTTTCTTTGTCTTTAAATTGAAAAAGAGCAAAGTGTAGAATCTTCGTGGCGTAGTGATTAACGTACTGGAATGTGTCTTTGAAATAAGTGAGTTCGAACCCCAATCGCGCTATTACGTTCACTTTCTGACAAATACCGTTGAGAAAGGCATGAACTCTCTTATCCTCCAGCTATGAGTTAAATAGTACCAGTACTGATGTTCTACCAGGAAATATTTGTTATTAAATAACCCATGAACGTTAATATGCCATTAAACAAAGAAACGGAATCAAAAAGAGTAAAAAATCAAATTATTATTATTACAATCATTATTATCAATATATAAAAATATGATGACGATGTCAGAATATCAAAGGATATCTTCTTTATGAAGTCGGGCTTTTTAGGAATCTGGCTTCTTCAAAACTGCTTTATACTCACTTATTTACAGAACCGAAAAAAGGGGGAAATTTTCACCTGACAACAAGTGAAGTTAGCATAAACACAAGAAAATAAAAAACTTTGCAGACGGAAACACTTGTGCGAGATCTGACACTGGTTATCAGGATTGGCATTTCAGAAATTGAGGTTGAGGCTTGGCGCACAGGGTATTTGGCTTGGCTTAGTTTCTAAAAATAAAAAAAAGAAAGAAAGTGAAATGGAACAGAAATGTAGAATAAACATAAAAACAGAATAATAAGTATAAATGCTTTCATTTTCAGACAGTTCTTCTAACTCTGTTGTCTCCGTTAATCTGAGAATGTTCTAATGTCTTCAGAAAGCAGGAAATAAGAAACACTCAACTGATGTACGCCAAAGGACAAGTAAGACTGTTTTGTTCTGATGCCAAATTCACTCAGGTCTACGTAGGTAGATAAGTTTACGCCAATGTAACAGTTCCCTATAAGAAATTATAAATGATAAAGAAAAAAGTTCCTATGATTAAAATAGATTGCGTAAATGGAATAATAATGTTGGCAGTAAGTTTATCAAACAGTATTTAAATTCTATGAGGGAAATAAAAAATCAAGTCTTATGATAAAATGTATTCTTATGTTATGATACTATTTCGTCTAAATTCCTGAAAAGAAGAATTATCATCATTATTATTATATACCGAAATGTACTCTGAGTCGTACTCTCATTTTTATTGTTATAGTCGCAATGTTTTGGCAGTTATATCTTCCGGTATTATCCTGAGACTATAATACCTCTCATGAGAACACTAGTTCGGATATATTAGTGTATCATCATGACTCCTTTTGACATTCCTATTAAATGTTGCGTACAATAAACAGTAGTTAATTATAATCTATTTTTGGTGCAAGGAACGAGACTGCGCACTGCAACTGTCCATGTGTCTTTTTATCGAGATCGAATTACTCGCCAATGCATTTCTTTAGATAAGAAATCGATTATAGAATAAGCTGAGATCTTTACAGTTGCCTCTTTGCTTATATAGCATTCCTTAGTGCTAGTAATATCAAGGAGTCCATCTCAAAAGAAATGTGTATTGACTTCCTTAACGAGAATTATCGACAAGTAGACACGCTGATGCCGACTCAATCAATCTTTTATTGAATGGTCAAGAGGATTTGTGAGTTTCTATTGTGCCCAATAACCCAGTTACGATTAATGCGTTTACTATAAGAAGAAGGTTTTTTTTTCTTCTTTTTCCTTCACTGAGACCAGCATAAATCCTTGTTGATCGAACAGATTCATAAGTTACACTGAATCCTTATTTGACCGATGGTGCTACGAATTTTATATTCAGTAGCTAACCAGGCGCGAATGGGTTGCAATGTTACTGTCCAATCTTAGAATTATCGCTTTGGGAAATAAATAATAAATACATTGCACGATATTTGAGTTATTTTAGCAAATGTACTGGAAGGCTTATTCGGTATTGAGTGTAGAGCAAATGAATAATTATGTTATAAAACAGCTGTTATGAACTATTAAGATATTGATTATATATATATATGTATATATATATATATAGGGGTGTCTGCAAAATATCCAGTTATTTTGAATATCTAAAGAACTAGTTGTACGGCCTTGATGTAATTTGACAACTTATCAGAGGGACTTTACTGGGTATATTTAACAAGATTCTCTTTCATTGGTTAAGATATTTATCAGTAAAACTTGTGCATTCTTTGATTTGCATTCACAGAAAACGCGTATAAAACTTTGCTTGAAGCTTGACAAACGTAAACAGTCCAAGAATTAGATGATCTAGATAATTCATTGAATATCCACAGAATATACAGTCATTTTGGAAATCCCTACTGTGCAGTCCTTTTGCCTTGTGCAGTGCATTTTTACAGATCATAATACCTAGGTTATTAGCTTCACTATATATATATGCGTCTGTCTGTTTGTGTGTGTGTCTGCGTGTTTGTATGTGTGTGTGCGTTTGTATGTGTGTGTGTGTGTGTCTGTGAGTGTGTGTATGTGTGTGTGTTTCCTTAGATAGTCCAGACACTTTGATCCGTTGAAGCTTTCATATGAGTTATTTGATTTTTGGATAGAATGAATTTAGGAAGGTGCAGCATTTTTCCTAAGTACTTTCGATCCCAACTGAAGTCATCTTCCGAGGAGTGAATAATTAAATGAATAAACATATAGACTGAAAACACTTACATATTGCACAAAGAAAAAAAAAAACAACAAAAAATCTAAATTATAGAAGCTCTCAATATAATGATTAACCAACCTTCCTTTGTAAACGTTCCGCCCTCACCCCCACCACGTTATCTGTCTTCTAACCATGTCACTTCTTAGCCGGCCGGTGATCAACTAGTGATTGAGGGGGTAACGCACATTTCTTTACCTACACAAGAATACGATCGAGGGAACGGAGAAAACAGAAGGACAAACGAACAAACACGAACAAAGCTTGGGGTTAACCAAGAGCAGAGGAAGGTATGCAACACTTTGCATTCCTGATAGCATATATGCACTAATGCTAGCGTGGGTTACTAGCGAAAATTCCACAATGCTACTGGAATCAGACTCATCTTGACTCACTCTCGCTGGACCCTATCCCATGCTGCCTCGCTTTTCTGCTGTGCAGCCGCCAACTGCCCTCTGCTGGGTCGCGTCGTCAACTGCCCTCGTCCGGGTCCACCGTCAACTGCCTCTCTCGCGTCCCCTTCCCACTTCCGGATACGGCGAGATTTCATGTCCAAGAATCCTTTGTCTGGTTTCGCGCCAAAACAGACAATTGAATCGTCTGCTTTGGCAGCCCAACCACATAGTGCTACACCTTAAGCAAGATCAATTTCGAATGTAGCTGCAATATTCTAAAAATTTTTTTAGTACTTTTCTCACTAATTCTTCCTCTTACCGCTTGTAAAATTTAAGTGCCTTCACACTTGTTCTTCCCTCTACTCTATATTAATGTATTATGTTTGTCATTTGTTTATTCTCTCACCCGTAGATGGCTCTAGGGTGGGGGCGAAATTACTTGCACCTACCTAAATTCATTCTATCCAAAAGTCAAAAGACACACAAAGACTTAAACGGATCAAAGATAGAATAGGCAAACACGAAGTACCAATCCTATCAAATCAAACATTAAAAGAGAAATTACTGCTCGCTCTCTGTCTGTCTGTCTATCTCTCTCACTCCTCTCTGTCTCTGTCTCGCACACACACACACACATACACACAAACACAAACACACACACACACACACACACACACACACATATATATTCGCATAGATGTCTAAAACTAAGGAAGATAAATGAATAAGTTGATCTCAGGCTGAAATACCAATAATTGATACACATGTTTTTGAACCTGAAAGAACTTAGTAAATCGAATTGCCTTTCTTCCTTAAATTAATTTAAAATCCTATGTATGAAGTTTACTGAGACAAAAGTTGTTTTTTTACAGTTAATTTTGCTACAAATCAAATGAATATCATGTCAATATTGATAATATGATTCTGAAAGTTAGTAAAGTAGGCAAATTCTTGTGCAGACAAATTAATTAATTGTACATAAACTATGTCACAAGTTCATCAATTGTTAATGATCAAATTTCATTATGTTTAATATTTTTACTGAGGGTCGCAGAATCTACAAAGCTTAAAGTTAATGAAGTTTATGAAATTAATACTTTTGGGTGGGGACTTGATTGCATTTCGTTGAGGCCATAGAGATTACGTGCTTTAATAGATTACTATAATATGAAAAAAACAAAATCATTAACCTCAAAACTTGTCGATGACGATATACGTGGTGCATTCAATACGTTTCCAGACTTTTTTTGTACAGGCATTTAGAATTGTCGTATACTCTTAAAAATTCACTATGTTATTGCTATACCTCTTATGAGATGATTGACCAATTTTTAGGATTTCAGCTTCAAATGAACAGCTACAGCAGCAATTGGAATACACCCTGCTAAAGCTTGTCACAGCTGGTGAATTTTAAAAATGCAATCTGGACGTGAGGACACTTTAGAAGAACGATATGCAATAAAATTGTGTTTTAAACTTGGAAAAAATGCCACAAAAACGTATGGAATGCTTCAGACTGCTTTAGGACCATCTTGCATGAATCGAGCATCAGGTTTTGAGAGGCATAAGAGATTCAATGACGGCAGAGAGTTTGTGAGGGATGATGGGAGGTGTGGGAGGAGTAAGGAAGTCAGAACACCTGAGTTGATTGGCCAAACGGTTAGGGTCAGGTTTATTATGTTGAGGTTTTAAGGAAGTTCAGGAAGAGATTCTGTCGGAAGAGGCCAGCACTCTTCAAATCGGGTCAGTGGCATTTCCACTAGGACAATGCACCAGTCCACAACTCCATCCTTGTCACAGACTATTTGACCAAGACGGTACAACAAGTGCATTGCAGTCGGAGAAGATTACTTCGAAGGGGACCAGAGTTGCATGTGTGTACTATCAATAAAAGTACCCATACGGAAAAAGTCTGGAAACTTATTTAATGATCCTCGTATAATATATTTAGTATACATTTTTGAATTCGGCAAAGGTTTCTGATAGCATTTTATTTACTTCTCTGTGTTAAAAAAAAAAAAACTCTTAAAATAATGATATGAGAAAATATAATTCTTTCTAGTTATTTTCTATTTTAGAATGGAACCAGTTGTTAGAGGAAAATTTTTAAATTAATTCTCAGGCTGAACTAACAGATTTTCTTACGAATTTTTCCTTATTGTTCCAATAATTTACGATAAGTGTGTTTGGTTGATATATTCGACAAAAATAATGTCAGATGAGTTTTTTTAACTTTTGGATACTGTATTTATTTTATGAATCTGTGAATATAGTTAAGAAAAAGGTTGCAATATTTGTTCAATTAAAACCAGACTGAAAGAAAATTCATTCGCAATTTGTTTAATCATATTGCCTGAAGTCAAGTAAGTAATTTTAGATAATGAAACATTTCTTAATTGTTTTGCCAAATGTTAATGATACAGAAGTCACATCCTGCTGGTCTTAGTTAAAATGTCATTCATAAATTAATCGGTTGAGATAATTTGAAAAAATTAAACCAAAATAGAATTTATATATTACAAACTTTGGTTCAGTTTTGCATTAAGGATCATCAGAATAAGTACAATTTATGTAAATCTTATGATCCAAAACTAAAACCTCGAAGAAGAAACGATACATGTGCTTGTAAAATGCATACCTGATGCAATTCTGTGCTTTATTATTTTTTTGCAATTTTTGAAATATCATAGACTTTCAACAATTTCAACAATTTAAAAATAATTCTGATTGGTACTTTCGGTACAGAAACAAAAGGATTATTAAAGGGACTGGAGGACTTGGAGGTTGGAGGACGAGTGGAGACCATCCAAACTACAACATTATTGAGAACGGCCAGAATACTGAGAAGAGTCCTGTAAACTTGAGGAGACTAGTTTTCTCTGAGACTCCAGTGCGACATCAACAGCTAACACTGTTGTGAAAAACTCTCAAGGAGTAACAACAACAATAACAACAACAACAATAATAATAATAATAATAATAATACGAAGAAAGAATAGACAAGATGCAACAGAATAGCGGATGTAGGCAATATGGTGAGAGAAGAAACGATTATTCACATAATAAGTGAATGCAGTAAGTTGGCGCAAAAAGACTAGGCACGACTCTGTGGGGAGAGGGTAATCCTCTGGGAATTATAGAAGAAGTTTGACCATACGAATAAATGGTATATGCACAATCCAGAATCCTTCCAGGAAAATGAGACTTACAAACTACTCTGGGATTTTGAGGTACAAACGGCTCATCAAATCTTGGTCAGACGACCAGACCTTGTGATAGTCAACAAAAAGAAGAACCTGCTGAGTAGTGAACTTTGCCGTTCCGGATGACCACAAGGTAAAGTTGAAAGAAAACGAAAAGAAACATAAGTACCTAGACCTTGCTAGAGAATTGAAAAAACTGTGGAATATGAAAGTGATGGTGGTACCAACAGTAATCGGTGCGTTTGGAACAATCACCAAATGATTAGTACAGGGACTGGAGGACTTGGAAATAAGGAGGCGAGTGGAGACCATCCATTGTTGAGATCGTTCAGAATACTGAGACGAGTCCTGGAGACTTGAGGACACTTGCTGTCACTCAGACTCCACTGAAAAACCATCACCTAATGTTGGTGTGAAAAAATCTCATAATGATAATAATAATGAAATCGATAATGCACAACAGATGGTGGGATTATGTGGTGACAAAAAGGAAACCATTAATCTCATAATAAGCGAATGTAGCAAACTAGCAAAAAAGAAGTATACGACAAGATACGACTGGGTGGAGAAGATGATCCACTGGGAATGTGCAAGAAAATGAAAATTTGACCATACGAATAAATGGTATTTACACAACCCAGAATCAGTCAAAGAAATTAAAAAGAGAGACAAATATTTAGATTTTGCAAGATAGCAAAGAAAGCCGTGGAACATGAGGGTAAAGGTGATACCAGTTGTAATTGGCACACTTGAAATGGTCCCTAAAGGCTTGGAAAAGAGCCTGAAAGAAATAGAAATCAGAGGACGAATCGAGACTATCTAGACGACTGTATTGTTAAGATTGGATAGAATATTGAGAAGAGTTCTAGAAACCTGAGGAGCCTCAAACTCGAGAGAAATACCATCAGCTAACAATAGTGTGAAGAACTGACAAGGAGGGAATAATAATATACTTCATCACGTATGCCAGGGAAAACTGGAGGGTAGAATTGATAGTGGAAGGTCAAACTCTTTCAGAAGTAAAAATCCAAAGAGGCAATTTCCAGGGACACTCGCTTTCACCACTGCTATTTGTTAATGCAATGATGCCATTCAACAACGAAGTTAGGAAATAAACAGTAGGAGATGGCCACAAATTTACAACATCTCAAGCAAAGATTAATTACCAAATGTATATGGATGATGGAAAGGTATTTGCTAAAAAATAGAAAAGAACTGAAGATTTTAATGCAAACATTAAGAATATACAACTAGGACATAGGGATGGAATTTGCCATTGAAAAAGGTGCATTGCTGATAATGAAAAGTGGGAAAAAGAAGCAAAGAAAAGAAGAGGACTAGAAAGTCAAGAATGCAATAGGACTCTTGTGTAAAACAATTAGGGTGATAATTAATTATATTGATTATTTTGCAGATAATTAATTATATTAATTATTTTATTGTTTAATTTGATAAGATTGTGGCTTGGTTAGAAATCTTTGAGTGGAAATGTAAGTCAAATTGGAAAAATCAAACACGTGTACAGGTGTCGACCAAAATACCAGCTCCTGTCAAAATAACGTTGTCGCCTTCGGAAACCCAAATGTAAATATAATAGATTCATGACGTGTCATAAGTCTGATGGAAATAAAATAAAAATATATAAAAGTTAAGGACACGTGTGATGACCATGATGAAATATTTGATTTTAGAATATATAAAAAATTAGATTATATGACATTGAGTCATTCAAGTTTTGAAACACAAAGAGACAAATTGGGTTAGACGTTGGTGCGAGTCGGTAAGAAACGGGGTGGTGGGTACCTTTTTAGCTGTAAGCGAGATTCATTCATGAACCCTTAAAGGCCTTCCTCTCTCCTCGTGTTTGTATCGGACTGCTTGATGTGTACCAGTCTGAATAAAAGACTTTTTCGAATCTGATTAACAGAGTCGCTTCTTGTTATTTTTGAGTATTTAATATTCAAGATGATACCATCGAGTTACACTTGGGGAGAGGGAAAACTGCAAGTAATTGTGAATATAGGAAGCGGATACCCCCAAAGGAGTGGAGATAAAGAAAAAAAAATATTTGAGAAGAACGAGAAAGCTTCTCAAAAGCAAATTCTACAACAAGAATATCACCAAAGGATAAACAACGGGGGCGGTCCTCTTTGTAAGATGCTCGGGACTATTCATAAAATGGAGAAGGTAAAAACCCAAACAAATAGACAAGAAGACAAAAAATTGATGACTATGCACAAGTCATTCCAACCATGGCATCGACAGACTGTATGTCTCAAGAAAAGAAGGAGGAAGTGAACTCTATAACATTGAGGACTGCGTAGATACAACAATGCAAGGATTAGAGGACTATATTAAGAAGTACAAAGACAGATTAATTGAAGCAACCAATTGCAGTAGTGACCACATAAGTACAAATAGAAAAACAACAAAAATTAAGAAGCAGAAATTGAAAGAAAAACAACAGTTTGGATTGTTCAAGAGACAAACTTTCGAAATTGCACATGAGAAGATCTGAACGTAGCGAAAAAGAGAAAATTCATGAGAGAAACTGAAGCTCTTCTAATAGCAGCACAAAACAAGTGATTGTAGTAAACTAGCTCAGAAGGAGTATAGGACTAGACGCGACTGGGTAGAAAAAGTGATCTACTGGGAATTGTGCAAAGGATTTAATTTTGACCATACTTCTAAATGGCAGTATGGTAAAAGTTCTGGCAAAAACCAGAATGTGACCTAAAGAATGAGCCGCATAAAATTCTTTGAGATTTAAAAATACAAACGGATCGCCTTATCCCGACCAGACGACAAGATCTAGTGCAAATTGACCAGAGAGAGAGAGAGAGAGAGAGAGAGAGAGAGAGAGAGAGAGAGAGAGAGAGAGAGAGAATTCTTCATTATGTAGGAGACCATTGAATAAAAAAAAAAGAAAACAAAAAGAGAAACAAATACCGAGAAGAGTTCTGGAGACTTGAAGAGACTGGCTGTCATTTAGACTCTAGCAGAAGACTCACAGCTAACGCTAGTGTCAAAAACTTGAAAATAATGATATAAAATAAAGTAACAATAATAAAAATAGATTACATAAATGGAAATAGTTTTTTTGTTATTTTATGATACTCTGATTTAATAAGTCTAGCGTCCTTATCTATGGAACACATAGTGGATAAAATCGTTGGTTAAAGTGTATCTAGTTGTGTGGTAACGGTAAGTTCAATCTTTGAATCGGGTGGTGCAATGAAGTCTTATACTCTGATTCAGGGGATATTACTTGTGAAACTTCAATGAAAAATTTAAGTGATACAAGATATCATCTCAGGATTACAGGAACTCAAGCGACTAACACTGTCTTCAGTTATCCTGTTTAATAATGATCTTAATTTATTAATCTGATAAATATATTGAAATAAAATATGTCAATGTCAAAGAAAGATAATCACATGAAAAGAAAATGTTTATAATCACATAAGACCTTTTTCAAGATGGACATATTTGAAGACAGTTAAAACATTATGGAACGCAACACGTAGGGCTAAATTTTGACAAAGATCCAAAGAATATTTAATTGGATGATTGATCTTTGAAATGGATCTTTGAAATGAATTTTAAAAAGAAAAATTCGTTAGAAATACATAATATCGCACTATTTATTTTTTTCAGCAAATTGTTTTCCCCCAATCTATTTTTTTTTTTGTGAACACTTCGCGTGTAAATCCTGAACTATATGTATAGCGACTTCGGTTTAATTTTAATTTTAATTTTCAGTATTTGTCATAGACATTCTCGTGACTCTCATTCTATTGAAATCTAAATAGGATTAAGGTTTGGTTTGTTTTAGTTTCGTTTGTTTTGGTTGGTTTGGTTTGGTTTGGTTTCATGGCATATCAACCGTTGTAGGTTGTTTAATGTTAAATCCATTTTTATAATTTACAGTTCTATTTCAAACAATTCAGCTTAGCGTAAGTACACTGTTTAAGTGTCAAAACAGTTCTATTTCAAACTATTCAGTTTAGTCAACGAAGTAAAACGGTTCCAAGTATTGTTATGTATCACTAAAAATTCGATTAAACATCAGTCATTTATTTGCACACAGTTAAATATCAAAACAGTTTTATTTCCAACAATTCAGTTTAGCATATGCACACAGGTCAATTAAACCCATGAATAGGACCCTATCAGGTGCTACAACTCTGGGCCTGAGTGGACCAGGGAGTAATGGCAATAAAGGGGTACTACGCATTCCCAAAGCTCTAGCATTATTTTTGTCTTGTTCAGATATTTTCTCAAAAGGGTTACATTATGCTTCTCCGGATTTTTCGATTCAAGCAATAAATTTATAACAAAATGCATGAAACCATAAGACCTTGAAAAGTCTACTTTCATTTTTATCTTTCATTGCAACATTAATTCATTTATCATGCTTTGTTTATATTTGTGTTGTGTTTCGCTGCACTTAACAAAAATACGAAGGATTTTATCTTTATTCTACACATTGAACTCACTTTTCAAGCTAATTTCTTTTCTGATATATCTACTTTTCATCTCAGGTGATATCGCTGTATATCCATATACGGTTCTTACGCCAATAAATGTTTGTAAATACTCTGGGGGAAAAATACCCTTTATGTTTGGTAAGTTACTTCATCTGTAAATTTCCTTTGCATTTGTCAATAATAAAAATAACTTGTAAACAAAATATACTATTTTGTCACTGTGTTCTGTTGATAAAAAGAGACTCAAAACAGTTAAAAATACACAAAATGCTATTATATTTTATTACTACAACAGACATATTACGTATTTTAAAAGTGTTTGCATCGTAATGTATTTTGGAACATTTTGATACTAAGAAAGGTTTCTATTTAATTGTTTAAATATTCTTGTATACAACAGGAGGTAAGTATTTATATTGGTAATTGGGAAGAACATGTTTATCTGTCCTTTATAGATATGCGTTTTCACTGGAGCCAGTAGAAAAAAATTTATGTATGATTTCCTCTCAAAGACAAGAATATGCATCAAGAGGGGGATTTTGATAATAAATAATTACCAATAGGAAACTATATTGCTTCAAGATAAGTAATTGTGTAGAAATAAAATTGCCAATCTTCAAAATAAAAATTTTAAGAAATTACTAAAATAATTCATCATCAGATCGCCCTGACGGCATGAAGTTCTCTCTCCCTCTCTTCCCATCCGTCATTATCATCCATCACTTCTAGCAGGTCTTTCAGGCTGTATCTAGTGTCCACACAGAATTTATCAGTGTAAGTCTTTGCTGGTTGGCCAACACTGGCGCGTCCAAAGAGGAAATGAAAATATTTCGGATGTTAAAGATTTCTAATTTTTTTCTTGTACACTTTCATTAAAAATGAAATATCCACCAAAATAGTAAGGGATATTTGAATCAACTAGTTAATTTAGAATATTTCAAAGCAATCAAAGATTGTGCAATTTGGAAAAACTTTCAATTTCAATGGGACAAAAGACACTTGCATTTTACAGTCAATTGCTTTTTTTCTATCAGTTTTTGTTTTTAAAGTAGAAAGTTATACATATATATACTCAAATCATATATATATATATATGTATATATATAAATATATATACGTGTGTGTGTGTGTGTGTGTGTGTGTGTGTGTGTGTGTGTTACATTGGTTACTTTGCAAAAATCTATCCAATTAAGGCGTTTCTTTTATGAGAACTTTTTGGTTCAGAGCGACTAAAAGTGCTTTGCTAATTTCCCCACATTAGACTGTTAAACAGTCTAATGTAGGAAAATAAACAAAAAAATTCCTGGTAAATTTCAAGACACTTTGGAGTTATAGTGTGAAGAAATTAATAATTGGCAGAACAGGCTGTGTTTAAAAGCACCTTCGTTGAGAGATCGGTTAAGTTTTGAAGACGACAATCGTTCTTGTTTTACGTCAAGTCTGATCTCACCTGAAAATACCATTAATGTGTAGAGAAATGAACTCAAAAATTGTAAATTAAATAATTAGTTAGAATAAACAAAAAATTGAAGATAATGTTTTCTAAAGTTTACTTTATATTTAAAAAAAAAACTGGGTAAACATCGGCAAATTTCATTCAGCTTAGATCCATTATGTGTTGGACCTTAACTAATTGGTTCCCTTGAGAGTCTCCAATTTTTCCGTTTGTAATTAAAAGTAATTAATTTTTACGTTTATCGTCTAATGGTGTTCTGGCAGTTTTAAAAATAATGTTGCACATGAAATAACTTGCAACTGTTTTTATCAATTGCAGGAACCACTCATAAACCCCTTGATTAACAATTTAAATGCTGGATAACAAGAGTATCAGGAATTTCATAATTATTAGAACGAGATAAATGTCTTGAAATCATTTGAAAATGATCTAAAAATAAAACATAAAACGCGAGATGAATATCAGGTTAATTTTTTTTTTATCTCATCTTCCTCTTCGTCAAATGATAAAAACAGCACATTATCAAGTCACATGGGTTCCTTGAAGAGAATTGTTTATTATTATTATTTTTTCCTTGAGACTTTTTTCACATCAGCAAACGCTGACGGTTTACCACTGGAGTTTGAGTGACAGCAAGTCTCCTCAGGTCTCCAGGACTCTTCTCAGTATTCTGGCCGGTCTCAATAATGCTGTAGTTTGGACAGTCTCCACCATATTATTATTATTATTATTATTATTATTATTATTATTTACTCCTTTAGAGTTTATCACATCAGTGTTAGCTGATGGTTTTTCACAGAAGTTAGAGTGACAGCAAGTCTCTTCAAGTCTCCAGTATTCGTCTCAGGATTCTGGTCGTTCTCAGCAATGCTGTCGTTTGGATAGTCTCTACCCGTCCGCCAACTTCCAAGTCCTCCAGGCCTTTTAATAATCCTTTAGTTATTGTGCCTAAAGCACCAATCACATTTGGCACAATCGTTACTTTCATGTTCCACAGCTTTTTCAATCCTCTAGCAAGGTCAAGGTACTTATCCGTCTTTTCACATTCCTTCAGATTTATTCTGTGGTCATCTGGGACAGTAATGTCGACAATTTTGCAAATTCTCTTTTTTTTGTGATTATTATAAGGTCTGGTCTTCTGGCCGGGATTAGGTGATCCGTTTGTATGTTAAAGTCCCATAGGAGTTTATGTATGTCATTTTCTTGGACAGGTGCTGGGTTGTGCATATACCATTTGTTAGTATGGTCAAATTTAAATTTCTTGCACATTTCCCAGTGGATCACCTTGCCGACCCACTCGTGTCTCGCCTTATACTCCTTCTGTGCTAATTTGCTGCATTTGCTTATTATGTAATTGATCATTTCGTCTCTGTCACCGCATAGCCTACATTTACAGTTTTGTTGCGTCTTATCTATTCTCGCTTTGATATGATTGGTCCTAATGGCGTTGTCCAGTGCTGCTATTAGAAGAGATTCCGTTTCTCTCAAGGTTTCCTTTTCTTAGTCAGGTCCAGGTTTTCTGGTGTGAGATGTTGTTTATTAGTCGTTTAAAGCGGCCATAGAGTTGTTTTTCTCCCATTTTTGTTTCTTAGTTGTTGTCATTCTATCGTCTATCGTGTTGTCTGTATCGTTTCTGATGGCTGTAATTAGTCCTCGTTCGTGTTTTTGTATGCAGTCTTCGAGCCATTGTATCGATGAGTCAACCCTGTCCTCGATGCTGGCAAATCCTCTTCCTCCCTCTTTTCTAGATACATATAGTCTGTCAATTAATGCATGGTCATTAGTTTTCTTGTTCTTTGATCCATTTGTTTAAGTTCGTCTCTGCTCCACTTGAGGAAGGGTCCCGAATATCTAACTAGGGGCACAACCCAAGTATTTTTTGCTTTGATGAGGTTTCTGCTGGAGAGTTTTGTCTCGAGTAGTTTTCTAATTCTCCTTAGATATTCTTTCATTTCCACTTGTTTGATGGTGTCAGCCTCCAAGATACCGAAGTATTTGTAGGTTTTATTTTCTCCGAGCGTTCTAATTTTGTCGTGATTTGGTAGTTCTATTCCGTCAGTCATATATCGTTTGCCACTTTTTATGACGAGCATGCACATTTTTCTATGCCAAATTCCATTCCTATGTCCTGACTGTATATTCTAACGGCGTGTATGAGAGTTTCCAGTTTTTTTTCTGTTTTTGAAAATAGTTTAATGTCATCCATGTACATTAGGTGATTGATCTTCTCTTGCGATCTGCTGAGTTTGTATCCGGCAGTGCATTTTCTGAGTATCTGGTTCGGTGGTATCATGGCTATTATGAATAGTAAGGGTGATAGTGCATCTACTTGGAAAATCCCTCTTTAGATCTTTGTTTCAGCTAAGCTTCTTCCTTCTGCTGTCACCTCCACTCTCCAGATTTGCATGGTCTTTTCGATGAAGTTTATGACTTCATGTGATATTTTGTACATTTTGAGACAGTGTAGTATCTAGCTTTGTGGAACCATATCATAAGCTTTTTTGACGTCAATCCAGGCCATAGCCAGATTTTTCCGTCTTGTCTTGCTCTCATTTAGGATGTGTTGATCTATGTAAAGTAATTCTGCTGTGACTCTGGATCTATTGCGGCATCCTTTCTGTTCGTCAGGGAAGAATCTGCGGCTGGTTAGCGAGTAGTAGATCTTTTCGCTTATTTGTGCTGTTAATATTTTCCACATCATTGGTAGGCAGGTTATCGGTCTGGAATTGTTTGGAGCAGTTCCTTTGCTTGGATCCTTTTGGATTAATGTAGTTTTTCCTTTGGTCATCCATTCAGGTACTTGCGCGCCTTGTAGGCATCTGTTCATTTCTAGTGCTAGTCTGCCGTGAATGGAGGTGAATTTCTTGAACCAGAAGCCATGTATTCCATCATGGCCTGGCGCTTTCCAGTTTGATATTCTTTTTATTGTTGTTTTGGGTAAGTCGATGTGTATTTCCGTTTTGGGGCCTTCTTCAAGTCCCTCTAGTTCTCTTGTAATATTGTTTATCCATTCAGTATTTTCGTTATGTTTTTTTGGTTGCCATATTTTTGTCCAAAATCGTTCGGTTTCTTTTGCATCTGGTTGTTGATATGTTTTCGTGTCACTCCCTCCCAATTGTTGATAAAATTTTCTTTCGTTGTTTTGGAAAGATCCGTTTTGTCTGTATTGTTTGACCCTTTGCCGATATCTCTTTAATCTTCTTTCTTTCGCCAGCACTTTCTGGTTTATTTCCTCAAGTTGTACTGTTATTTTTCCTGTGTTACCTGTTCCTTATTTTCCCCGCTTATTTCAGCGCCTCTCTTTTTTTTCCATTCTGGCTTGTTTTCGTAGTGTTTTTTTTTTCCGTTTCCAGTCGAATTTCCCATCCCGGTTTTGACTGTTTCTTCGTGCTTTTTGAGGGGATCCCAATTTTCTTACAAACTAATTTTGACCTGCATAGATTAGTTCATTTAACTCGGTTATATCATTCGTCGGTATGTAAGGTAGTATGTGATTTATTTTATTCATTTCTATCTTAAGTGTTTTCCATTCTATGTTTCTTAATGAGGGTAGAAAAGTCATTTCACTACTTACGATTCTCTTTACATTTTCTAGATTTATCTTTTGTTCTTGTGATAGTGTTTCTTCCTTGTTGTATCGTTTGGGAGAGTGGTGTTTTCATTTGCCGAAGTTAGCAGTTCTTTTTCGTTGGATTGTTTTTGTTTGACACCACTTTATGTGTCTGGTACTGTATTATAGTTTTGTTTATGTGGGTTTTTTTATGGATTTCTAGTAATTCAAGGTCAGAAGACCCACCTTTCCTAATTACTGTTCTAACTTGATCGGCCAGTCTTCGGCTAGTTGTCTGAAATTACGCACATTCTTGCCAGATCTCAATCATTCTCTTCCTCGATCCTCTTTGTGAAGGGTCGCTCCTAAAATAGCATTGTAATGCAAGTTGATTCTCTTCCCTAGTCCATGTTTTGCGTTTAGGTCTCTGATCGTCGTGGTTTGTTACGTCGTCGTTTATGTACCTGAAAAAAGAGCAGTCGACATTCGTAGGATGACGATCGGTTCTCCCATGTTGGCTACCAGGAGAGCATCTGCCGATCATGACACCCAGGCTACAGGCCTGGGTCCCACGTTATGGAATATTGTGATTGGACATTTTGATCATAGGTGGTATATTGTGGCTATACCAGACCCAGGGGTTGTTTATGATCTGCGTGCCTGACACAGATGTGACCAAGAACAGCTATGATGGCTGTACATGAACAGCGGGTCACAAAAAAAAGGGAAGTATGTGTTACCCTAAGTTTTATCTTAGTTAAAGTCCATTGACCTGCTACTTTGTTTTACTTCCGGAACTAAAACACTTACCAATTTCTAGGTTTTCTAGTGTCATATTTATGGTTTATATTTACTGTCTTATATTTAAACGAGTTCTAAATTGGCTGGTGATATTCTTTTTCATAAAAGGTTTCTGATTTTCCGGTGGAATACAGGGCAGAAAATGTCTATTGAGAAAGTCGATGGGTACTATTGAGAGTAACGAGGTAAAATAAAATAGATCTTCAGTAAGTTCGAGAGATTTCAGCTGCCAAATAATTTAGCTGATTAGTAATACCCTTCAATCAAAAAATATATCACAATAATTCACCAAAAGATTTTACAAGTAACCGAAAATCAATGTGCGTTTTTTTTGGGGGGGGGGAGGGTTAAAAAAAAGGCATTTGTTACTAACCTTGTCCTCACCGAGTACTTCTGAAAACTTTTTCGCTAGCTACTAAGTTGGGGGTTGCTTTTTAAATCTTTTCCTAACAATTATATGACACTTGATTCCAGAATATTCCATCCTAGAATTTGGTGTGGTCTTTCTAGGGTGTGGGGGAGTGGAAGGGGAGCAAGCCACGTATTAATGACAATTTCATGGCTCGATCCTATTTGCTGCTACTAAATGTTAAAATCTGTCGCGGTAAATTTAAACAAATCTTCAGTTAGTTCGAGAGATTTCAGCGGGCAAATAGTTTAGCTGATTAGTTTATTATTCATTGACAACACAACGATCAACCACTACAATGCTACAGCAGCAGCAGCAGCAGCAGCAGCAGTTACGCCACCGAGGAAGTGAGACATGCAAGGCGTGTTTCGGAAAAACAGCGAGTCCTCGGGCTAGCAATACTTTGGAAAGGACGATTTCAATTTTGATTCAGATTTTAATTTCTTTTACTTTATTTTCCGGGTTGTTCGGTATTATTCTGAGGCTTCCAACTATGATTGATATCACGGACATTTTCTTGTTTCATAACGTTTTTGTTTTTCTTTGATCTGCGAGAATGACGAAATCTTCTTGATAAATTCTTTTCTTTTCCTTAACTAAAACGAGATCTGCTCTTCCAGCTGGGTTTGTATGACTCGTTTTTTAACCTCAAAATCACTAAGAATTTTGTCTTATTTTCTAGAAGACATTTTGATTTAAGTAAACACTATTTATCTGTATGATTTTAGCCACTTGCACAGTTCCCAGAAGATCACCTTCTCTTCCCAGTCGTACTTGCTTTGGTTCTTTCTCTGTAACAGTTTGTGGCAATCGTTTATTATGTGGCTTTCGTCTCTCTTTCTCTCTGCACTTCACCAACACTTGATTTTCTTCTGAGTCTTGTCTATTCTAGCTTTTATATAATTAGTTCTGATGGCTTTATGTTCTGACAGCTATTAATTGTAATACCATTTCTCTCTTAATGTTTTCTCTACGCAGTCATGTTCAATTCATCTCGTGTGCAATATCCATGTCTTCTGAAGTGTCCATATAAGTTGTTCTTATTTTTCTTTTCTCAATTTGATAATTCCTGTTGGTCCTAATATTATGGACGCTGTTATTATCGGCTGTATTCAATCATTCTTTGTTCTCTTTATACATTATTGGTATCTAAATTGTCGATTCCACATAATGCTGGCGAGCCGTATCCTTGCCACATAAAGTGTCTAAATCATCACTAAGGAATCCCAGTGACGTTGCAGCTAATGAATTAGACTAATACACTAAGGAAAGGTATGAACTTGTTATATCACCAGCTACGGGTTAAATAATACAACGACTGTTCTTCTACAAAGAATGCTTTGGCATTAAATAACGCACAAAGATTGATATGTCATTAAACAAAGAAACCAAACCAAACAAAACTACAACATTACTCGGGTGTAATGCGTTGTCATCAATTTTCTTGTCCTCAGTTCCATGTTTCTTAGTTTTTCTCTCGCCCATTTTAAGAAGGATCTAAGAGATACCTCTTTGCATTTTCACTCCTGCAAGGCTTTATAATAAAGCTGTTGATTCCACTCTCTGTTTTTCTATAGCTCCCCTTGATGTTGTCACTTACTCGCAGATTTTGAACATCTTTAAACATTCTATAATCGATGGTTACGGTATCATGTCCTATTAGAATAGTCAACATTCGCGAGTTGAAGACCGAGTCCTCCTTGTTGGTTATTAGTGAAACACTTGATGATTATGACTCTCAAATCTGTCATTTGAGTCCCGGGTTTATTCATAGTAATATCACACATTTTGATTAGCAATGTCCTGGTATTTTACAGTTTCTTTTTTTTTTTTCTTTAATTTTACTTTGTGATCCGATGAAATATCAAATTCAACAAGTTTACAAGTTCTTTTCTTGTTTACAATTTTCTTTTCCTGTAGCCTAAATGTTTCTGAGTTCCTTTCTCTCGTCCAGTTTGGGAAGAGTATTTAAACTTGCTGCAGAGTTCAGTTTCATTTATTCACTTACTTGTCCATCTGAAGTACTCCTTTCAGTTCTATTCACTTGAGGGTCTCTTCTTCAATTATTCCCAGATATTTATTTGTTTCTTCGAGGGTTTTTATCAGTAACGTATTCTCTTTTTCTTTAATGAATAATCAATGCTTTCTTTATCCGTTACAATATCTGCCTCACCTCTCTCTCTCTCTCTCTCTCTCTCTCTCTCGCTCATTTATTTTCGATTATTATTATCATTATTATTATTATTATTACAATAAAATTATGATAGACTATCGATATTGAATTATTAAAAATAGATTTTTAAAAAGCTGCGTCGTTTATGTCTGGATTGATGCAATTCATTTTGTCAATGTTTGCCATTTACTAAACTCGATTACAAAATCGTTTTTTAGCATTTAGCAAATCTACTGCAAATTTCTTAACTGGGTCATTTTCCGAACCCTTGAGAGCCGAATCACGTGATTGCTCTTTCTATTCATATATGGCTGAGAATCGATCAGCAAATAAAATTATTTTGAAACAAGAGTTACAATCTCTTTCGAATATCCGTTAAAATTAAATTTGTGATATTTCAAAAATAATCTGTCAGCGTAGCATTTTTACATTGACTGTATCTCGTTGCAGAAGAATTATATCATCCCAAAACTTTTGTTTCAATATATCATAAAACAGAAGAAGAATTAACCATTAAATCTGGCATTTTTTGTCTTTTTATTATTCTTACTTCAAACTGGAAATTTGAGAATTTCTTGGTTCAATAATTATCAAACCGAAAGTATCGAAATTATGTGAAAAAACAAACAAACAATGTTTGTTTACTTTTGGGATTTTTTTCTTTAAAAAAAATCAATCACTGAAGAAAGTCTATCAACGATTTGTCAAACGATCGGACGCTTGCTCAGTAGTGAAAATAAAAAACAAACAAGTTGGACATATTAGAATAAGTAAAGTCATTTGCTTGATAAATTCAGTTAAAACTTTATACTACAGTGATCTTTATGCATCAGAAGTTCAATGGAACTTTTTCTCTACTCAAATTGTTGCAACTATTGATAAATTAGTGAATGAACCGAGGATAAATGTGTGAGAGTAGATGATAAATAAACTGAAGAATTTATACTGAACGTAATGAGTTTTGCTGCAGTTGTTGTTGTTGTTGTTGTTGTTGTAGGCACGCTTTCTAACTGAACATGAACTCAAAAACATCGGCTGTTCTATGTAATGAGAAACAATATTTTGAAAATGGAAAGATAAACATATAAGCAGACTATTTATGGTATCTCGTTTCTCATAATTTCTACATCAATATCAAGGAAAACATTTTGCTTTGATCAAAACGAAATACGATACTGTCAATAACTTTGGAAAGAGTCATTAACGTGTCTGATTATTATTCAGATAACTGAACTGATTCATATTATTGATGATACTAATGTAACGTTAAGTCCGATCCATTTTAAGCACTCTTCAGTTGAATAATCCGCGAAAACAGAGAAATTACATTTTACTTTAAAATAGATCACACAAAAAATTGTCACTAAACCAACCAATTCATTCCAGTTGTAAACACTAAGCTCACATAGCGTAACGGTTATAGGCGTTGATTCCCTAAGGTTCTAAGGAGACAATCAACTGAAGGTTGGTTCAATCCTGACTGCAGGCGAGTAACAATACTGGAATACTTAACACTTGTAGCAGGTTATAGCAAACGGAATCAGAACAGGCGACCTCCGTGGATTCAATAAAGGACGTAGTTCGAAGTTCCGTGTAGGTTTCCGAGTTCGACAAACACCCGAAGAAGGTCGGAGGACATATCGACCGAAACTTTGTGGAAATAACAATAAAGATGAAGACAATAGTCCGAAAACCTTTAATGATAAAAAAAACCTTAAGTTCCTAGATGATTCCGAAAAATTAGAATGTCATATAAATTATTTTAAAAGCCTTTTAAACTAAAGGGAAAACCTAATTGATTAATGACTTCACTGTTTGTGTTTTTTTTTCTTCCTTTATATTATTCCAAATAAGCAATTTTATTGGAAATTTCAACTACTTTCCGTGCAGTTATCCTTTCTCTACAACTGACAATCTTGTCTGGTAAAAACTCCGCCGGAAGCGGAAGGATTGCATACTGTTGGATCCTACTTGAATTATTCGTTTCCATACTTGTTTCAGACAAAACTTATGTATCAACACTGATCCTTTGTGTGTGTATATATATATATATATAAAGAGAGAGAGATAGAGAGAGAGAGAGAGAGAGAGAAAGAGAGAGATAGAGAAAGAGATGAAAAACAAATATAAAGGTAAAAATCTACATTTAACTTATTTTATGAAAAGTCACGAAAGAAATATTGCTATTTTGTACTCTGACTTGAAGCAAGTTGAAGTTTACAGATGCTTACACAACGAAAAAAAAAGTAAATGTAATTAGCTTCTATTGTAACTTGTTCTATAAGTTCTAATAGAATGAATATCCCCCCTCCCCCCTCTCTCTCAAGAAAATGTAAATATTTCAGAGTCTTTTACAAATGATCTTAATATTTGCTCAACTTTGTGATTCATTCGCCGCTAAATACAAATCGCCTTGGTTACATGACTCTCTATAGAATTCCTCACGCATATAAATTACATACTCATACATGTGCGTGGGTGGAACTATATACGTTTTAACAATGGAACCTTCTTTCTCGTTGTTCTTAATTTGCTGGTTGGAACTGTTAAGCCTCTAAATGGTAAGGTTGGTTGGTATGTGTGGAAAACTGAACACTTCAAGTGTTTTCTGCGCAAAAAATCTCATAATTTTTCGGTTGTAATTCTTTTTTATTTTGTTGTCTTTACATGAAATTATTTTGCGTCTAGTTTTTGATTTCTCATTTTTGGATTTCTCGTTTTTCTCATCCACTACAAATTTTTGTTTGTGCTACGGCAGCTTCTAACTGGTATAATTAATCGCTCAATAAGTTGCCTTGTGCGATCCTCAAGTCGATATAGTTCCATGTTGACTTTATTTTCACAGTTTGTTAACACTGTTCTTGTAAATTCTTGTGTTGGATCATTAGTATTTTAATACCTGATTCATGATTTTCGATCCTTCTTTAGTTCAGTTTAGGAAGTGTCCAGAATAACTTATTATGACTACAATCCAAACAGCAATAAAATCTCGACTGTTGCAGTCCACCTTCAACATATTTTTATTACGTTTTATTCTGTTTCATTGAAACTGCTTTCCATAAAACCATGCTTGTGATTCACTTGTCTGCAAAATTCATTTTCGTTATTCTTGGGCATCTTATTTCGTCCATATCTTTTGTAATTAATTTACTAGTCGGTTACAGATGAAGGAGGGAATTATATTTATATAAATCTGATGCATCTTTTAGAAAGAAAGAAAGAAAGAAAGAAAGAAAGAAAGAAAGAAAGAAAGTTTTTGCCTTACAATTTTCTTTACCCAAAATCCTTCTATGTCTCATTGTAGATTTTTTTCCTTACCTCCGACTGTCACAACAAAACAATGTTCAGTTTCCATAGGAATTTGGAAAATCTTGTTTTTTCTTGGCAACTTGACATTTAAAATAGTTTTATTAAATTTGCAGTTTAAATTTAAAGTTAAAATTAATTAAAATTTTGAATTCATTGAAATAAAAATCCGAATTCTATTGGTTTACTGGTTTGTTATGATTATAAAGCAATAAAAATATTATTTTGACATTCGGCGAAATTGTTCCACTACAATCTTGACTCTAAAAATGTCTTTCATTATACACGAGTAAATAATATGGAACAGGAACGGGAGGAATATAGAATTATAAAATTATGTTGTGCAAATCTTTCAGGTGGGAGTTGGTCATCTTAAAACGAATATTTGAAGACTTGATTTTTACTTGACCACTGCTGCCAGTCGAAAGTGCTCAACTACTGCAGTCATTAAGATATTCTTCGTCACTTTACATCTCGGTTCTTTGATGTTTAGATCTGAAAAAAAAAAGCTCTAAAAATGGTGGAACTGGACGAAATTCAAAGATTTAAAGAAATAATCGGGGTGGGGGATCAACAAAGTTTGAATATTCTTATTAGAAATATCAATTTGTGATTGTTATTTATGCAAACGAAATCACTCACCCAGGATGACCACAAATAGTAATAAACATCCTCCTTCACTTCTTTATCCACCTCCTTCTTCTCCTCTCCGTATATCATAGAAAGACAAATTAAATCCAAGATTCTTCAACGATAAAAATTGCCATTACCTATCCACATTGTATCTAACTTGAAAACAAATTAGTGAAAGAATTAGCTGTTTGGAATTATTGTGTTCACGCTGCCTTTCATAAAACATGGTAAACAAATTTATTCTTAAAAACGATGAATTAACATTCATAATGAAAATCAATTTATTCTCAAGTCTAAAATGTTGTGACTTTAAAGCAGCTACCAAATTCTTTAAGAGAAATTTGAAATTAAGCGTAAGTCATGGAAGAATAAGAATACAACAACAATGAAAAAATCCTATAAATATTGAAATTTTGTCAGATGAGTATTTGTTTTGTTTTGTTTTGTTTTGTTTTGCATCACATTTTTGAAGTAAACATCAGAATTGGCGTTCAGCTGAAGGTCGAATTTTATTTGTTAGAAAACATTTGTTGATTAAGGAAACAGTTACGAAAAGACGAAATGTATTCTTGATGCTCTGACTTTTATTGAAAAGAAAACTTTCGATACACTTTGAACATTGACCTTTGAACCTTGTAATCTGTCAAAACTGAAGCATTTATCAACATCTCAGGGAAACTAACTTCTATCAAACATAAATTTTCCGTGTGTAAAAAGATTATGTTTGAGATTTAAATCAAATTGAATTTTAGTATTATTCACTCGAGAAAATAAACTTAAACCCAAAGAGTTCCTTATTATTTAATCTCAAATCTATGGTTTTCATGTCTCTGACTGCTTATGATATCAACAGTTCTTCAATGGTCATTTATAGGCAAAGCTTATTATTGTTTAACTTCAGTGATCCATTTGGAACCGATGTTTTAAGCGTGACTTGATAATATACCCAAATATGATTTTCATCGCATTGGAATATAATAAAACAGTCATTTTTAAAATTATATATTTTTAATCATTAATACATGAATGTCAAAATTATCAAAACAGAATCAGAATAGATAAAAAATATAAACAGTCAGGTTTGCGCAGAATATGATATTTAATGTTGATAGCGATAAACATACTGATATTTAAATGTTTCATCTGATACCTTGTAAAATAACTGGGATGAAAATCGATTGATTTTACTCCAATCGAGTTGGAGGAAAAATAGATAAAAATCTTTAGCAATTATTATTATAGAAAGCTAGAGTGGTTTAATGATCAGCCAGCTTAGCTCACAGGTGATTGTCAGTGAGTTTGATTATCAACGGGCTTCTCGATAATTCTGGCCTTCTACTAAGTTTTATAAATAACAACTGTTGTTATGGAAAATTACATTATTTCGAGGTCAGACAACAGAATAGGAAATAACTCAAACTGTAAGGAATATATTTAGAAGAAAAAAAAGCAACAATGTCGGCTGATGGAGAGAACAAATCAAAACAACACAATACACTAAGTGCAAAATGCAATTTTGCTGGTTAAAAAAAAGCATTAAATAAGTTGTTTGAAACAAACATAACACAAAGATGACGTTAGCTTTCAACATGGAAAAATATTAGCGTCGATTCACTGGAGTAGATGTTCAAGCAGAAAATAGACGGCGTCAAAGAAAATCAAAATGTCTTCTTCAATGAATCAACAAGAACGGAAGGTTCAATAGAAAAAATAAAAATAAAAAAGTTCGAAACGTTTAGAAATAAAGAAAAAGAAAACTCTCGCTTAGATGTTATTTGAAGAAAGTGACAAGTGTTACGTAGTGGGTTGGACAGATGGGGAATATGAACTGTTTTCTTTAACTGAATTCTACCGGGGAAAATAAATCTTGGAATTTATAAATGAAATGGAAATCCGTTTCAGTGAGTAAACCGGCTAAAATTGACGAACAATTCTAATAGGTCTTAAGAGAAATGAAAACAGAGAGAAAAGAGAAATAGAAAATGGAAAATTATAATTCAGTAGAATACGAGAAATAAGCAGCATGAAATATATTTGTAAAAAATGTATGACTGAATGAAACAGTTGCAAACCAAAGAATTTTTATGAAGCCAAACAAATTATTGGAATTATTTTGAAATAGAATAAAGATAATAAATTTACTTTTAAAAGATTTTCGTGTTACAATAGAAATTGTGTTGTAAATTTTGATTAACTTTTGTATCGTTTATTCTGACAGTAAATATAAACGTTTTTTTATTATTATTATAGTTCTTATGTATTTACTAAAGACCATTTTGACATAACGTTTGAAAAAGATGAAAAACATAAACTTTAATAATTTTAAACAAATATTTAACTATTTCTCATAGACCTCCACTCTATGGCTGTGAGTTATAAATTGCAAATCGGGAATAACGAATAAGAATATGTTTTTAAGATGAAGAGCAACTATTTTATCTTTCGTTGCTCTTAGTTTGGTTGTGCTCGTGACCATAGCACTCGAAGTTTTACAAACTTTTTACTATATTTACTATAAATTTCAAGACATAATGACAGAAAACGTTGAAAAATATATTTCTAACATTTACTAAATTGAATTTTAGTCAGACAATTACAAAGACTATAATCCAAACTCATATCTGATCAAAATTTCATCTTCCGTTTAAACCATTTTCGATACAAGGTCAAAAGTTTCGTTTCGGCTGAACTTTGATGCATAGTTTAAAACAGATTAATTTGAAGAAACTCTTCAGTTTGTAATCATCCCTGGGGAGGGAAAAAAATTATTTAGGGGATTTTGATTTTGTTATTTATTGCCAATCATGAGCATTGGATGAAAATTTACAAGTTTATGAATTTTGCTTTGACTTGTGATTTATTCTTTAAAAAATCAAGAAGGTAAAATTGGATAATTGTATTGTCGCTTATTTATACACCCCACCCACAAAAAAAACTTTAATTTTCTTAGCCTAAAACAGCGATTCTCATTTTTTAATATATTGATAGTTCATTTAATTTTATTTTGAATTATTTTAAGAGGGGCATTTGCTGAAATTTTCTTCTTTTTATAAAGTTCCAAAACTGTAAACTTATGAAATGTAAAAATAGGGTTTTATTCTTATTTTACAAAAAACATGGGGTTTTGATATTGTTAAATACCTAGTTGAATACTAATAAAGAAATATTGGTTAAAAATTGCTTATCAATTTAAGCAAATAATTAAAAAATAAATCATTGAAATTTTTTTTCGGACGATTGAAAATTCAGTAATTTAATCAAGAAGAAGCAATGTACATTTTTGAAAATTAAATTTCTACAAATTTAATTTTTTTTATGGTGATTATCTTTATAGAAGAAATATAAATATTTTTAGAAATACAAATACTTTATCGAGATTGAGAAGAGTGAGTGACTAAAAATATTTCAACTAAGTTTTCCAACAAAATAACATTTTTAGAAATAAATTCATTCATAAATAAGTAATTGATTTTTAGTAATTGATTTTTTTTTAATTAATTTTAAAAATCAAAGTGGGCGTTGGTTTATTTCGTTTACAAATTTGGTGGTGATTTATTAACACGTCATTTTTTCTTTAGAAAGGAAACAACATTTCAAATACAAAAATCTTCCATTTTTTCTTCAACAGTTAGCAAAAATAATTTTATAAAAGATTTTTTCAATTATTTTTTCTTTAAAAGAAACACAAAGTTTAATTCAATCAAATCAATATGCTAAAGATGGGAAGTTTTCATCAAGATGTGTCGCCTGTTATCAAAAATCTGTGTCACCTGTTTTACATATACAAAGTATTTCTCAGATATGTAGAATTAAAAACAACTAAATATGAGGAAATGCATATCTTGTTATGATGACAGCAGTAATATATATATATATATATATATATATATATATATATATATATATATATATATATATATATATATATATACAAAGGAATAATATGAATATAAAAGTGAATAATATTTATTTATTTATTTATTACTTATCATATAATAGTTCTATTACAGATATTGAGCACTCTCCAAATTATACCACATTTGGTCAGCCACAAACCCACGAAGTAAGATAGTGACAACCAACACTGATAGAAAATGTATATATATATATATATATATATATATATATATATATATATATATATATATATATAAGGATAAAACAAAGATTTGAAAGAGAGGATTGGTGCTTCTGTTTTAAAAGTAAGTAACTACCTCTTGAAAGTAAATATATTCATACTATTGTAAAGAAAGATTTAGTTTTTCTTTTAAGATGTCTGGTTTGATTTTCAATAAAGTTATCGTTGTCAATTCACCAGAAGTTTAAGTTTATTAATAACACTCTCGTAGCTGAGAATAATTGTAAAAATAGTGAAAAAAATCGCTTATCAAAATAAAAAGAAAGTATGGTATTAAAAGAAATTAAGATTGAAAATGATTGATAAAATTCATTTTCCATTTTATTTCTCCTAATAATTTGATTTGTTTTATCTTTACTAACTTTTTTAAGGCAAAAATACAAATTAGAAAAAGGGTCTTACCTTAGTCAAGTTATATAGTTGGTTATCGAGAAATTTGTCTGAGCCGGGGAGAAACAAAAACTGAAACAAACAAAAAACACCAGCTTTATGTATATATATATATATATATATATATATATATATATAGAGAGAGAGAGAGAGAGAGAGAAAGAAAGAGAGACAGACAGACAGACAGACAGAGAGAGAGAGAGAGACAAAGAGAGAGACAAAGAAAAAGAGAGAGAGGGAGAGCCGCTACTAGGAAGTGTAGAGCCCAATTAATGATTTGTTTGTGGGGCCCTTTACCTTACAATAAAAGAAGTTTTGGGGTCAATTAGAAAATTGTTTGTGGGGTCCTCTACTCTTCAAAAAAGAAGTCTAAAACTCAGTTAAAAGATTATTAGTGCAGCCCTCTACTGTTGAAAAACAATGTAGGGCCCAATTAGGGAGTTGTCTGTTGGACCCTCTTTTCAACAAAATCATTTCAAAGTCAGTAGCTTCTATAAAGTTATTTTCTATAGATCGCATCGCAAAATCGTTTAGTTTCATTTATTAAATTGTTGACCGTAGGTTTTAGTCAATTTTAGTTTTGAAAAATTTCTGTGTGCGTGGTCGAGTTTTAACAAATCTATCTAATTGGCTTAAAATCGTATATATATATATATATATATATATATATATATATATATATATATATATATATCTTGTTACATCTCTTCTCCCGTGATTGGACGATATTCTCGATATTTTGATATTCCTTTGTCCCGGATACGTCAGTGACGAAGTATGTAAAAGAATAAAAATTTATCATTCGTCCTATTTTTTGAGTTGACTTGTAAGGGATGTGTCACGGACAACAATAATAAAAAAGGTATCGACAACAAGTTGAAGAATTATTGCATGGAAACAATAAAGCAGAACGACTTTCAAAATAAAATTAAACACACAACGGTGATGACAATAATAGATAAAATGCATTTATTCCGTTTGTATTCAACTAACAAAATAATATAAACATATAATAAATTTCGAGAGATACACGAATAGAACTTATCTGAGGAGCGATGGTTAACGTGAATACTCGATATGGACATGATAGAAAATTAAGTTCTATGAGGATTCTTCTTTGTCGTCCATTTTCTCGCACGTGGTCATGCCCTTTCTTCCCACCTGCTTACGCCGCGCTTCTTTTTTTTCTACTGATAATGTTGCGTTTCTCTTTCCAACTGTCCCATTTTAAGCTAACCCACCTCGCCTTCCAATTCGTGCCGGATAGGCAAAAGGGCTCTAATTATTTTTACTCCAGGTCAACAACTTCTCACTACTCCTCTCGCAGTGTCTCGTCTAGTTACTGCTACGTATACATGTCACAATATATATATGTATATATATATATATATATATATATATAAGAGATAGATAGATAGAGAGATAGAGAGAGAGAGAGAGAGAGTATCGTTCATCAATATGTACACACCAACCATAAATATATATATGGGTGCATTTATTTACTTCCTTTTGGACTCCAACCCATTCCTATTTTTTTTGTTACTGAATTTCATTGCTGTGAGTTTGTGCGGGTGAATATGTGCATATGCCCCACCTCGGTGTGTGTGTGTGTGTGTGTGTTCACACAAAACAGTAGGGAATTGACCACTTTTGAATCAATTTTTCTTTTTTTTCTTCTGCTTCTATACTATTCCTACTTGATTTGTTTTAGTTCATTATATCCACACGATACGGTTGTTCATAAATATGAACAGCTCAAAGGTAAATAAGACGAATGAGAATGTGAATTGTTATGTCATTTTTTTTTAAATACAAGAATTTAAAAAAAAAAACAATCTTATGGTGATTAAACTTTTCCGTCGGAGAATTCTTGCTTGAATCGAAACTGGCATTTCAGGTTTACCTTTGAATTCTTTCGAGTAAAATTCATTTTATTAAAATGATTCACATACAAAATCACTGTTTTTGTTTCATCCAGTCAGAAGGGCTTAGAATCAGCTGACAGTATCCCCAGCAGACTCCCTCCCAACAAAAAAGAAATAAATGAATAAAGATAAAATAAAATAAAACGAGTGTCCTGGGTATAACACTAAACTGCATCTAATGGTGAGGCTCCAGTTCTGGAGATCTGGAGACAGTGGAATACTCCTTTATCGCCATTAATCCCTTCTCCATTCTGACCCGGATTGGTAGTACCTGTTAGGCTTCCATTTATGACTCGAATAAATCACTCAAAAGATTATTTATATTAGATTGACAGACATGAAACCAAATTGCTGTGTGCAAATTATGGATATTAAATAAGAATATTTGATATCATTGAACCGTGTTGAAAAAAAAAAAGCTTAAGAAACTTCAAAAAATGTTATAAACGTACAATGTACGTTATTCCCGAACGTCTTGACATAAAATAATTTTGTCAAGTTGACATGTTGCTAAAATCGACCAGTCACAGTTAAAATCTTTATTCCAATGTGTAATGCAATAAGGCATACCAGAAATTATACAGATTGGCAATAAGGGGTCGAATTATTAATGGACTAGAAAATCCGATTAACTCTTTGTATTAAAAAATAACAACAACTTTAAACACTTAGTGCACAATTCTGATTTATTTCTTAATTCTCTAAGCATTTACTGTCATCCGTTATTTGGAATTATGAAAATGCAGTAGATTGTCTGTTTAACTTTTTTAACTGCTGCTCGTTCGTAATTTTCTTAATTTTCACCGATCGAAGCTTAAGCAAGTGGCTCGTGGAACATACCTGCTATTTTTTCTTCATTCATTTCGACAATGAGTTTTATAGCGCTCTACATTAAATTCAGTTCGATATAACGTGACATCTGGCCAAACAATATTCTGTTTTTGACGAAGTAAGTTAGTTATAAAGTTTTCTTACTTGCATTAAATAGGAAGCATACGTTTTGCAAAATGAGCAAATATAAATATCTGAATTGCGATTGGTCCGTGTTGGTCATATGATATTCCTGGTAAAATAAATAAAGATATTAAAACAGGAATCATTCGTAATTGGAAAGAACGATTAACTTTAGAAGAGTCTTTGCATTATATTAACGTGTCCTACTTTTCTGGTTGATGCATAAATTTATGATAGTGGACACTTACCATCTGGTAACGGCGAACCAAAGAATGTTTAAATGCATTCGCCGTCAACTAAAAGCCAGACAGTGACGTTGACGGCCAGTTTACTCAGCGCAGGCTTTTCTCGCAAATTAATAAATCAATAGCAGTTTTATATTCTCTTCGGCTTTTTTTTTTCCTCATAGGTTTAGATATAAAGAGACGTTCGGAGCCAGAGGGACAATCAAGCTATGCGTCATATTTGGTCTTCTGTGTAAAAAAGAATAAAATCCGCTCAAGAGGTTTTAGGGAGGAAGGATTTTCCAAATAAAACCCCATCTCTCTCTCTCTCTTTATCTATCTATCTATCTATCTATATAAAGAGAGAGAGAGAGGGAGAGAGAGAGAGAGAGAGAGAGAGAGAGAGAAGCAGGCCCATACTCGCACACTGAGGCCCACACGCATATATATATATATATATATATATAATTTTAGGGATAAACATGAATTACATGTAAACTTCTTATCAATGTGTTTATCAATTACACCTGTATACAGTTAGAAGACAAATCGTTATGAACCTCGGTTTAATAAATTGATGGTCCTCTACATGCTGGTAAAACAACTTTTACTTGATCCGAAATGGATTCCCCAAGACATTTAACCATTTCCTCTTGGATCTGATGTCAGGATATAAACAACAAATCTGTTTGAAATTACATGATGTAAATTCAACAGAGCAAATTTGTTGGCTAAGCAAATCGCATTGATACATAAGTTTGCTGACCAGTGCAACATTGTGAATATTTTTCTAGCTTTTCAAACCTTTTCTTGTTTATCTCATGCAATGTGGTAAGGTGCACTGTCTTGCTGAAATATATCACTTATCATGTGAGAAAACTTTTGTCATTAAAGGGTTTTCTTGGTTTGCAATGATGTTGAATTACGTGATATATAACAAAATATTTTCCACATAAATGAAAGAATCCAGTTCTTTCCAACGGAACATTGCCCTAATCATCTCACTGCCCCCCTCCACCGGACCTGCTGGTTTTCTAACTATATGTCTTATTGTTATTGTTTTCCCCAAGTTAACAATTCACATGTGACCTGTTGTCTACTTTATTTAAGAAAAGAAGAGATCCATCGAAACATGTGGACTTCTTTTATTAATACTCAGTTCTGACGCTTACATATCAATTGATAACGCTTTTCGCTATGGACATTCATTTGCATGGATTTTTTGGTCTTGTAACTACACAGCCTCATTTACAAGTTTGATAGACTGTCTGTTGTTGCATATTCCTCCTTTTACTTTGATTCTACAATATCTGGCACAATAATGTTTTGTTAATTTGTACTTGGAGTAAAAATCTCCATTCATTTTTCGCATCGATAATTCTAGGCTACTGAATGACTTGTCAACAGTTGGTGATTTTCTTTTCCTTGAACCAATGCTAATAAGTACTCACTTCAAGTGAAGATGGGCATCCTACAAGTTGTGCCGTTTACAAAATGCTCTGGCTTTGTTTTACAGTCTTCATCATAGACATACAAATCTTTTTTTTTTTGGCTCATCAGCGTATAACTGTAATTTTTTTTATATGTATATACTGTGTTTGAAAGAGTTGACGTATATATGATTAGTGGTGAGCGAGTTAGGTTAGCAAAGTATTACTTGAGAGTTCTGCTGATGATATGTACCACAGAAAAACTGAGCCCAGTAAAGAACTGTGTGTCTTTATTTATATGAAACTTTTATGAGAAAACAAAACGGAAATTATTGTGTACGTTCTTATTATTCTTACATCAGCATTATGAAGTGTATGTGTAATTTACTCAATAATGTTTATACAAACACGCACGTGTGTGTGTGTGTGTGTGTGTGTGTGTGTGTGTGTGTGTGTGTGTGTGTGTGTGTGTGTGTGTTATTACACTATCTATGTTTTACGACAAATTTCTCAATTTGTTTTCGTTTTCACTAGTAAAACTGATTTTTTAAAATTTTAGATAAAAGAAAAAAATAAAACAAAATAAGAAATAAATCTTTAAAAATAGTTATCAATAAATATTTTACGCCCACGTTAGGTCACTCATATTTATAAATTAATAAAACCATTTTATTGAAGCAAAAGTATCCCTAAATGGTATCAACATTTTAACTTGCTTCTCTCTCGGGATGCCATGATTCAAATATAGCACTCAGCAAATATATCGTTGAATAAATATCGGAAAACCACCTACGCGTTAATTGACTCTATTGAAGAACACTTGAGATAAAGAGTTTGTATCGATATAAAGAACTCAATTTCAAATATATATGTGCACATTTTCAAAACATATCTATTTGCATGATCAGCGTATAGAAATTTGAACTCACAGATCCCTTTTCCCTCTCTTTCACTCCTTCTCTCTCTCTCTCTCTCTCTCTCTCTCTCTCTCTTCACACACACACATGCACACACAGACTCTCTCACTCTCTTTCTCTCTCTCTCTCTCTCTCTCTCTCTCTCTCTCTCTCTCTCTCTCTCTCTCTCCACGCACACAAACACATACGCATACACAAATATACACACAAAGAGAGGATTATATCGTATTAAACCATAACAAATGTCATTTCAAAATGACACAAAGTAATTTTTAAAAAACAACAACATTTTAGCAAATATGTTCATGGAGATGAATTACTGAGTGTAGATTTATGTCTATATTTATTTATGTCTATCCTGAAACCGGCCCGCTCACGTCTGTTCTTAAATAAATAAACGTATGACGTCGATTCTACATGTAAATATGTAAAACAGTTTTGGTAGAATTCTGGTGCCTGTAGTTCGTTTACCATCGTCGTTTTCCAAACAGAACGATGAGTGGATTTGGGATTCTGATAGACTGCTTTCCTTTTCTTTCTTTGCTTTCTGCTACTTTCGTTGATCAGCTGAAGTTTCAGTGTTGCTCTGGTTAATGTTGATCTGGGTGTGGCCTTGGGGATAAACTGATGAAATTGCACATTATTCATGACATAAAGCCCACAGGACTTTTTGTTATGATGGCGACTCCTATATTGATATCAATATCGCCTGATGAAGGACAGTTTGGTATTCACAATCGATCGGCAACAGAATTCGAATAGTCTGGTTAGCCTCTAGGGTCTACTGCCTCAACCGTTCTTAATGTGTTTACCTTTACAGTTGTACCCAATATTACAATAATATGCTGTGTGTATGTGTGTGTTTGTGTGTCTTTTTGGTACGATGTGGGCGGACGTGTAGATTTCAGTGGAGCGAAGGTCCAGAATTGGGCGTGGCCTAGAGTATTATCATTGTGGAAAAAAACCCAGAGAAGTAAAAGATATTAAAGAATTGGAGAATTAATATCGGACAAGGTGGGACTGAACAGTCGCCGCTTGAAGAGTTTTTCTAATTAACTTGTTGATGTTTACTGCAACTTAAGTTTAGCGTTTTCTTTTCCGTTCTTTTTATTAACTGTTGAATGTGACTTTTGTAAATGAAAATAAATAAAGATTAAATAAAACAAAACAAAACAAATTAAAAGTGGTCCAGTTGCACTGCTTATGGGGAAAAGAGCTTGGCTAAAAATACGCATTTTAGTCTGGGCTTTGATATTTTTATCGTTAAATGTTCTATAAAGTGTGAAATATTCAAGTGCATACATTTAATAAGTAGTAAACTCTAAGAGTTCAATTGCCAGACTTACAATACGCTGATGGTATTCCCTGCAGAGTGGTAAGACCTCCATCAAAAGAGGTGTTCCCAGTATGAGACTAAACTGCATAGGGAGGTGAGGCTCCAATTCTGGAGATTTGAGTTATGTGGCGTACCCCATTTACCATTATTCCCAGTTTTACTCGGATCCTATTAATGGGTAAAAGAAATCTGCTTCGAAATTATTCCGATTCGATTGGACTATGTGCCCCAAAACCTTCTTTTGGAATAAGTACAGGAAAAATGTTTATATGAACATACAATGGTTGGTTGTTGGGGTTTTATGGCATATCAGCCTTTGTGGGTTATTTAACGTCAAATCCATTTTTAAGAAAATAGTTCTATTTCAAACAATTCAGTCTAGCATAAGTACGCAGTTTAAATGTAAGTACAGTTTAATTGTGAAAAACATTTCAATTTCAAGCAATTCAGTTTAGTCAAACAGTTCTAATCCAGCTAATTCAGTTTAGTATAAGTACAGATTCTGTTTACACACAGTTAAATGTCAAAACAGTTCTATATTAAACAATTCAGTTTAGTGTGAGTACAGTTTCAATGTCTAAAAACAGTTCCATTTCAAATAATTCAATTTAGAATAAACTCGCAGTTTAAATGTAAGTACGGTTTAATAGTCAAAAACATTTCTATTTGAAGCAATTCAGTTTAATCTAACAATTCAGTTTAGCATAAGTATGCCGATAGTTCTATTTAACCCATAGATAGGGCCCTATCAGGTGCTACCACGCCGGGCCAGAGTGGAACTGGGAGCAATGGCAATAAAAGGGTACTCTGCATTCCCCAAAGCCCCAGCATCACTGGAACCTCACCATTAGATTGTTTAGTATCCAGGACACTCATTGGGAGGGGTCTCACCCTTCTGCAGAGGTGCAGTCGGTGTCTTCTACAGCCCTAGCCGACAGGGCAAGAACGTACAATTAACCTGATTTCCTAACCTCCAAGTATAAAATAACTCATGACTGATTGACATGCTGTTAAAATCAACCAATCAATGGACGAGTTCAAGATTCATAAGTTCAATTCGTAACCTTATAATCTCTTTCAAAAAGGAAAACTGTTGATCTTAAACCAAAACACATTACGCCTTTTGTACAATGCAAATTTGATAAATATTTTATCGTTAATCTTCTAAGTTTTTTTTAATGGCCTATCAATATACATTTCCAACTAATGTTATCAGTTCTTTTATGCATCTGTTCACATTTGTATAGAATTTATACAAAGATAAACATGAGTAATTATAGTCGACAGTAAATCATGAAAATAGACTTTTCGTTAAGATCCAAAATTTTACCAACTACATTTTTGTTTTTCTATCAGCCATCGCGTAACTCAAAGACACCATTAGCTATGGCCACCAATTGTTTTGTGTTTGCTAATAGGTCCCCTAAACATGTTAATGTTTTTTTTTTTTTGTTTTTTTTTTTATTTCAAGACATTTGAAATGTGTAGAGTTGGGGAGGTTGATTTACAATTTAAGCATAATCCTAAACGAGTGAATTTTGTATTCTTTTGTTTAATCATAGAAAGTAGTATTTCAACGAAGATGTTCTAAACAGAAATCAAAGCAATGACCTTTTCACTTTGACTTTTTCTTGCCAACGGAAAATCAAGTTTTAAAAATTGTGTTGTTTTGATGATATTTGTTTTACGATACAAACAATGGATTGTACATAAAGGCCTCAGAAAAGGATAAATGGGTGTTACTAGATAAAAGCTCCACCCATATTAGTTTTCAGAAATGATTAGTTGGATTTGGTTTTATGGCCAATCAACCATTGTTGGTTATTTAATGCCAAATCCTCGTTATATATATATATATATATATATATATATATATATATATATATATATATATATACATATATATATATATTTGTAAACACATTTTGTAGATACATTTTAAACGATCCCGAGTTCATTCTTTTGTACACTTAAATGGTTTCAAGTATTTCTATCTAACACGAACAATTATATTTACTATTAATCATTTGTTTGCGCACAGTTAAATGGTTTCTATTGTTGCTATCTAACACTTATAATTCTGTTCAATATTAATCATTTGTTTGCACAGAGTGAAATGCTTAAAAGTGTTGCTATTTAACACTAATTATTCTATTCAACATTTTACATTCGTTAGATCACAGAGCAATACTTGGAACCATTTATGGTTCCAAGTATTACAATGTATCATTAACAATTCAATTAAACAGCAGTTATTAGTTTACACACAGTTAAATGATTAAACAGTTCTATTTCAAATAATTCTATTTAACATGAGTCATTTGTTTGCACTCTTTTTAAATGTCAAACAGTTCTATTTGAGTGATGGATAGGACCCTATTAGGTGCTTCCACTCCAGACCAGAGTGGACCCGAGAGCGATGGCAATGAATGGGTACCCCTCATTCCCCAAAGTTCCAGCATTACCGGAGCCTCGTCTTCAGATTGCTTTGTGTCATATCGAGGACACTCATTGGGGAGTGGGCCTTACCCCTCTATAGAGAAATAGTCAGTGTGTTCTACAGCTCCAGCCGACTGGGCTGTTGAGGAATTTTAAAAAATTAGAAAAGATTTAAATCTGTATCCGTTGGATATTTAGGCAATCAATATCATTTACCATTTATTTTTTTAAATTTACGCTTGATTCAAAAACTCTCTTCATATAGTTAATTACTTTCATCTGTGTGAATTCAAATAATTTTTTGTTGATTGTGTAATTTGAATTCGTTTTAATAGACCTTCAAATTGAACTTCATGACCTTTAATTACTTTTTACAAAACGAAATTCTGACACTAACTCTACTAATTTACTCATATCATAGAATTCTTCAAGAAATCTGCTTCGAAGAATTTTCATAAAACAAAAAATTCCAACAGAATTCCTCACAAACCTTTTATGAAATATGATTCATTATAAGTATATACTGAAAATAAGTTTAAAAAAAATATATCTGATTATCTTAGAAGGAATAGTTCAAGTTAAAGTTTTTCACAATGTTACTCAGTTGTATATAGGTAAGCTTTCTGAAACTAGTAGACAAATTCACCTGCCGAGGGAGCAATGTCTCATCAACCGAGAAAGACATCAACACGCGACTAAAAAAGGCAGGGACAGCTATCAATAGGCTATCGATCATATGGAAGTCAGACCTGACCGATAAAATGAAACACAGTTTCTTCCAAGCAGCGGTCGTGTTGATACTGCTGTATGGATGCACTACATGTACGCTTAATAAACGTATGGATAAAAAGCTTGACGGCAACTACACAAGAATGCTGCAAGCATTATTGAACAGGTCCTAGAGGCAACACCCAACAAAGCAGCAGCTGTACGGCCACCTACTACCCATCACGAAAACTATCCAAATTAGATGAACCAGACATGCGGGACATTGCTGGAGAAGTAGGGACGAGCTCATTAGTGATGTACTCCTATGGACTCCTACACATGGCCGAGCAAAAGCAGGGCGACCAGCTCGAACCTATATACAGCAGCTCTGTGAGGATACGGAGTGTAGCCCTGAGGACCTGGCGAAAGCGATGAACGTTTGGGAGGGGTAGTGATGGAGGGTCAGGGATATCCGTACTGATGGCACGACCAGATGATGATGATATAGGTATGCTGTCTAAAAGGATAATAGGAATTAGATTATGTGGAAATCAAATTGCAGCATATCACTCAATCCAGACAATTATCTCAAGGAAAAGAAAATATGTTCCATGTTGGATATTGAAATTCCAGAAGTGAAACCGAAAAACGGCAAAAATCTGGAAAAAACTGAGTGAGCTAAAAAAAAAAAACAAGAAAAAGAAAAATTTGAACATAAAAGTGTCATTTTTTACCCCTCATTTTATAACAGGAGCTGGATTATAAGTAGAGAGGAACCAAGCAAATAGACGAAAAGAAGAGGAAAAATTGGAATCATCCCGAAACAAACAGCAAGAATTCTAGGATTCTGAAAAGTCTTACTGGAAATTGATTTTAAACCAAGACACATACAGCTGGTAAGAAAGCTGATAATGGTAGTATAATCACGCACACACACGGACACACACACACACACACACACACACACACACATATATATATATATATATATATATATATATATATATATATATATGCATAAAAGAAATACGCTACGTTTTTAAAATAAATTTTGAACAAAAGTTTTGAAACAGAACACCACTGAAGAAAATAGAATGTTAAAATCTTTCTCATTCTTTTCATTTCATTTTTAAAAATTAAAAATTAGATATAATTTAGAAGATACAACTTCACATATTAACACTGTCCTAATAGGGGTTTAAAGTAAAAGCTGAAACGTTTAACGTTGGCAAACAAGTCAACTAATAATAAAATCAGAATCTGAAGACCTAGTGTTTTTTTTTTTCATATTTGTACATTTGCATATATATATATATATATATATATATATATATATATATATATATATATATAGAGAGAGAGAGAGAGAGAGAGAGAGTGAGAGTCTCACATAGTATGAAATGCGTAATACGATTTTAAATCCTGGGCGAAGTTGTTTGCATTTTAATTGACATAATTTCTTCTTTCTCTTTTCAGAACAGTATAGCAGACTGGGCACTCTAAATTTAAAACCTGAGGAGTAGAGTTGGAAACGTCTGGCTCTCTGATCTACCATTCTTTTGTAATAAGTTCATCCCTACAAGTGTGGCTGACCCTACACAAAACTTTATTACAAAGAAGTCACGTGTGCGAGCAATCAAGCGGTTTAACCGAATTGTTGGCCACTCATAAGGCGTACCCGACGGGTGAGCTTTTATCTAGTTGTATTGACTATTCATCCCATCAAAGCTGAATATGGCACTAGACTTTCTCTTTTAGAGACTTCTGACGTAGGTGCGACAATATCAACCATTGCGTTTGACATTCCTTTTTTTTGGGGGGGGACGCCCTGGATTAATCTTATCTTTATTCATCTTTATGAAATTAGGAAGTGCTGTCTGGGGTTATGCCTCATGAATCTAGGGTTGTATAATATTAGACCTGAGCCATGAAAGGCAAAGGACTGTCATCCAGACGGATTTAATTTAGGTGCATCTAACTGCTTAAAAATTTCGGCGTACACTGTACATATATGAATTTGGTTTCGGTTCCTTTGTTTGTTTGTTTCTTTTTTATGGTTATTAAAAACTAAAGTATCCGAGTAGAAGACTAGAAGTAGTACTATTTAACACATAGTAGGGGGGGGTACGTAGATTCATATCTTTTCCAAGAATATCAGTCCAAAAGAAAACGTATTATATGAATTCAATCTAATACCGAAACAGTTCATAATATTGAATTTCACGTTTTTTCTTCATACACCAGAATCATTGATTAAAACCATTAATCACAACAAAACCATTAGAAGTATATTCTCAATATTATTATCTCAGTTGTAGATGATTTTGATTCGGTTGGATTTCTTTGTTTTATCAACCTTTATGAATTTTTAACGCCAAAACCACCATTGTAGAATAACAGTAGTGGTACTATTTAACCAATAGATGTGTGTGGGGGTGGGTAAAGGGGTTAATACCTTTCTCAAATGTATTCGTCCGAAAGAGAACGCATTAGAACGACTGGAGTTTGAACTCACTAACCTGAGGTCCAGCGAGTTTTACCATTACGCCATGGGAACTCCCCATAAATGCTTTAGTTTCAAAACATGAAAATGAATTTTACTCACTGGTATATCTGACTCAGAAAAAGAGAAATGATTCAAAAAATATTTAAGCAATTTCCAAGTATTTTTTGTACACTTCCCAAAATGATCTTCGTTTTACTGATTGTGCAACATTTCTTCCTTTCCCGCCAAAAGACCGACACCTCTTTAATGGTTAAACAATGAGGCATTATTGTTCGCGAATCTGCGAATATCTCCAACTATGGTAATTACTGCGCTACATTCCGCTCATGTCATTTCGGAATGGGCCCAGAAACCATCAGCCCGCCGGAAAACCGCTGATATTGAAGAAGGTGTTTGGAGGTGGTGGGTTTCGTGTCAGTTCAAAGCCTTACATACCTCCGGTAAATTAGAAACAAAATAAGCGTTTCAATCATTTGACACGGCACTAATCATGTTATTGGCTCATTAGCACTGTCCATAGATGAACTTCCGGTAAAATGTGTGTACTAATATGAGCGTATCTCAGATTACTAAATCTATTTAAATCACCTGGAAAACAAATTCATACCTGAGTTGATGAAAATGATTTTATTTCTAAAAGAAATTGCGATAATTGCGAATAACAAGGGTGATTACTCGCTGTTCAGGGCTTCTTTGGTGTTTTATGAGGATTTGCAATCACACAATAACTTTGTATTAACTCAGCACAATGATAACCTTAGATGAGATACACACACACACACACACACACACACACACACACACACACACACACACACACACACACCAGTAACACTATTTGCATATAATTATATATATATATATAGAGAGAGAGAGTAAAGTACGAGGATCATTAAATAAGTTTCCAGACTTTTTTTCGTATGGGCACTTTTATTGATAGTACACACATGAAACTCTAGCCCCCTTCGAAGTAATCTCCTCCGGCTGCAATTCACTTGTTGTACCGTTCCAACAACTTCTGGAATGCCCCATCGAAGTCCTCTTGTGTGAGCGTGTCAATGACCGTCGTCACAGCCTCTTTCATATCCTCAATTGTCTCGTAACGACAGCCTCTGAGCTTAGGGAATAACCAAAAGTCACAGGGAGCAAGGTCTGGACTATAGGGAGGCTGAAGAACTGTCTTAATGCCCATCTTGGTCAAATAATCTGTGACAAGGGTGGAGTTGTGGACTGCTGCATTGTCCAGGTGGAAATGCCACTGGCCCGATTTGAAGAGTGCTAGCCTCTTCCAACGGAAGAGGCAGGCTGAACTCCCTTAAAACTTCAACATAGTAACCCTAACCGTAACCCTAACCCTTTGGCCAATCAACTCTGGTGTATTGACTTCCTTACTCCTCCCACACCTCTCATCATCCCTCACAGACTCCCTGCCTTCCTTGAATCTCTTATGCCACTCAAAAACTGATGCTCGATTCACGCAAAAGCAGTCTTGAGCATTCCATACGTTTCTGTGGCATTTTTTCCAAGTTTAAAACAGAATTTTATTGCATATCGTTCTTCTAAAGTGTCCTCACGTCCAGATTGCATTTTTGAAATTCACCAGCTGTGACAATCAGGCTTTAGTAGGGTGTATTCCAATTGCTGCTGTAGCTGTTGATTCGAACCTGAAATCCTAAAAATTGGTCAGTCATCTCATAAGATGTATAGCAATAACATACTGAATGTTCAAGAGTCTACGACAATTTTAAATGCCTGTACAAAAAAGTCTGGAAACTTATTGAAGGTACCACGTAAATTTGACGTCATTAGTCGAGGGCGACCCGAAGGCTCCGTTTTTAATAGCTACTACACCGAGATGTTGGAATGGGTGCTACTTTTTTCTCTGGATTGCTCCGCTTTACCCTTGATTCGTACCTTATAATGCTGAGTTTGGAGTAAGGACGTATCAATATTACCATTTTTTGAGTCTTTGGTATGATTCGACCTGGGATTGAAGTGAAGAAGATAAGATTTTAAAAGAAAACGATTTAATTTTACAGAATAATTTTCCAAACACCATATCACTATTAGTTTCACGTTATTTCACTTGCAATCTTAATCAACCTTTTAAGTGGCGACTAATTTGCACATTTCTAAATTTAAACATTTCTAAATTTGCGCGTTTCTAAATTTGCCCAAATTAATCATCTAATTTCGTGTTTGATCTTTTCTAAACTAAAATGTTTGTGTAGAAGCAAATAAATAGTTAATCCTTTAAGCGAATGCCATTAATTAACGCAAAAAGATGACTGATTGATTGATTTTAACGGCCTGTGAATCTGCCAAGAGCTATTTTAAATCTTGAGGTTAGGGAATCACGGTCATTGTACATATTTTGTGTAGTTGGTTCAAAAGAGTTCTTTTTTTTTTTTTTGCACACGTTCCCTTTTGCACACGGCTCTTTTTGCACACGGTCCTATCGAATATGAATAATCAAAATAGATTTATTTGACCCTTACACAGGATCCTAATAGATACAACCACTCTAGGTCAGAGTGGACCTGGAAGTAATGGCAATGAAGGGATGCTCCACGGTCTCAGATCTCAAGAAGAAGAGCTTCATCCTTAGATACAATTAAGTGTCATATCAATGCCCCTCCTTTTTGGGGTGGGGTGAACTTATTCACTGCAGGGGATACAGTTAGTGTATTCTAAACTGTACTGACGGAGTGGAACGCAGAAAGAGTACAAAAATAGGTATGATTGGGCAAACCTGGAAATTCTCTGGGAATTATGCAAACTATAGTGATAGAAACCTAGAAGAAGTCTATCCCAATATCATCAATTACAATTGAGCCACTCAATTGTATTAGCAGTGTAAAATATTAACAGCCCAGTTCGTGTTGATTTTAATTCACGCTCCGAAAAGACAAAAACAAAAATTCACTGTATTGCTCTAACATTAAGCCGACCGACACTTAAGGCAGCCTTGTTGAAATGGATGAAATTGCAGCATCAATTGACAGCTATAAAAGAATTCATTAATCTGTTCAATTGATGGTCAGTCATCCTGTAAGAAATGAAAGAGAACATACTGACAAAGTGATTAATTTTAGCATCGGATGTCTCTAATGCAGCCAGCTATGATTATGGCACGTGTACATGAATTTATTTTAACAGACGAACAAAGAGTGTATGTATGGGCGCAGGGGAATTCTTCAAGAAAAACAAATTCTTTTCACCCCAATGAGCAAAAAATCAGAATAACACAAGTGCCCTATTTGATAACATCTAAAAAATTGTTTGGATAATTACTCCTTAGAGAAACTTATAGAATAACATTTCATTATAGGTTGATCCTTGAAACCCCTGATTATATATATATATATATATATATATATATATGTGTGTGTGTGTGTGTGTGTGTGTGTGTGTGAGAGAGAGAGAGAGAGAGAGAGAGAGAGAGAGAGAATGTACGAAAGCAGCAATCATGACTGACTCTCTCTCTCTCTCTCTCTCTCTCTCTCTCTCTCTCTCTCTTTCTGAATCTAGAGATTTAAAGGTGAAACTGAAATATAAAAAGTCCAGATTGTTATGTCTTTTCTCTCCCCTCCCAACTTTATTAATCGATCATTTTGTCCCTTGCGTTAAAATTAGACGATGCAGCTTCCTTTTATTCATTTTTTAAATACAGTTTTTAGGAAAGATTAATAATTGACAGAGTTTCGGAAAAAAGCATCCTCTCTAAATTTATAAAATATTTCAATTTTTTTGTAAAAATGTCTTCGGAATCGAAAACGTCGGCGGTATTTGAAAAGAAATACTAAAATCTGTCACCAGGACACAAAGTCAGGGGCCGTTTTAAAATGAGCTTACATTGTAAATAGAATCTTCCTTTTAAAACAATGAAATTATTATTCGAAAAAAAAAAAGAAGATTTTTTGGCCCATCTTTGTGATCCATTATTTAACAACCAGAAGATATTTTGAAGAAAAAAAAAATGTAAAAAGAACAAACAAAATTTTGAGGGGAAGAATGTTTACTCCAGTGTTTATAATTGTAAATGTAGAAAAGGATTATGTTTGAAAATGTCCTGAATTTTTATTCAATGAAAGCCTGAAATGTGAGTTTATCAATATTTATCAGTAACGTACCTTAGTCTTACAAGAGAGGAATGAGGTATCACTTGGTCCCACATAATTCAACATTATGCCACATCTAAGTAAAGCTTAGTAAATCACTACTATAGAATAACGAGAGTGCCAGTCAATATATAAATAAAACTGTTGTTTTATCATTTTGATCAAAGCTAATATTTCTGATACTTCGTGAAGCAACATAAAACAAACTGACACGAAAATATAAATAATTTTATCTATTAGTTCTAATTACAATTTTAGAGGAGAAAGCCATTAGGAATCGATATAATCTTTTTTATCATATTCTACGGTTCTGTTCGGAGAAGTTGTCATTT
>OY757912.1:128633151-128645651 GCA_963585895.1 Sepioteuthis lessoniana
TTTCACTCTCCCTGTCAATGTATTTTTGTAATCTCCTCCCGGTGGTCTCTATCATATCAATTCTGTTTTTCTAATAAAGATACTTTCATAGAAATATTAACTTTTTTTTAATCGGCAGTGGAAGGTTCTAAGATTCTTTTGACAGGGATGGTGAACATGTGAAGACTGAAATTGTATCATGAATATATTTCCATAAGAGTATTAATTTTTTTTAAAAAATCACCCATTATGTCACTTATAAATGAAATAATATAATGTTATGCGTCAGAAACAAAGGCCATTTTAATCTTTTGAATTAACGTGTTGCCGTTTTCTGTCAAAAGGGACCTTTCATGAAATGCGACAAAATGTAGACCCCCCCCCCAAAGTCATGAATAGGTGTTATGTTACTGCTTCTTTGATCAAACAAAATAAATGGTCTATCATAAAAAAAACCCCAAAAAATACGAAAGAAGGGATTGAAAATCAGTTACATTAAAACAATTCAAAATAAAACAAAATAAATTTGACGATCTCTTTCATATATTAACTTTATCAACCCAAAATCGTGCATCATGATTTCGATGAATCATAAAGTCAAACATTAAAATACCCAGAAAGTGATTCTATCCGGACAATATCATTATAAATGCACTTATTCCAAAAAAACGCAGAAACAATGAACGGATTACTATTGAGACAATTTTTGTTCGTTTTCCATTCGAGCATCTGCTATCGTAGTCATTGAGTAAATTACATCAAAATGCATTTCCTAATAACTTATTAGCAAAAATTGCATGACGAGCGAGCGAGTCTCCAAATTTGCCAAATATCAACTCATGATCTCCAGAGGTTTTAAAACTCTTCATTCATTTTTCCTATTCACTTTGTCATTTCAGCAGATTTTTATTAGTTGACCGTTTCACGGCCCACACACCCAGTCAACTAACAATAGGTTGACAATATCCCTCGCAAAACGATAAGACCCCCACCCCATAAAAAAGTGTCCTGGGAATGATATTTAACAGCATCTGATGATGAGACAGCCATTTTAGAGATCTGGAGCGTATGAAGAACCTCTTTATTAACATTACTACTCGGCTACGTCTGACCCTGAATAGTTGTGTATGTTAGGGTCCCATTTCTGGGGGTCAAAAAGATCTGCTTAAAAATTATTCCTATTTAATAGGACTGTGTGCAAAATAAAAAAGACGAAACAAAAACTTTTAAGCAACAACTAAGAACATGCTATGAAATACAAACATTCAATGAAAGTGATTCCATAACATAACGATTCCCAGGCATAAAATAATCCTAGATGGGGTGAAATGCCGTTAAAATCGACGAATCAATCAAAGTTTACCGTGAGAAATACATAAGAAACATTGTTTTTGTGTATTGATTCTAACACTGAAGATGGAATAAGCAGTATATCCCCTGTCTGCATTTTTTTTCCTAAAAATGAACTCCTAAAATTGGGCAGTTCAAATATCACTCAGTTCAATGCTTCACATTTAGGTTGAACAATGCGGTTGATAATGATCAAATGAAGAAGAAGAAGAAACAATTGATATGAAAGATAAGCAAAATAGTCAAATCAATGGTTGAAAATAATTTTTTAAAGTTTCGTTATGTGAGTAGATTTAATATGTCGCTTCCAAATTAGGAAAATGCATCGTTCTGAATCGTGACAAGCAATGAAAAAGGTTACTTTACAGTAATGTAAAACGCAAAAGTTTTGTTAAGCAAGCAAAATGAACTCTCTATAAGCTTTCAAAAGACCGTCTTCATTCAAAGAAATTAATGCTGTGGGTGTAATGGGACAGGAAAGGATTTTTCTATAATGGGGTCCTTCTTGAAAACCTAGCAAATGATTCGAACGAGTACTGTTTAAAGTTTTTGCCAGCTTGAAGCTGGCAAAGGAAAAAAGTAGACACCCTATGCAAACAATTACGAACGCGGACTACGCCTCTGGCAAATACACCCGTCCTGGCAGAATCCCAGCTACATAGTCTGGAACGAGCAGCTGTTGGCATAGGCCTCCATGTCAACGCAGACAAGACAGAATACATGTGCTTTAATCAAAGAGGTGACATCTTCACACTAAATGGTAGTTCTCTGAAACAAGTAGACAAGTTCACCTACCTAGGAAGCAATGTCTCATCAACCAAGAAAAACATCAACACGCGACTAGCAAAGGCATGGACAGCTATCAATAGACTATCGGTCATATGAAAGTCAGACCTGACCGATAAAATAAAGCGTAGTTTTTTCCAAGCAGCGGTCGTGTCGATACTGCTATATAGATGCACCACATGTACGCTTAATAAACGTATGGATAAAAAGCTTGACGGCAACAACACAAGAATGCTGTGAATAATATTGAACAAGTCCTAGAGGCAACACTCCACAAAACAGCAGCTGTACGGCCACCTGCCACCCATCTCGAAAACTATCAAAGTTAGACGAACTAGACATGTGGGATACTGCTGGAGAAGTAAGGACGAACTCATAAGCAACATACTCCTGTGGATCCCATTACATGGACGAGCAAAGGCAGGACGACTAGGTAGAACCTATATACAACAGCTCTGTGCCGATACAGGATGTAGCCTTGAAGCCCTCTCGGGAGCAATGGACGATAGAGACGGGTGGCAAGAGAGGGTCAGGGAGATCCGTGTTGGCGGCACGACATTATGATGATGATGATGATGATGATGATTGTTTAAAGTTAGAGTAACTGAAGACAACAATAAATGACAGTGCTAAAATTTAGACATGTGCAATTTTCACTATCAGCTGGTCGTGACAGTTTCTTATCAGCAGTTTAGATTATTGGATTACAGATTATCGAATTATAGATTATGTAGGAAGCACTCAAAGTGAAGCAGTTATCGTCGTAGGAAATGGGCGCGGCAACCAGAGTTCAAAACCTGGACGAGGCTGTTTCACATAGCACTATCACCCTTAGGAAAGGTATGGATCCAGCTATTCTTTCTCTAGCTATGAGTAAACAATAGAGCAGTCTGGTCTCTTTAACTTTGGTATAGCCACCAGTCTAGGAGAAGAAAAACTAAATTCAAGCCTATTAAACTCCACTTTAAAGTTGGTCTTGTATCGTATCCCACTTGTAACGGAGGGGTTGGGTAAATGCATACTCTTGGTTAATTACTTAAAAGGTTTTATCGCAAAGGCTAGAGAGAGAGGGGAGGGGAAGAGAAAATAGGGAAAGAGTAGGAAGAGAAAGTGTGATTCTCATCTCTGAATCTTCACGCTACTTGAAGGTAAAGAAAATAAAAAAGCCATAGTTGTCAAATGGAAGAAAATGTTATCATTAAAACAACAAAAGACTGGAGAATGAAAAGGAAATGAAAGTAGGTTTCCTAAAACTATCAAACGCTAAAAAGACTCTCATCTGTTGATTCTTTAAATTTGTATTGGAAACAAATCCTACCTCTATAAACAAATATACATGAATGTAGTTTGTTACACATGTGGGCGCCTTGTGTGGTGTATGTGTACCGAGCTATGTTAGCTGAGCGTTATTAGTAAGTTCGATTCTCAGTGGGTGCCCCATACCTCTGACCTTTTGCTGCAATTAAGCCAACCTTGAGAAATAACTATATTTGTGGGAGAAGGGTGATTGCCATGTTTGCTCCATTTTACCCTTGATACGTACCATAATGATGAGTGTTAAGCAAGGTGGTATCAAGTACCATTTTTCAAGTCTTTGGTATAACTCGACCTGGGATTGAACCCCAGTCTCCCGGACCATTGGCTAACACTCAACCCCCTTGGCCAATGATATATATATATATATGTTTGATTAAAAAATAAAGACACATTTTGTCTATATAATTTTATTAAGATCCTTTCAAGTCTCCTTGAAATGATCTTAATAAAATTATGTAGAAAAAATGTGTTTTTATATTTAATCAAACATGCTTAAATGAAAGACTGCTGCCTAACCACACACACATACACACACACACACACACACACACACACACACACACATATATATATATATATATATATATATATATATATATATATATATATATTTGTTTTCTTAAGTTTGATATGGATGAACTTCAATTCGATCAATATGAAACATTTTCTGAGTTTGAAGCGGCTATTCTGAAATTCTATTTTCTACTTTTAAATTTTAAAAAGATAAGAAGAAAGTGACAGAATGTTTTATTTGAATACAGCTAATTATTGCTTTGCTTTTTGTTTTTAATAATGTCGATACGAAATTGTGTTCAAAAATGTATCGAGACTGAATCTGTACTAACCAAGACAAAAATGAAGAATAAATAAAACGTTATTTTTTAGTCTCCTTTGGCATTTAACATTTTCTAGCAATTTTTCCATTGGTCGAATTAACTCTGAAAGTCCTTTTTTAAATGATGTGAATCTCTATGGTCCTATCTATGTCCTCCATATCCTCAAATATTACTGTAGAGATGAATTTTTGATTTAAGAAACAAGAATTTGCCGGGGGTGAAAATGGAGGTTGATGCACTTGTTCAATCATGTGTTTTGCGAAAAGAAAAAAAATCGTTCAAAAAGTTATAAGCTTCAGATTTTTTTCAATTGGCACTGACTAGATAGCTATCTAGAGGCAGGCTTATAAATTAATCAGTTCTGCTCAAGTCTTCATTTACATTCTAAATTCTAAAATAAAATAAAAAGGTTTACTGCAGTAGTCTCGATGTCTTTTAATTACACCAAGGCTGGTTAAATGGGTACCCGCTGCCACTTTTCTATGATAGGGAAAAATGGCGTAATCAAAATATATTATACTAGCAACACCGTTATATGATAGACATTACATCCATAGACAAGATGCTGTATTAATCAGAGTAACCCCTCGATCCATAGTTCCAACTTTCAAACCCTCTAGACAGCTTGACTTGGATAAATAACTTGTTGTTCCGGTTTGGAAGGGATTCTTTTCATCCGCATCCAACACCACCGACGTCCATGATTGGATATTGAAGCAAAGAACTAATAGGAAATTAATCTCTTTTCTACTAGTTAAGGGGTCGACAAACTAATTCATTAAACAGATTGGAATACAGAATTAAAACTAATTTGTACTCTCGACCAATTATTGTGTGCTTGATTATTGCTATGGAAATACAGCATTGTCTGGTGTATATAACCTTCTCACTACACGTGTTATCTTGATAAAGAAACGAAGCAAACAATTAGATTGGAAATAGAAAGTGATGTAGGACAATCAAACGAGACGTAGCAGATATGAAAATGGCGGCTGAAGAGCTGACGACGATTAATAGGCGGCATATATTAACCTTTGTTTCTATCCATTTGTTGGATCTTCGATTTTCTCAGCATTCAATTCAGGACATTCAAATGCTTTTGTTTCATAAAGCGACCCATTCCTTTTAGAAAGTAAATGATTGATTGACAAAATCATCGACCTTCTCGCACAGACCTGGATTCTTCCAGTGCACTTTACAAATAATTGCAACCAAAAAAAAATCGTTGGACATCGAAAAAAACACTAAGAATTTTTGACAAGAACGACACGCATACTTTTATCTTTATTCGTCCCCTTTTCCTTAATCTTTTCATTCCTTTTACATTAAGGAAACTTTCTTTCAGCTTCTACATGAAAGCCATTGTGTGATTTGGTATCGGAAGGGTTTACACGTCATCTATTGTTCATGTATTTTCTATTTTTCATCCCAGCCCTTTTGCCAGCGTTCTTTTTTTTTATCTCGTTTTCTTTCTACCTTTTTCATTCTTCTATTTCTTCGATTTCCCTTCTTTCTTTCTCTGTCCTGTGTCATTTTTGCTCTTCCTCCGACCCTCTTTCATACCTCAACTCTTCCTATTAATTTTGCTTTTACTTATCTTCCCTTTGACTGTTTTGTTTTGTTTTGTTTTGTTTTGTTTTATTTTTTGCTGGCAGACAGACAGACAGACAGACGTAATTATCTGAAAATTTGAGATCGACAAAAGATATTACCTTATTCTTTTGGTGCAAATGATAAAACGTGATTTTCTCCTTCCTTTTTGTTCAAAAGGAAAATAAAGAGGAAATGAAAGTGTTAACATGCTGGGTGTCACGATATTTTCACCTAGTCTCTCAAAATTGCTACAAGGGGACTTTATAACCTTCCTGAAGTTTTTAATGCTTCTCTGGTCATATCAGGGTTTTTTCAAAACTAGATATATCTTTCATACATTTGGACTAAAAACTATACTATTACTTTTGAAAACTGCATTAATTTGGTCTTCGTCAATTGTTAGACAAAATAGTTTTGTGTTATTTCTTGTTGTTTTTTTTTTTTGTTTGGTTTTTGTTGTTGTTGTTGTTGTAGCTGATTTTTGTTAGTTTTTTTTTTTTCGATCGCATTTTCTGCGGCAAAAAGGGTGATTTTATTTACCTGACATCAGCGAAATATAAAATCAACAAAGAACAATTAATGCAAGTAAAAAAAAAAGTTCAAAATCACACGAAGAAAATATTTCCAATCTCAATCAATTGTCAATCAATTATTCTAATCAAAAAAGCAAAACTTGATAAGAAAATGAATCTAAATCATTATATAAACATTTGAAGCGTTTAAGTAATTGTGGAAAGTTGGTTAATTTATTTCTTTGTCTCTTTTCATATTTTGTGGAGATATTTTAATTGCTATCAAAGATTATTTAAATAAATAAGGCTACTTGAAAGACGAGCAAAACATACGAGGCAGGAGCTTGAGAAGTAAGGACGAGCTCAAAAATGACGTTCTACCATTGACTTCAACACTTGCAGACAGAATTAACCGACAAGCAAAAACGTACATTCATCAATTACGTGTAGACAGAGGGTGCCGTCTAAAGAAGTTACAAAGAGCGATGGCCAATTGGGACGGATGTCGAGAGAAAGGAATCCGTTCTGTCGATTTGTGTTGATGATAATCATAATGATGATGATACAAAACATTGTCACTGTATTCTCTATCATCGTATGTTTTATTGATTTCATTCTTTTCGCCTAAAATGTAATTTAAAATATATTATTAAAAAAACAAACAATAACTTGTTGAAAGAAACGCAGATTGTAAAAAAATCATTTAATATTTTTCAAAAAAGTTATTATTCCGATGTTTTATTGTATTGGGTTGCTTAAGGGAAGGGAAGATACTTAGCCGACTTTCAACTCTCCAAAAACCACTGGATCAAAATAAATAAAGGCCACATAAACTCATTCATACACACAGAAACAATACACATTGTTATATACTTTACTTATGAAAATTAATTGGTAAGCCCCAATCCTCATTAATATGTTGGACACAATTATAAGAGGGGGCAATTTGCTGACTGTTCAGCGGACTGTCTGGCATCCGTGCAGGACGTTTTTGTTTTTTGTTTTGTTTTTTTTTTTGGTTGGGTTTTATGGCATATCAACCTTTTTAGGTTATTTAACGCCAAATCCATTTTTATGTAAATAATCAGTTCTATTTCAAACAATTCATTTTTCATGAGTACACAGTTAAGTTGTCAAAAACATTTCTATTTCAAACTATTCAGTTTATTCAAACTGTTCTAATTCAGCGAATTCTGTTTAGTATAAGTACATATTTTGTTTACACAGTTAAATGTCATAACAGTTCTATATATACCAATTCATTTTAATGTAAGTACAGTTTCAATGTCAAAAGCAGTTCCATTTTGAACAATTCGGTTTATCATAAGCACGCAGTTTAAATGTAATTTCAGTTTAATAGTCAAAAACATTCAGTTTAGACAAACAGTTCTAATTCAAACAATTCAGTTTAGCATAAGTATGCAGTTTAGTTCTATTTAACCCTTAGATAGGGCCCTATCAGGTGCTACCATTCCGGACCAGAGTGGACCTGGGAGCAATGACAATGAAGGGGTGCTCTGCAATACCCCAAACTCTAGCATCACTGGAACATCATCATCAGATTGTTTAGTGTCATATCCAGGACACTCATTGGGGCGGTCTTACCCCTCTGCAGAGGTACAGTCGGTGTATTCTACAGCCCAAGTGCCGAACGGTCAATGCTCCATGGTAGACTTGAGGCCGAAAGACCCCCGGCTTCGGCTGGCCTCCTTCGGGTGGGCGGGCTGCATCATTGACACCATTGTCACCCTTGTATACCACTTGACCTTGCTGTCCAGTTTATGCTATAATCAGGCATACGTGCCTGGACCCAGATTTGGGTCCATGTCTAGCTAGGCTCATCAGGCCCACATTGAACTAAGAGGGTCGATGGCCTGCATAATCAAGCAGGGCTCGAGCCTCGGCTCGTGCCCGACATTCGCCTCCTCTAATCCCCATTATAATCGACCTTCGGGTCATTGACCTTGGGTCAAGTCCTGTCTGATGGGCGGCAGAGACAAATATCGGGGTAATATGCTGACTGTCTCTGGCGTCGGCGGCTGCTCGGTGGTGGCTGCCTGACGTTTGTGGCTCAGCATTCGCATCACGCAGCTAACCCTCCTCGAGCCTCGGGTGGACCGTCTCCCCAGGTTTTGACCCTCCTTAGAGGGGCTATGTTTATTCTGGGGAATGTTAATGAGGCCTGAGGCAGTTTTGGAGTTGCCCGGTGTGTTTGGGCTACAACCCCGCGCTAGGACCCACCTTAAAAAGGCCTTGAGCTAAGGTCGGTTCTCCTCAAGCCTCAGAGGGTCGTCCCCCAGGCTTTAACTCTCTCTAGAGGAGCTAGGTTTATCGTCTGGCGCCTGGGGCTTTTCTTTTTAGGGCAATGCCGACGGTCCCCGATGTATTTTTAGAGCTGTCGGGTGTGTCTTGGCTGCTGCCCTGTGCCCCGACCCACCTTAACAAAGGTCTTGTGTCATACTCACCCGTTTAGTGGGGCGCACAACAAGTACAGTAATATATTAAGTAGTTCAGTACTAGCGGTGGGTTACCTTCTTCACACCGCTGGCGAATATTGCATAATGTTATAAAGACTTCCGTTTCATTTCCAACCTCCGTTTTGGTTATTTCTCATTCAGTAACCTTTGTTATGTTACAACATATACATGATATGCATATAAGTAATATTGAAGATAATGCACAAACGTGTCCAACAGATTAAATATACACATCTTGCTCGATAAACAAGCAATATATAAAAGGGGAATAAGAATAGAAAAAAGCTTACTTGATGATAACGGTCTCTAAATGGTCGGGCGAGAGACGAAGAAAAAAGAAACTGAGGATGGTTTCTGAGATTGTCATCTAACAGTTCATAAGCCATCTAACGAACACGACAATTTTCCAAGGGAGATAATCATTTATTGTCTCCCTACAATATATATTTCACCACAACCGGCTATTCGTAATAAAAACAAGCTATCAGAAACTATAATTTTATTAAAACTCTTAAATCCTAATCAAGGATGGAAGAGTAAAAAAACAACTAAAAACAAGTCATGAGTGGTTTTGAAGTACAAGAACAAATCAAATTCAAGTGAGATCAACGACTTATGACTTTTGTAAACGAGATTAACACTTTGATCCTTTTGCTCAGATATTTATGTATCAAACTCTCCATTATTTTAATATTCTTGCTGTAAAGAGATTAAACCAAATTATTTCCAGCTAGAGAGTCAATTCGAATTCTTAAAAACTAAAAATGTATCTTTACATTATTATTTAATATTGATTCTCTTGAGTTCATTTTTCAATATAAAAGTAAATTCTGATTTATTTATTCAAAAAACAATAAAGATTTATTAATATTCATTAATGCCTTCAAGGTGAATATTCTAAATTTAAATGGAGAAGCAATTTTATTTCTGACACAAAAAATTATTTTTTACAAGCAATCCAATAGTTTTTTTGTTTTTAAATTAGATTTTTTTCTTCATAATTTCACGATTCCATAATTTGTTTTTCTACCTCTTATGTTGATAAAATCATAAACTAAAATAAATCATTTTAATTAATTTGATACATGTTCCATTACGTCAGAAAGTTTGGCTATGAAAAAAAAAGTTTTTGTCTCAGATCTGTGCCTAGTTTATTTTTCATGGGTTAAAAATAACGGAAGAAACGTTTTCTAAGAGTGATGAGTTCATATTTTTGCCATGGGTAGTATGTATCATATTTACGGTTCAGGCTTATAACAGTCTGTTTTACACAACGATTATCCTCTCCTCGATCTGAGCTCTTCTTGGAATGTTCTCTACACGACACGTATTCTTCCTTTGTGTTAATTCGCTTTCTTTATGTTATTGATTTTTTTTTAATGTTTTTTGGAAGAATTCATTTTCATTACTTAAATGGACAATACTAATTCGTGCTCAAAAACGAGGAGAGGAAAACTGCAGATTATTTGAAAATTGCAATCGGTGCGAAACAGACAAAAAAACAATGAACTATTATATCATACAACACTATGTTATCATAGCACTTTTCCATACTGGAGTCAAAGAAAAAAATAAAATAATATATATATATATATATATATATATATATATATATACCTGACAGGCGTGTGTGTGTGTGTGTGTGTGTGTGTGGATGATGATTTTACGACGTGTAGTTGATAATCCACCACAATGACATGTCTGTTTCTGTTATATCTTTGTCTCAACTTCCTTAATAACTAATAATTATATTTTTATTTTAGTTTTCAATGTTTTTCTCTTTAAAACATTCATTCCCTCAACCATCGGATGATCAGAAAGTAATTTTATTTTATTTGTTATTTTATCTTCTACTTTGACACGCAAGGCAGCAAGTCGCTCTCCTTTAAGTTGATTACACCGAATTAGTTTTAATTAGTTTTAATTAGTTTTAATCAAGAATTTTTAAAAAGTTCTTTTTATCTTTAGTTTCTTAAGGAATAGAGAACGTTTTCTTCGGAAAAGATTTTGCTTTTATCAGGACGAACTCTTTTGAACTAATAGGATCTGCTGACCTCTCGTCGTCTCATGTGAGCATTATTCACAATAGTTCTGCTTTAAGCACAATTCGCTTTTTGTAACTATTTTTCACGGAACTTTTCTCCTTACAAAATATTAAGATTATTGATCCCCCGCCAAATGTACTTAATGCTCTTTAGGAAAAGGAAAAAATAGAAAATGTCACGTTTTGTCTTCAGTATAAATTTCTCCGTTATATTCTATTATAGACACAGTTTTTACTATTCTCTCGAAATGTTTTAAGATATTATTCAACTATTTATTTAAACCCAGTGAACTTTATTCAAATTAAATGTAAGAGCTTCGGGAAATTTTTCTGAAACTTCTGAAAAAAGATTTTTTTAGTCACTATTTAATTTGCTGTTTACTTGTTTTACTTATATGAATGCTAAATTAATTTATTATTTGATATCAAAAAACAAAACAAAACAAAACAGGAACGTTAATATTCTGTAAACATGTTAACAGCAAATTAATGAAAAATTCTGTTACTTTGGTTATTCGAGACGTTTCTCGATGCCTTTCGAAGTTTAAGAGACATAAATAGACTAAACTACCTAATCTGTCAGTCAGTCTCTATTTATCCCTCTGTCTGTTAGCCCAATCGGCTGAACTTCTGCAGAGGGTTAAGACCCTCCGAACCACTGTCCTGGATATGACACTAAAATCTGATGGTAAGGTTCCAGTCATGCTGAAGCTTTGGGTAATGCGAAGTACCCCTGCATTGCCATCGCTGCCAGATCCACTCTGGCCCGGAGTGCAGCGCCTGATAAGGTCCTATCTATGGATCAAATAGAACTAAACTGTGCACTTATGCAAAACTGAATAGCTTGAAATAGAACTGTTTTGATAGGGATTTGGTACTAATAACCAACAATGGTTGATGTGCCATAAAACCAAACTCTCTCTCTCTCTCTCTCTCACTCTGACTCTTTCACTTTCTTTTCTCTTTCTCCACTACACCTTTTTATGACCTTCTTATTAACACAAGTCTATATTTCAGTATAAGCTTTTTTTGGTTCTACGTATCGTTGTTCTATTTTATCTTCTTGGATTCTTCTTTCTTTTCAATTTATTCTTTTGTGGCTTTTTTCTTCTCATTATCATAATTATTTCTTTTTGTAAGGCTTCCTTGGGGATCACTGCTTTTTACTATCTTCTTCTATCGACCTTTAAAAAAGGAATATTTTTACATAATACAGATCGAATTTTGTTATGTAAGTCATTCGATAGTTCCCAAAAATCCTCTCTTAAATCAAATTTGTTACCATCTTTTTCAAATCATCCATTTTAATCTTATTTTTTGACACTTTGTTGTTTTTGATGTGATTAGGGAATTTGTTCCAAATTCATTTCAATCTATTATAAAAAAAAACCTAATGAGTTGAGCGTTCGCTAATGGTCCAGGAGACCGGGGTTCAATCCCAACTCGAGTCATACCAAAGACTCAAAAAGTGGTACTTAATGCTGCCTTGCTTAACATTCAGTATTATAAGGTACAGATCAAGGAGCAACGTCCAACTTGAAACATGGAAAGACAACTCTGTGTTAACTTAATCGGAAAATTAGATTAGATTAGTTGTATAAATCAT
>OY757912.1:128650651-128925651 GCA_963585895.1 Sepioteuthis lessoniana
TTCTCTCTCTCTATCCATCCGTCCCTATCATCCCTCACTCTCGGTAAGTCTTCTAGAATACATCCTGTGTCCGCACAGAGCTGTTTTTGTTAAGTTCTTGCTGATCGGCCAATACTGGCAAGTTCATGTAAAGGGAACCATCGGAGAACGTGACTTATGAGCTCGTCCTTGCTTCTCCAGCAGTGTTATGAATGTCCTGTTCGTCTTACATGGATGATTTGTGAGATGGGAGCTGTTTTTTTTAGGTATTGCTCACAGGATTAGTTCAATGCTCGTAGCATTTTTTGCGCAGTTCTCGTCTACTTTTTTCTCGATTCGTTTTGTCAGCGTCCCTGTGATGCATCCGTATTGTGTGTGTGTGTGTGTGTGTGGAGAGAGAGAGGTGTTCGTGGTGTAATGATTACTGTCGTAGGAAATGGATACAGCGACCCGAGTTCAAATCCTAAACGAGGCTTTTTGCATTTCACATAGCGTTAATACCCTTGGCAAAGGTATCCATTCAATTATTTTCCCTCCTCGCATGTTTTGCCACACTGAAAAGTTGTGATAAAACGAAACAGTCTGTCTGTCTGTGGATGACAATATATAGACTGGGCTCTCTAACCATGGCAGGGCAACCGATACAGGAGAAGACAAATTCTAAACTTAAACCTGTTAAACGCCGCCAAAAAAATTAACCCTGTTCGCAGCCTGTTCAAGTAATAAAGCAAAATGTAAACAAACGAAAGCTACTACATAGTGCTTATAATTCCCGAGCTGACGTAGTTCGCCTGTGGGCTGATCAGTATGATACTAAGTCTAACGTAAATTTAGGCGGGTTTCGATCCCAGCTTCAAGCGTCCTCCGTGTCTAGCCACACTGAAGCTACGTGATACAACGAAACTGTCTGTGGATGACAGTATATATATATATATATATACTCACACTATACTTTCATTTGGAATGTGTAAGAATGCGCATGCGCTTTGATAACTAATCAATTTACCAATTGATTAAGAGGAAACTTCTGAAAGAAAGTTTTGTATTGTATTATTCTAAATGCTCTAAAAATATGTCTCAATGAGTTTTTGAAAACTGTAGCATATTCTGAGGTCATTTGAAACGGTGAAGAAAGATTTATATCTTTTTAACTGAGCAAAATAATATCTGATTTTTATGCGATTGTTTTGACAGAATAAGTCAACAAAGTCTTTTATTACAACGATTATCGACATCATTTTCGCAACTTTTACTCAATTTAATGCTGAATAATGATAATCCTTAACGTCGTCAGCAAGATGATTGTGGTTATATTAGAATGCATGCAAACTGATACATTAAGATGTGTTGAGATAAGACAGAGACGGCGATAGAGACAGAGAGAAGCTATGGTACATGATCTAGCCTTTTGTTAGGATGGACACCAAATTTGTGCATTGTACAAGCCTCATGAAATTCTAACTAGGGGAATATCTAAAACCTCCATTCTAAATCTTATACTTGAATATCAAAATGTCAATTTGGAATTGCAAAGTCTAACTTCAACTTAAAACCATTACCAAAAAAACCTGTTTAACAACTCATTGTGATTACATATGTCTTCATATACAGTACGTCAACAATTATAATTTTCTAGATAAATTACTATCTGTCAAAGCATAACCTTAATAAAGTTCAATCAGTATTTCGTTAGTTTGGAAAAGTAATTACTGTTATAATTATGAAAGCCAACAATCACAATTAACTGTAAATAGTAAAACTATTTGGTTTTTAGTTGATAGGATTGTAAGAGGTGTGTCAAATAATAGAAACTTTAAAAAAAAATTATAACTTTACTTACAGCTTAATATGATTGATCGCTATGAAATATCTCCATCTACTGTTGATACACCATTGTCAACGTTTTTCTAGCTTAAGCAAGGGTTTTGGAACACGTTGGTTTTAAGAATAATGTGCACGTCTTCTATTTCGGTTTCTTTGTTTAATGGCATATCAACTTTCGTGGGTTACCTAATGCTAAATCCATCCTTGTTGAAAACAGTAGTGATACTATTTAACCCATTGTTAAGGGACAAATTCATTCCTTATAAATGAGATACGTTTCATAAATAAAGTGCACTGAGATGTTTATATTAATGCATCGTATATATTGTTTCGGTGTTGTCACAGGCGTGTAGAGTGGCAAATATATACTTTATTTTGTACTGGTATGAGTGTTACTACATTACAACATGTCTAAAACATTGAAATTTATCAGAATATCTACTACCCGCTAACATACGCATCATGTATGCAAGTAAAGTTTGGCATCGTCCAGTTTAATTGACCCAATATATATGTATATATATATATATATATATTATTATTATTATTATTATTATTATTATTATTATTATTTGTAATTTTGTTTTCCCCCTCGTACTAACTGGTAGCTCTCGATGGAGATTAAACCATAAGTCTCCCCAGTACTCCAACACTCTTCTCAGTATTCTGGCTAGTTGAGATAATTTCAATTCTTCTGTGTATTTCCATATCTTCAATACTGTTTTAATTGTACCAATAATGATGAACACAACATTCCACTAAAAAGAAATATTGCTCGGATCAGAGGGCTTTGCTCCTCTCTTAATATAATGATAATAATAATAATATTACGTTAATAATAATAATAATAATAATAATAATACGTTAATAATATTACGTTTTTCAGACATTTTCTTGATATAACCATCATCATCATCATCATCATGTCGTGCCGCAGGCATGGATATCCCTGACCCTCTCTCGCCATTTCTCCCTATCGTTCATTGCTTCTGGCAGGTCTTCAAGGCTACATCCCGTATCCTCACAGAGCTGCAGTATGTATGTTCGAGCTGGCTGTCCTGCTTTTTCTCTGCCATATGTGGGGGTCCATAGGAGTACATCACTTATGAGCTCGTCCCTGCTTCTCCAGCAATGTCCTGCATGTCTGGTTCGTCTAACTTGGATAGTTTTCGAGATGGGAGGTAGGTGGCCGTATAGTTGGTGCTTTGTTTCCGTTCAAATGAATTATGACCTCACTTTTAATTCCGTTGTTTCCTTATTCACTGACGTTCCATTTCATTTCATTCTAATTTGATGTTGCCTCATCTTTTATAATTTGTTATACTATTTTATTTTTATTTTACAACACAAGAGTAAAAAATAAATTTTTCTGTTGTAATAAACTTATTTCTAAAGATAAGTACTTTAATTTCCCATTCTTTTGGTATAGTATATAAATGACTATTTCCACTAATAATATAAATGACTATTTCCACTAATAAGCAAAAAAAATCAATCAATATTTCCTCATGAATTGGCTTTCTCAATCGAAATAAGTTCATATGAGTTTAAATCAAATTTTGTAAAGGGAAAATTTAAGTCTTTGTAAAAAAATACATTCAATTGTACAAAACGTTATCCAATGTGAAATAAAATTAAACAATAATGTTTCGTTCGTGTCTTCGGTTAATTTCGAGTGTCGGCTGAAAAGTTCATTGGCTGACCAAGATACTCTCATGGAATGTGACTATATGTGATCCCTTGCTATCCACACATTTCTTCCATCGGTGTTACAATACTTGGATCCCTTTAGTAAAAAAAAAGTCAACGGATATTACGTCATCATATGAACTTTTCAGCAAAACCCTTCGATCTGATCAAAATAAAATTCTACTGATTAACATATTTTTGAATATAAACAAATTTCGTATCAAGGATTGAACCAACCTCGTTACAAACTCGAAAATAATTTCAGAAAAAATTAAAGAAAATGGTTTATAAAAATTTCATTGCAATCAAAATTTGTTGACAAGGATAATCCATTAATACTAGGATAGTGTCATTTGATTATCGAATCATTTGATTATCGTATCATTTGATTATCGTATCATTTCACGAGTTTTCTCTTTTCATTAACCTACTACCATGAAATTCAAACAAGAGATTTGTAAATTCGTCATGTATTATTGACTAAATTGATTGCTTCAACAGAAACTGACCTCGGACTCGGGAAAGAAAAAATATTTGGGAATTATTAGAGTAATTAATAATTGCCTGAAAATAAATTGTCTGTAAATTAGTAATTGATTTCGTATAATTAACCGAGATAAAAGAATAAAAGAGAGAAAGAAAAAAGTTAATTACATTCTCTAGTTTTGTTTTTTTTTATAAATACAATTCCCTAGCGCAAATATTTTCTGGCTTTACTTACTGTCAAAGAATTTCTGCGTTGGCGATACATATGTGTTAGTCGACAAAACAGAATTTCGCAGAATTTTTTCAGAAATAGAACAATAAGAATTTTAAAAAATAGTGTATACAAATGAAAACAGAAATTGAATAAATAATATAAGAGTGTGATATCAAAAAGAAAAAAAAAAGAATTATGAAGTAGATGTCTCAGAGCGTTAATAGAAGTAAAGAAAATTCCAAAAAAATAAATGAAGTCGACATTGAACTTGAATGCCGGTAACTTTTCTTCTATCCAGAGATCTGAGTATCGTTCCAGTTCACAATCCATCTTTCAACTTTTTTTCTATCAGTGTCAACTCTATAAACAAGCAATTACAAACCATCCACGCTATTTAACTCTCCATTTCACATTCTGTAACTTACTATGAATCGATTGCAATTGCTATTAACCCAAAGTAAATTCAAATTGATCAGAAGTTATTCTGAGTGACTTGCCTTTTCTTGTTCAGCGATAACATCGCACTTCTGCAACAGCCGAAGTATAAAGCAAATTCCTACTAATCCTTCTAATCTCTCCAACTAATTCGAAGACGTCATCACTTATAAACAGATTTGTTGTTTCCACTTAGTGCAACTAAATTTACAGTATTTAACTTCACCATCTGAAATTTGAGCTTAATCGCTGAAAGTTTTCAATTTTGTGGTTTTGTATCCGGTTCTATTTTGATTTTAAGTTTGCCAGGAAATTCCACCCAAGACATGAACACAAACCTCTTAATCGTACTTCCGTGACTTGATTATTTTTAACTCATATAGTAATAGTCTTTCTTTATACTTATTAAATTGCATATATATATATATATATATATATATATAGAGAGAGAGAGAGAGAGAGAGAGAGGCATGACTCTTATTGCTATAGCTGGCAAGGCTTATAATGCCCTGCTTCAAAATCATATCCGACGGGAAATTGAGAAAATCATCAGGAAAAATCCGAACAGTTTTCGGAAAAATCATTGCACAACTTCTCAGATTCTGACAATCCGACGAATCATCTTCGGAGTAAGTACAAAATATTTTGAGACAATCCACCTGTTTCTCCAAGGCATTTGATTCTGTTGACAGAAGAAAAATGGAGCAAATAGCTCTTGTATATGGCTTACTCCAAAGAAATCGTTACTGCTATAACGATGATTTACAAAAACACGAAAGCAATGGTTCGCTCACCCGATGGTGACACCGATTTCTTTGACAAAGGGATTAAATCCTTCAAGGAGATACATTTGTACCATATTGCTTTATATTCTGCCTAGACTATGCACTTTGAACGTTCGTAGATCATATAAAAGAAAATCGTTTCACATTTAAAAAGTTAAAAAGCAAATGATATGTCGCAAAAAATATAACAGACTCAAACCACGCAGATGATGAAGCTCTTCTCATAAATACACCAGCCCAGGCTGAATCCCTACATCACAGCCTAAAGGAAAGCAGTTAAAAGCATTAGCCTCAACGTGAACGCAAATAAAACAGATTTCATATGTTTTAACCAAGAAGGAGCCATTTTCATTTTAAGTTGCAAGCCTGTAAAATTATTTGACAAGTTCACATACTTCGGTAGCTACATCTCATCGATTGTATGAGATGTCAACAAAGGTTTAGCGAAGGCGTGGGCTGCTATTAACTGGTTATTGATCATATAAAAAACTCATCTATCTGATGAAATAAAATGGGATTTCTTCTGAACTGTAGTTGTTTTCATACTAGTGTATGGATGTACCACCTGGATACTTACAAAACGCAAAAAGAAAAAGCTACACGAAAACTATGCAAGAATGATGCGTACTATCTTGAAAAAATCCTGAAAGCAACATCCCACAAAACAGCAGCTGTACGGCTACTTACCTCCCATCTCACAAACCATCCAAATAAAACAAACAAGACATGTGGAGCACAGCGGGAGACGAACTCATAAGTGACGTCATCTTACGAACTCATACACATGAACTTACATACATCACCTCTGTATGAACACATGATGCAGTCTAGAAGACCAGGCAGGAGCAATGGATCATTAGGGCGGATGGCGTGAGAGAGTTAGAGAACTCGACTTAATGATGATGTAGTTTTGCCATGATATATATATATATATATATATATATATATATATGTATGTATGTGTGTGTGTGTGTGTGTGTGTGTGTGTGTGTGCAATTATATATATTTATATTTTAGAATAGGTAGGTTCCCGAAGAGATTTGTATCTTTTAAATTTATTGATTTATTTATTCAGTTCTTACATATGTGTATGTTTCCAGCTTGTTGCTTTCGTCAGAGAACATATATGGCACAAGGCTTTGTTAATGGGGTACTTGAATTCACTCGTGTTTGCAGTTTGAATCATTTTCAGTAGGTCATGGGTGTATATTGCGGTCTTCCTCTCTTTTTCTTAGAGCGTGTTTACCTTAGTCTGCTTTAACCCACTTTGATATTCGATATGTTTTTATCCTTGTGAGTGTGTGTATGTTTGAGTGGTTTGGGATTTTACTAACGGTTATTTTTCCTCTCTGGGTGTGTGAGTGTATGTTTGGGGGATTTTTTTTCGTGTGTGTATATGTGGTAGTGTGGTTTGAAATTTACTGGTAACTTTTTCCTAATAGATTTTGTCGGTGTATATATATATATATATATATATACGTATCTATGTATGTCATCATCATCATCATGTCGTGCCTCAGGTACGGATATCCCTGACCCTCTCTCGCCACTTCTCCCTCTCGTTCATCGCCTCTGGCAAGTCTTCAGGGCTACATCCCATATCCTCACATAGCTGCTGGATGTATGTTCGAGCTGGCCGTCCTGCTTTTGCCCGGCCATATGTGTGGTTCCATAGGAGTACATCCCTTATGAGCTCGTCCCTGCTTCTCCAGCAGTGTCCTGCATGTCTGGTTCGTCTAAATTGGATAGTTTTCGTGATGGGAGGCAGGTGGCCGTATAGTTGGTGTCTTGTGGGGTGTTGCCGCCAGGACTTGTTCAAGATTGCTCGCAGCATTCTTGTGTAATTGCCGTCTAGCTTCTTCTCCATCCGTTTAGTTAGCGTCCAAGTAGTGAATCCACACAGCAGTATCGATACGACCGCTGCCTGGAAGAAACTGCGTTTCATTTTATCGGTCAGGTCTGATTTCCATATGATCGATAGCCTATCGATAGCTGTCCATACCTTTGTTAGCTGCGTGTCGATGTCCTTTTCTGTTGATGAGACGCTGCTTCCTGGGTAGGTGAATTTGTCTACTAGTTTAAGAGGGGTTCCATTTAGTGTGGTGATGTCGTCTATTTGATTATAGCACATATATTCCGTTTTGTGTGTATTGACAAGGAGGCCAATGCCTGCGGCTGCTCGTCCAAACTATGCAGTAGTGTTTCGACTTGGTTGGGCGTATTTGCCAGTATCGCTATGTGATCGGCGTAGTCGGCGTCGGTAATTGTTTTTGCGGGGTGCCTTCTGCTTGTATATATATACATATATATATATATGTTTCCAGATTGATGTTTTCGTCAGAGAATATGTCTGGCACAAGGTCTAGTTAATGGGGTATTCAATTAGACTTGAACTTACTTTGTGTTTGTAGTTTGAATGATTTTTACTTCCTTATGATTTTTTTATTATCATCGAATACTGGTCCTTTTTTTAGAATGTGTTTCTCTTAGCCTATTTTATCTCTAGTTTACTTTTGATATTTAATACGTTGTGTGTGCGTGCGTGTTGGAGTGGTTTCGAATTTCACTTATTGTTATTATTTCTCTGTGAGTGTGAATGTGTTTTTTGATATTTTTCGTGTCTGTATATATATATATATATATATATATATATATATGTGTGTGTGTGTGTGTGTGTGTGTGTGTGTGTGTGTTTATTTTCACTTGTGTGAGTGTATGATTCATGTTTTATTCAACTTTGGTTTAAATCTATCTATAAAATTATTTTCCTTTATTTGCAATAGCGTGTTTGTCATTGGTTTGATATGGTGGCATTATTTCAAATTTACTTTGACTACATTGGTATAGGTGTTTCGAAACATTTAATTTTCTGTTTTCTTCTATTTTGATATTACACCGTGAATCCTTGTATTAAGGGCCTGTGTTGGCCCTATGTATATTTCTTTGCATTCGTTACATTTAATTATGTAGACTACGTTTTTCGAGTTGCAGCTGAAGTTTTTATTTTTTTTATTCGGTTTTCGGATTTTTTAAGGTATCATATTTACTTTCTATTATTATATCACATATTTTGCACCGTTTACCCTATTTACCAACCCTCCGCTCGGGTAGGATATGACACAAGCGGAGTTTAACAAGTTTGATTTCAGAGTTTTCCTTCTCCTAGACTAGTTGCCTCACCAAGGCTGAAGAACCAAGTCTGTCCTACTATTTAAGCATAGCTGGAAGGAGAATAATTGGATTCATACCTTTCCCAAGGGTATTAGTGCTATGTGAAATGCAATCAGTCTCGTCCAGGATTTGAACTCGTGTCGCCGTGTTCATTTCCTACGACGATAAACATTACACCACGAGCACCACCGTTTACTATTGCATTTGGTAACTCCTTGTGTTATGTTTTCTCCGAATGTAGAAGAGGTGAGTATTCTTTTAAGATTTTGGGGTTGCCTCTGGCTTTTAATGAATTTTGTTGTATCTAGTATTTCTTTGATTTTGTCCTTGTTTTTAAGTTCTTCTAGATTTTTCATTATTTCTGAGAATAGTTATGGATTATTTTATTGTAGGTTGTGACGTATACAAGGGGTTTCTCGTTGTGTTTTTTCCGGGTTCCTTAATTCTCTTTGAGGTATTATTCTGCTAATTCCAAGCCTTTATTTAACAGTGTTGTTGGGTATCCTCACTGGTGTAGGATTGTGTGTAGTTCTTTAAGGCGAGCTTTTTAAAGCCCTAGTACCATATATGTTCTCTGACAAAATCAACAAGCTGGAAACTTACACGTATGTAAGAACAAAATAAATGAATAAATAAAATACAAATCGCTTCGTGAACCTTCGTTATCCTTTCTTTAGACCTACAACAAAAATTTGTGTTTATATATATATATATATATATATATAATATCATATCATGTTATAACAGTGTTGGTTGTCACTATCTTACTTCGTGGGTTTGTGGCAGACCAAATCCGATATAATTTGGAGAGTGCTTAATATCTGTGATAGAGCTGATTGTCGTAAGAAGATGGCATGAAACCTATGGTTGCAGACAATTATCCATGCTTCGGGACAATTTTGGTAAATTCATCCACTAATTCCAACCTGAAACCAAGACTCTTATCAGAAAACTTGAACGGATCTTAATAATATATATATATATATATATATATGTGTGTGTGTGTGTGTGTGTGTGTGTGTGTGTGTGTGTGTGTGTGTGTGTGTGTGTGCGCGCAAGAGAGAGAGAGAAGAGAGTGTGTGTGTGCAAGAAAGAGAAGAAAGCAGCATTATAGTTCGTAGTCATTAACAGATTCAATTAAACAATCTAATTACGTTATTTTGGTTTAATCTTGCTGACTTATATAAACGATTTATGAAATTATTTTCATACATTGTTCGATATCAGTTTCAAATGAAGACAATTTATGGTAGTTAATAAGTAAGACTCGTTCCAATATTATTAAGCTCAGTACTCTCATAATCTCAATTGAAGATTTGAGATGTTATAAGAAATTTCTCACAAAGAAATTATTGATTAATCTACTATTTCATGTGACAGATTCAAATAGGGAGCATTAGGTGCGCAGAATAATCCTTACAACTCCAGTTTCATGGTTTATGTGTTAAATAGTAAAACTAATGGGATAGACTGGTTTCTTTAGACCCGATTAGGCAACCAATCAACTGAATTCAAACAGTACTCCGCTACAAAACTGACCTTGTGTCACATCATGCTCGTGGCGGAGGGGTTGGGTAACTACATAACGATAATATCACTCACATTGCCATTTTTTTTTATTTACAATGAATAAGGAATGAAAATTGACCATCAACTTCTCTCTTTAAGTTTTTTTTTTTGTATTTTTGATATTCATAAAATTCATAAAGACAAAGTTCTAAGAAAGTTGGAAAATGATGCAAAGAACAGAAGAAATCTTTCAGAGAAGACGAGTTAATCTATTCAGTGCGACAGATTTGCTGGAAATAGATATGGTAGACACTGCGGTTATCGATTGCGTAATCATATTACCGCATTGTCCCACCTACCGAAACTGACATTTTTCTTTATATTTACACAATCCCAAACTACAAGTTGATCTATGATTAAGTTAAAGCGAAATCTTCAAAATTTTTCTCCTTTTGGCTTTTTTCTTTAATTTACTCTATTGCTGTTTACTATTTCCACCACCACCACCACTCCTCTCTCTCTCTCTCTCTCTCTCTCTCTCTCTCTCTCTCTCTCTCTCTCTCTCTCTCTCTCTCTCTCTCTTATTTTCTGTTGATCTCTGCCTTCAATTCATTTTATTTATTCGCATTGTTTTGCTGTTATAATACAGAGACGGGCTTGGGGCATCCGCGGAGAGTTTCGTGTTCCGTAAAAGGTAGATGTATGTAGGGGGTCGGATAAAGGGAGGACGCAATTCTCCCAAACTCTCTTCGTAAAAAAGAATCGGAAATCTGTGTTTCGACGAGACAATTGACGCTGCATCCGTTGTCTTGCAGCAATCGCAAGCTATTCGTCAAATTTCTGACAACCACTCTAACGTCTTCAAACGTCTTCTCCTTCCATGTCACATCACCCACGAATTTTGAACGACTAAATGAAAGCATCAATTGAACGGTAACAGCAGTTTCCCCGACCCCCTCTTCCCCCCCTCTCTCTCTGTCAATCCCACCAAACCGACACCCTGTATTAACTTTCTACTCAATAAAAAATCCTGAAAGTCAAATAAAATAAAAAGCTCTTTTATAGCCCTTTTTTCATTTCCTGTACAATTCTCGGATAGACACAGAAGACAATGCCGCACTAACAACTGTTAATGAAGAAAAATACTGTGTTAATTCCCAATTAATTTACTCTTAATTGTGTATTTGATTCTTTTGCTTCTAAATAACTGTTAATTATTTTACTTCATAAAACTGAAATAATAAAAAAAAATACAGAGAACGAGCAATGTGTGATATTTGGATTGTTTAGGGAAGAAAAGCTTAGATATGTAAAATATTATTATTATTATCAATCTCGATAATTGGGAAGAGTTTGTTAGTTTGTGCTCTACAGATAAATAGATTAATGTAGAACAAGTAATTTTGATATGCATTTTTATGAGACCATGCAAGGTTTTAACTCTAAAAAATGCTTCTTCCTTACGAGGAAAGATATTTCATCAAAATTGGTTTCTAACAATAAAAAATATAATCACCAAGAAATCAAAGTGCCACTTATGGAACCGAATTTTTCAAACTTTAAAGAAAAGATCAACTCGTAAAGATCCTAAATTAAGTATACACAAGTAATTAGATATTTCTCGTTCGGTTAATTGATATTTAAAGTGAGAAATGAAAAAGTATTGCATACTAATATCGTTTAGTTGGGATCAACAAACAGAGTAAAAAAATGATAAATCTTTTGTGTATCACTTAACTAGTCCTAATCAAATTTTCAAGATCGAAATTGCTTTCATGAAATATAATAGAATAGAATATCATAAGATAAAATAAAAATATAATTAGTTACTCTCTTAACTTTTATACTTAAATTTGTCATGATTAATTTTATTTGGGGTAAATTCTTAATTGATAACAAGGATTGCTAAATAGACACTTTCAGAAAAATAAAATAGAAAAGATTTTCCACACACCCTCTCTGTCTGTCTCTGTCTTTGTCTCTTCCCAAATGCAAGTCCTGACCTCTGGTGGTAATGTACTAATAAATGATTAAAATATATATATATATATATATATATATATATATATATATATATATATATATATATATACTCAATTATATATAATTCAATATATATATATATATATATATATACATATATATTGAATTATAAATATATATATATATATATATATATATATATATAATTCAATATATATGTATATACAATTATATATATATTGAATTATATATATATATATATATATATATATATATATATATATATATTGAATTATATATTATATTGAATTATATATAATATATATAATTGAATTATATATATATATTGAATTATATATATATATATTGAATTATATATATATATATATATATATATATATATATATATATATATATATATATATATTGAATTATATATATATATTGAATTATATATATATATATATATATATATATATATATATATATATATATATATATATATAATATATATATGCGTAAGTGTATGAAGTGTGTATGCATTAATCATTCAGTAATGTTTTAGTATTCATATAAAAGTTTATAGTTAATAGATTAAACAATTATTTTACCTGCTTCTCTAAGGAGTGATTGAGAACGTATACTGGTGTGTGTGTGTGTGAGAGAGAGAGAGAGAGAGAGAGAGAGAGCACGAGTGTGTGTGTGTGTGTGAAGGAGAGACAGAGAGAGATAATTTGTGCCCATACTAAATCGTGGAGTTCCTGTGGCGTATTGGCTAATGTATTAAGTGAGTTCGAACTCCAGTCGAGCTATTATGTTCACTTTTAGACTTGGGAAAGGTATAAAACCCCGTATCTTCCCTAACTATGGGTTAAATAGTAGCACTGATGTCTTTCAACAGTTATAGCTTTGGCATTAGGGCACCTTTGGTGGTGTAACGGTTAACAAGCTTGACTAGCAAACCTACACGAATGAGTTCGAGTCTCATTGGGTCCCCCATTCATTCGGCCTTGTGCCATATCGAAGCAAAGAGCATCGTAAATTACTATGGCTTTGGCATTAGATAACTCACGAAGGTTGACATGTAATTAAACAACAAAACCAAACAAAAACTATTTATTTGCTAAGTATTCACTTGTTTAGGAGAGGAAATTTTACACAAAATAAAAGTAAAAAAGCGAATCTTGAATTAAAACAAAATCAAATCTGCTTCTTTTTAAACTAAATCGATGGCCATTGTTTCAGAGAAGTCAACTAAGAATTGTCACCGGTGATAGAGAAATCCAGATTAAATCAATTCAAAATTGACGAATCAACATCTGTCCCAGGTTTTGTTTACCGTAATAAATTGATCTTTCTCTTCTTTTCATTTACTGAATAACAAATGTGTACACGTCTATGTGTACACGTCTATGTCAAAGTGTTCATAAGCGTTACACAAAACAATAAAGCCCGATAATATTAGTAGGCAATGGATATTATTTTAAGATCTTTCTTTATTTGTTGTTGGAAACAAGGTTAACTTTCGATTATAGGACTGCAACAACAAAAATAATGACAATAACAAGATATGTTCATTGATATTTATTTTTTGGAAAAAAATTCTGTATATCAAGCGTAACATATTAATTAATATTTCAGAAAATAAAGCATTGGCATTAGTAAAATGATAATTTACATTTCATTAAACAATACTTATTTGATTTTACAAATATATCTTCACGCTGGAAATATAAGATGATTTAGTTAGGACAAACAATATAGATTAAACCAAAAATTGTTTAAATCGATAAATCACTTAAGCATAAAAATTTAAGAATGTATTCTTAAAAAATTCCTTGAACGTTTCTAGATAACCAACTAACCCCATAAAAGATGGATGGTAAATCTCTTTTTTTTTTATTTTGCAAACTTTTTCTTTATAATAACAATTACAGTCATTTTGGTAAAAGGTTTTTTGTTAACAATAAAGACAGTAAAATGGACATTATTCAGAAAAAAAATTACCGGTTAATCTCACCGTTTCTATTTGTCAGTTAATCTAACCATTTCTATAATCCAAATTAATCTTGACTTCTGACTCGGTTGTGAACGAATACTTTAGCGCGTGAGATTATAAATAATTATTTACCTATCCAACAGAGATTGCTAGACAAGAGATGAACTAACAGATTAAAGAGAGTATTGGGTTTATATCAGACCAACGCGACAAAAAGTTCTGTTACCCGATAAATGTTCAAATTTAGTTCATAAAATATGATAGTCGACATTAGTTGATTTACTTTAAAACATTATTTGATCAGAACACCCAGGATATTTTTGTTTTTTTTATTCATTAAAGAATGAATCTTTGCGACTGGAGTTCTTGAGTATTTACAAAGATTCCATTTTACTTATTGATTAGCACAAACTCCTAATTTCTTCGATGCATTATGATGTCAAGCAACATGGCATTCATATGAAGAAAAAAGAAAAAAAGACAAAATAGAAGCCAATTTGAAACAAGCCAATTACGGACTATTGATATAAAAGATGAATTTGGAAATTACAGTTCAAAGCACCATGAAAGAAATTTTACATAAAAATGAAAACATTTTATCGAACGTGCAATGTTTTTCTCACTAAAGGGAAAATGTTTTTGCTTTTTTCTATTTTTAGTTTTAAGAGAATTAACAGTGGTCGAAATTGAATCCCAAATAAACAAATAAATTTATATGTGCCAAGATATTTATAAATGAATGCATAATATCTTATAGATAAGTACACACAATCAAATGAATGTTTGAAGGAAGAATTCTATAAATTACTGGATGCATTTGCACATGTGAATTACATTATATTTGATAATCCACATATTCGCATTTATACATAAACAAAAAATGTTTAACCTCGAAGTGAAAGATGAGGATGAGTCGATTCCAGAATCAGATAATATCATAATAGAATGCAAATAAACTTCTTTCATAAATGTAAATCAGAAATTTCTACAAAATGATTCTCTCTCTCTATATATATATATATGTATATATATATATATACGTACATATACATGCATACATATACATACATTTATATATGTGTGTGTGTGTGTGTGTGTGTGTGTGTGTGTGTGTGTGTGTGTGTGTGTGTGCGTGTGCGTGCGAATGATATGGACCAATGGCTCAGTGTTAGAATTTCAGCTCTTTGATCGCAGGTTCGATTTCCAGTGGGGGTGATCACGTTATACACTGCTGATTAGACCTACTAAGGTCGAAACAGTTGTCCATTTGTTTCGTATGCCGCACACAGTGTCTTCCGGATTTTCTGTTTATTGCAATTCAATTTATTATATATATATATATATATATATATATATATATATATATATATATATATATATATATAATATTCAAAATTTCATGACATTTTACAAAAGAGCTTTATAAAATTATTGAACTTAGAGAATGATAAGAAAATCGAGTAATTAACTTAACTAAATATAAATTAATCACAGATACATTCAAATTACTTAGGTTTGTTGTTTGGGTTTTATGGCATATCAACCCTTGGAGGTTATTTAATGCCAAATCCTGTTTATACATATATATTAAATTTACATGATTTTTAAATGAATAGTTTTTAGGTAACGTTTTAAACAAACCAGGGCTTATTTGTTTGCACATAGTTGAATGGTTTCATGTATTGCTAACACTTATAGTTTTATTTGCACCAATTTAAATCATTTCCAGTATTGCTATGTAGCACTAGCAATTCCATTTTCCATCTTTTGTTTTCACACAGTTAAATAATTAAACAGTTCTATTTGAGTCTAACAGGTAGCACCTCTTCGATTCAGAATAAACTTGGGGGTAATGGCAATGAAATAGTATTCCACATAAGCCAAAGAGTACCCCACATTAGCCCAAGCTCCCAAACTGGATCCTCACCATCAGATGGTTTGGTGTCATATATAGGATAGTGGTTGGGGGTGGGAATCTTACCCTCAACAGAGATCTAGTCAGCGTTTTTTATAGTCCCAGCCGACTGGGTTTCAAAGTTCGAAATAAATGACTTAATTTGTGCCTACGTCTATCATATTATAATAAAAATAAAAAGAATATTTTTAGTAATTATTTGATTGCATTCTTTCCACGAATAAAACTGAAAACACATTAAGGATTTTTTCATCTTGAAGGAAATTTTTTCTGAATAACACAAAGAAATTAAAAACTTATTCATCCAAATTTATGTTGACACTACAATCCAAATATTTGAAACAAGAGTCAGAGAAGATATTTAAAAAGATTTTTTAAAAGGCACAAAACCAATGACAACCAAACAAATGAAAAATGTTAAACCCTCAACAATCTCACAAGTAGATGATTTAATCATAAACCAAGTAAATAAAGGTAGAACGATAGTCATTTGAAGTAGAAAATAATGACTGACAAAAGTTAATAACCAACTGTATAATTCAATATTTTACCGGGAATTCTCTGATGACGTCTCAATAGAATATATGAATGTCATTAATTCACTTAAATTCACTAAAAATATCAATTAGAAAACATTAAAAATTCTTATACGCATAATTACTAAAATTCCCAAAATACAAAAGTTAAAAAACGCAGAAAGGCAAGTATTCTCCGCAGTTTTAAGCTCAAATATCCAAAAATATTTAATAATGGCAGCCTTTACCTTTTTTTTACTCTCGGTGTATATGACATATTCTTCATTGATGTAAAAGAAACAATACTTAAGTATTTCCTCACTAAATTAAAACATAGTGTTACGGTTACGGTTAAGGTATTATCTTTCATTCCATAACATTTTTGGACACTTTGATATTGGTAAAAATAATCAACTACAAACTACTTTATACATTAAACCCACGTATACATATAATAATCTCCACTCTAAATCTTCCTACCTCAATCCTCTACAGAACAATCTAGAAGTTTCACAAGCACTGACGATTAGATGAATTGGATCTAATAATAATTTATTTATAATTGAATCTCAACTCAACGCCATCTTCGAGAAAAAATATTTTAATTATTTTCAAATTTGAAAATATTTTTAAGCAACAACCAATTGAATGAAATACCATTTAGAAAATTAATTTTCATTCACACCCACAAACACCGATTCCCCTGGCGTTCGTAAGTCTGTAATTCTTTAAAGTAAAACTACTTTGAAGTAAAACCTCTTCATGATGACTGAAGGTGGAAACAAAATTCTGTTATTTATTTACCAATGTTTATAACTGTATTTTTCGTTCAACCCACATATATTATATATAAACAATGTGATTGATAAAATATCATCTAAATGACGCAAAAATGAAAATAACGCTGCCAACACACTTTATCTACGAAAATTAGGAGAAAGCTTTGAATTACGAGTGATAAGATTTCTTCAAAGAATATGAATATATCCTCAGAATGACACCCAAACATTGTGAAATCTTCGTTTTGTAGCTGCCGGCGTGAATGCCAAGTAGTGCAGGAAGACGTTTCCAAATTTCTGGGGGAGTAAATTGTATCATGGTGCTGCTTTCCTCACAGACAGTGCCCAACTAACACTACTTTGAGGCACAGTAGACAACATGTGAAGCAAATAAAATGACTATCTCACCCCGTATATATGTGCGTATATACACTGAGACGCGCAAGCGCGCAAGGTGGAAGGGGTAAATTGTCGCCGTTTTGAATAATCAATCTATGCTAGGTACTTCTCCTAGTATATATATATATATATATATATATATACTAGCAGAAGTACCCAGTCTATGGTCAGACTAAAAGGATTTTAGGAACACCAGTGAGTAAGATAGAAAGAAAGAAAGAAAGAAAGAAAGAAAGAAAGAAAAGCGAAGCAAAGAATTAAAAATCTGTCCTTATTCGTATATTAATTCAAAATAACAGTATTCTTTCATTTTATAAATATTTCTTTTTATTTTATTTTTTATTTTACATCCAAGATAATACATATATATATATATATATATATATATATATATATATATATATATATATATATATATATAACGATATCCTCGTGAAATGTTTGAAATATTCACATGATTTGGTGAAGATGGCTTCCAATACATTTTTCCTTTTTACTACTGAACAACTTTTTAGCAAATAATTTTGAAAGAAAGTATTTAATTTTGGTTGTCAAAAGACTTTTAAAAAATATGACAATCATTCTAATTCCGTTCCTACTTGTCTGTTGAGTTACAGAGATAAAAAAAATATTTTCATTTTATTTATTTTCTTTTGTACTTTATCAAAATGAAACAATAAAACAAAAACGTTAAGAATTAAAAATGTATCCTTATTTTTTGGTGGAAAATTTGGCAGATTAATTCCAATGAAATCTACTCATTTTTTCCTAGTTTATTTCTTTTCTCAGAAGGTTTTTAACTTGCACTGAATAAATTTCTTTTTCCTGAGAAATCTGAAAACTAAAAAAATCAATTTTTGAGTTATCGATAAACAATACTTTCTTTTAATTTTGTTATTTTTTTCTTTTTCACTGTCTAAAAATGTAACATTATAGTTTGGAATAATAAAAAGTAGCAAGAAATTAAAAATTAAAAATTTCTTATTTCATAATTTCTTTTTTTTTCTTCTTCTTTGGTTTCACATTCAAAAGAGTATTTTTAAAAAGTAACCCTTGGTTTGAAACACTTTCATGATTTTATCTTACTTCGCAAAAAATTAAGATTTTTTTTTTACAATTTGCCCTAAATTACAAAACAATAATTTTAGAAAAAGCATTAAAATCAAATTTAGTCCACCTTGTCGGCTGGGACTATGGAATACGCCGACTGCACCTCTGCAGAGAGGTAAGACCACCCCACCAACGAAGCCACTAGTTGGCCGTGGGTGGCGACTCGTGATGCTTAAGGACGGGCTCCTGATGATTTAGCAGTGCTTGGCCCGACAAACGAGTGGTCAAGTAATTTGCAACACACCATTTTGGCCCTTATTGGGCTAGATGGGCGGTCGGACAGTCCCGATCCTCTCAATTGGCTGGTCGTTTCAAGCCCTAGCCCTTACATATTTTGTCTCGACCGTATTTTTCCTTCCGCACCAGCAGCAAGCTCCCAATCTGTATCTCGTCGGTGCAGGAAGATGGTGGCTGAGGGTTGACTGAGTTGAGAGAATAGGAATTTGACTGCTAAATTACACGGTAACAAGTAACATTTACAGAAAACCAGAAATTGGCAAGGGCTCGAAAACCTACTTCCAGCTCCAATATACAGGTCGTGTATCCCCGTTTCAATCAAGGTGAATGGGTTTCCCCGTTGGTACATTCCCAACACAAGTTGGACTATTTGGTGGGTGGTGGAGTACAGGACTAGCGAAAAGTAAACATCACTTATGCCATCTTCTAATAAAAAATTCTTTTTTAAATATCCGAATCAGACTCGGAGAATGATGTAGCTGACTTCCCCAGATTCATCGTCAGAGAATCTTTGAAGGATGTCTGCCTTTCTTACCAGAAAACGTTATCGCAACGAGATCTATCCAGCAAAACGTAAAGAAAACACAAAATGGAAACTTGCTTGACGAGATAGACAGCCGGAAGCAGGCTGAAAACATCCTCAAGATGAAAATCTTCCAGACTACCAAATGTAAAGCATATCCCGACGAAAAACTGAGTTATAGGAGTTATCAGAAGTTGGGTGTTGGCTCTGGCTACCACAGAGAAGATGACAGCAGCACTGGGAAAGCAGGGAGTGACAAATATCAGAAGAATTACCATTAGAAAGGGCGAATAACAAATCCAGACCCACACGTCCATCCTGACATTTAATCAACCCCATACTCCCAAGGAAGTGAAAATCGGCTATAGTCTATAGAGGGTTGAGCAATATGTTCCAGTACCCATGAGGTGCTTCAAATGCCAAAAATATGGACACCAAGGAAAACTTGCTGAGGACGAGAGACATGCGCCAAGTGCGGTGAAAAGGACCCGGACCATATGGAAGAAGATTGCTTAAAGTAAATTGGATATCCAAACAAACTACAAGATAATCCAACTTACTCAAAATCTGAAGCCGTCTATAAAAAAAGTAAAGTGGAATATAACTTTCCTGAAAATAAGTGTGGATCCAATCAATCAAAACCACAAATATAGAGTTCCGGTAGAGAAACTGATCCAGTTGCAACCAAATCATTGGCCAAAGTTTCAGGAGCACTTGAAAAAACTCCACTCGGCCATATTTCAACAATTAAAAACTCATCGAAAAAAGTCACAAATAAAGAGAAATCCATTGAGATAGTCCAAGGAAAAATACAAATAGAATTTCCCACTCAAACACGAAGAACTCCAAAAAATAGAAAATCTCCTCCAACAAAACAGCTCTTACATAGGTCTCCAATAAAAAAACTTCATAGACAGAATTAAAAAAATTGTCTCCTAAAATGCCGGAACCACTCAAACGAAGCCACAAGCTCTCATTGACAAAGCTGGACACATACATATGAACACCAAAGCGAACAATGAAAGAGAAGGAAACACATTCAAACTGCCCCCAGCCAAATTCTATACAGTCCCTTCAACATCAAGAACAAAGTCACCTATAAGAATGAATAAACCGTGCAATGCTAAGTAATCGACAAAATCCCTACTTTGATCCTATTGTATAGAAAGTATGGATAGTGACACTGTCTGCGTAGTTGCCAACCTCAATCTTGAAGATATAATAAATAAGTACAATATTTGAAACCATTTCACTTTGCGCAAACAGATAAGGTCAATCTCTTTTTAAATGTTAACTACAAACCATCCACTTAAAAAGTAAAACAAACTAATCTCTTACATATATATATATCTATTTAAATGTGGGCAAGCAAATGACTGATATTAAATTGTTACTGTTACATAGCAATACTTGAAACTACTTAACTGAGTGGAAACAATTGATTAATAGTTAATAGAATGATTCCTAATTGATAGAAATGCTTGAAACTATTTAACATTAAAGAAAAAATGTTATCAGCAAAATGTTTACAAATCATATGTATTTAAAATATATGTATAACGAGGATTAGGCTTTAAATAACAACCAAACCAAAACCAAATTTGGCCATTAGAATCTGCATGATAATCAAATATGGCGGAACTTATGAAGGATTGAAGAGTTGCACGTGCTTTTTGTACTTACTTATGAAGAACAGTGAAGAGTTCCATCAATTAATGAAGTTTTATATCATTTAATCCGGAAAATCAAAAACTAATTTTTTTACTTTTTAAAATTATAAACATATTAAAGTGTACGCACGATTTTAATGGTCAATGACATAACTTTTCTGAGTTATAAGTCGGCACCAGCATATCCAAATAGACGCGTCTCCTTTATATATATATATATATATATATATATATATATATAAACAATGTGAACAAAAAATTGTTTAAAAAGGATTTAATAAATCAAAAGTACTCAAATGTTGTCCAGCAGAGCAGTTTAAAAACTAAAAAGAATTTAATCTTAATTTTTTTCATTAATAATAGCTTCTTATGTATTTGATAAAATTGAAAGCATAATCGTCTGATGAAATATATATATATATTTAATCCGTTATCACTAAATTCACAACCCGAATCTGTCACACTCTTACAAAGTGAATTATTCAAAGTGAACATCAACAAAAAAAAAAAACATAGCAGTCCAACGCAAATAAACGACGAAAATACTTACAAACGTACGTGATGAAATAGATTCTAATTCACACGCTGCGTATTTTCGACTTAAATGTTGGCATCTGATTATTTAAATTATTCCATTTTAATTGAATAATTTTCTAATCCAAAAGTTTATCAAAGAAAAATAAATTTTTAAGATTTTTTAAAGTCATTTTTATGATTTAGAAAAAATAATTTCATTTTCCTCTTCTTTAAAGTATTTTCCTGTTTAAATTGAATTAGTATGCAAAATAGAAAAGGAGATTTTAAAGAAAAAATAGATGTTACGATATAAAGTTAATACAGAAATTTGTTTTTAAAAATAAGTTGATCGATTTGTTTTGAATTCAGTTTTCTTTAAAAAAAAATTTCTCATAAAATAATCAACAGATTTTTAAAAATAATTCTACTATTTGAATTTTGAATTGAACTTCGATTAAGTTCGCGGATTTACGTTATTTTTGAATTCTAAATCATTCATTTTTTTTTTTTTTCGATAAAGTTTCTTAAAGAATAGAAATTAGATTTTCATGACGCATATACATTTGAATAATACCGTCAATTTTACTAAATTAATCGTTTAATAAAATAACTTTCTTGATACATTCTAAACTTAGCGTGTTCCTTGTTAATCCATATGTACGTCTGCATATAATGAGGCAACTTTTATGCTCTGATTTATTGACATTTTCAGTATTATTTTAGTATTTTCAATAAACGTCTAGCATAAAACTTTTTAAAAAAGGTAAAGTGAATTTACTGATGACAAGTAGGAATGTTAATATCTGTAAGGCTTTAGCTGCATATTTCATTAATATAGTTTTGATTTTATTGGTTATCGAGTTAGAACCAATTGATATAAAGGCAATCTTCAAATTAAATACAATTTATAAGGAGATTTTGAACAAAGCTATCAACTTATCAGTATCAGTCAAATTATTGATTTTATTCATTTTCATGAATCAAAGTATCGTTTCTTTTTCTTTGAAAGTGTTTTTAATGTCATACTAATAAAATATAAGCTACATTAGAAGTGATTTATGAAATAAAATCGTGTAGCAATAAATGTGACTTCAAACTTACAACGAAATCTTGCAAGAACTGTCTGTATGAGATATTCGTTAATTGGGAAACCGAAATTATTTTTTCCGTTTTCATATTTTTGATATCACATTTATTAGTCAAGTCATTCGAAATTTTGAAAAATGTTATTAGACTAGGAAACTGTGGCATAATGGTTAATGTGGTGGACTGCAACATCGAAGAAAGTGAGTTCGAACTCACTTTTGGAATATTCACCTTTGGGAAAGGTATGGACCTCTTTATTCCCCTAGCAATGGGTTAAATAATACCGCTACTGTTCTTCTACAGCGAAAGCTTTGGCATTGAATAAACCCCGAAGGTTAATATACCATTAAACAAAAAATTGAAATCAAACCAATTGTAATATTGTTCTGCCTTTGATTCTTCTCACTTATTCCAGAATTCTTTAATTATATTTATCCAGCCTCCCACGAAGAAGGATTTGGCACAAAGTCATTTTAATATGGGGAGCCATACACGAATTGAGACTCTTGTGCGGACGTCACAACAAGTGCTTAATTCCGTCGGCATTCTTTTAATGGGGCACCTAAGGCGCCAAGCAATGAGCTCAGCTCTGGTTGTTGTATTGGTTTTCCATAATTTGTTGTTATGGTTTCTCATAATGTGTTGTTATAGTTGTTATGTTTTTCCATATTTTTTGTTATGGTTGTTGCTATGATTTTCCATAATTTGTAGTTATGGTTTTCAATAATTTGTTGTTATGGTTGTTGTTATGGTTTTCCATAATTTGTTGCTATACCTTTCCATAATTTGTTGTTATGCCTTTCCATAATTTGTTGTTATGCCTTTCCATAATTTGTTGCTATACCTTTCCATAATTTGTTATTATGCCTTTCCATAATTTGTTGTTATGCCTTTCCATAATTTGTTGCTATACCTTTCCATAATTTGTTGTTATACCTTTCTATAATTTGTTGTTATGCCTTTCCATAATTTGTTGTTATGCCTTTCCATAATTTGTTGTTATGCCTTTCCATAATCTATTGTTCTTGTTGTTGTTATAGTTTTCCATAATTTATTGTTATGGTTACTGTTATGTTTTTTCCATAATTTATTGTTATGTTTGATATGTTTTTTCTAATTTGTTTTTATGGTTGTTGTTATGGTTTTCCTATAATTTGTTGTTATGGCTGTTGTTATGGTTGTCAGGCTTTTTCATAGTGTGTTTGTATAGCTGTTATAGTTTTCAATAATTTCTTATTATGGTTGCTATGGTTTTCCATAATTTGTTTTTATGATTGTTGTTATGGTTTTCATAAACTTTGTTGTTATCCTTGTTGCTATGGTTTTTGCTATGGTTTTCATATATTTTGTTGTTATGGTTGTTGTTATAGCTTTCCAAATTTGTTATGGTTGTTATTATGGTTTTCCATAAGTTCGTGTCATGGTTTTCCATAATTTGTTATCATATTTGTTATGTTTTTCCTTAATTTGCTGTAATGTTTTTCCATAATTTGTTGTTATGATTTTCCATGTTGTTTTATTATGGTTGTTATTATGGTTTTCAATAATTTGTTGTTATGGTCATTTTAATGTGGGGAGCCATGCACGAATCGAGACTCTTGAGCGGCCGTCACAACAAATGCTTAATTCCGTCAGCATTGCCCTATTGGGGCGCCTCAGGTGCCAAGTAAAGATGCTCAGCCCTGGATGTTGTTATGGTTTTTTATAATTTGCTGTTATGGTTGTTGTTATGGTTTTTCCTAATTCGTTGTTTATGGTTGTTAATATGGTCTTCCATAATTTATTGTTATTATTATTATGTTTTTCCATATTTTGCCCTTATGGTTGTTGTTATGGTTTTCCATAATTTGTTGTTATGATGGTTGTTATGGTTTTCCATAATTTATGGTCTTGGTTTTTCATAATTCGCAAAAACTGATTCTTTAAACTTAAATATATGCTTATGGAAATTTTGAAATATAGCATTGCCTAGTGTCATGCAATAAAACAAACATATTCTGGTTATTATTACTTGTGAAAAAATTCTTGAATCTTTCCGATTTACTGGAAAAAGAACTATTTTAACAATAAGAAAGTATTTTCTGATTTTGAATATTTTTTTATCTAAAATAATTTCACATGTCTATCATTGTTTATCCCAGCAGAATAAAATGGGGTTTCTGTTTTGTATGTAATATTCTATTCCCATGTATACGCCTGCATAAACATCCGGATATCTAAATATACACAAATAATACATGCTGAATATAAGCAACTGCATTATTGTTGAGAGATAATGTCTCAGTTTTATATTCAATCCATTCATCAAAATTAAATCATTTTCAACCACGGATTTCTTGTATTAGTTTCATTGAGAAAATAGATATTCCTCTCTTACTGATTACAATGGATATATTTTTCCACAAACAATGCAATCAAATGTCTGATTGAAGCTTACAAAAGAAAGATTGTTTTCTTTTTCCTTTTGCATAAAGGTCAGTCATCCGTCTGATGACCACTGTGCATCAGTGGTCTTCATAGAATGGCTTTGTAGGAAACACAATGTTTGTTTAATGGTGCGTCACTGTCTATCTTAAGGCATTACTTTTCAATTCAAAAGAACTTGATAATCGTAGAATTCAATGGAGACAATCTCCTTGCAGGGAATGACTATGTTGTGAAAAATTAGCCATTGAATAATTTCTGAAAGTACATAGTTCTATTATTATCAAAAAAAAAGTCTGGTAGTATGTTACATTTTTTTATTGAATACTATTATGTTGTTTAATCATAGGATACCCAATCGATCTGAAAAGTTATAGAAACTGGAAAATGATTATAGGGGATGTGAAATAGAAATCTTGGTTTAAATGTGATAGGATGAAATTAGGATTTTGCTTTCCGGTTTGGTGGGGTTTTTTAATAAAAATAATCTTTCCAAAGTCATGTTCTTATTTAATACTGGTAATAATAGTTAAATGAAGGATGAGTAGATATAGAATTTTGTTTATAGCAAATTTGAGTGCGAGTGGGAGTTCCTGTTTTGTAATGGTTAAAGAGCTAGACTGCAGACTCAAAGTAAGTGAGTCCGAACTCCAGCCAACTTCACTTTCAGACTAATACCCTTGGGAAAGGTATGGACTCCCTTATTCTCCAGTGGTGGGTTAAATAGTATCACTGCTGTTCTTTTGCACAGGTGGCTTTGGCATTAAATAACCCACGAAGATTGATATGCTATTAGAAAAGAGACCAAACAGCTACTGGAATCAGTGATTATAACCATTTGGGCAGGTTGTTTGTGGATGCCAGTGACAAGTTTTGATTATCTTGAAGTTCGCGAGTGTTTGAAAAGATACACAACTCGTGACAATCGATTTGAACGGAAATAAACTGCGTTCAAACACCAGTTCTTCCTTAATAATGTTTTTTTTTTTACCTAAAAACAACTTAATGTCTTGATTGATAGGAGCGAGGTCAAACAAGTGTATACTTTTTAAAATGATGGAAATCGAAAATCGGTGTAATAAACGAAATCATCTGGATAGCAACATTTAATAAAATCAGAATAAGGAGAAGATTGATAGAATACCGAGAAGATTTTCTGTCACTTGATTTCCAATGAATATCGCCCTCTATTATTTGTGTGAAAACTCAATAATAATAATAATAATAATAATAATAATAATTGAGGACTGTATAGATGCAAAAATTCCAGGACTGCATCGAATGCACAAAAAAGAACGACTAAGTACAGCCAACAATAACAGCAAAGTCAAAGACAAACTGTAAAACAACAAAAAATCTAGAAAGAAAAAATGGGAAGAAAAAATCTGCATGTATAATTTAAGCGACAACTTGGAGAGATTGTACACGAGAAGACATGAACATGGCTATGAAGAGTAAACCTCAAAAAGGAAACTGGATCTCTCTTTATAGCACCAAATAATAACACGAGGAGCATATATATGAAGGCGAAAATTGATAATACGTAACAGAATAGCTATGGCAACAGAAATGGGACAATTAATCACATAATAACCGAATAGAACAAACTGACACAAAATGAATACAAGACAATGCATGACTGGGTGGGAAAGGTGATCCATGGGAATTGTGCAAGAGATTAATATTTGACCTTGTTGACAAATGGTACATATACAAATCAGAATCTGTCCATGAAAATTTTCTTGGACTTTAAGATACAAACAGAGCACTGAACTTCGGATAGAAGATGAGACCAAGAGTTAATTAACAAGAAAGAAAGAGTTTGCCTTCTGGTGGATTTTGTCGCTCCAGCAGACTACAGAGTATAAATGATGGATAAATGCTTGGATCTTGTCAGAGAGCTGAAAAAGCTGAGAAACATGAAGGTGTCAGTGATACCAGTTGTACTTGGTGCACAGGGAACGGTTCCCTAGGACTTAGAAAAAACCCCTGAAAGAATTCGAAATCAGAGATAGAATTGAGACTATACAGACTACAGCCTTATTGAGATTGGCTAAAATTCTGAGCGGAGTCCTTTAGATATGGGGAGACTTATTGTCACTTAGACTCCAGTGAAAAACTACCAGTTAAAATGGACGTGAAAAACTCTCAAGAAATGAAATAATTTTAGCCAGAGACAAAACAACCAAAAAATTGCAAGAGTTAAAATTTTCAACCAGGATAAGAGAATATAAAAATTATGAAATATGATATGTTGGTGGTGTTCAAAGGAAAAAGAAATAAACGGAGGGAATTGAATTAACTTACATAGAAATCTTTTGGAGATTTAACAGAAAAGAACACTTTAAATATACTGAAATCTTGGCAGCTGATCGATTAAACAAAAGAAAATCAAAAGAAAAATCAGAAACAAATATTTGAATAGAACAAGAAAAATATTCGATGCTCGACTTAATTAAAGGAAAGAATTCACAGTTAAAAGAAAAAAATATCCAAGGAGGAAGAAATTAATTACAATGTATAATGTTTTAAAAATTAGAAATGAAGTTGCCAGATTAATTGAAAAAAATAAGAGATTATCTGTCTGAATTCTAGAGATGAGGCTTGTTATATATTATTTTGGTTGTGATTTTTTGAACTGTTGTCCTTATTTTTGTTTTGAGAAGTTAAAAACACAATGTTTCGGCCGCTGTATTCTCCGGCCTTCCTCAGGTGTCCCTTGTTTAAGTGAGTATAGGAATGATTCAACCTGGGAAATCATTTTTTAAAGTTTGTTGATCAAACAAGGCGTTCAAGAACTATGAAGATGTTATTCAAATAATGACGTCATAACCTTTCACGCCTATCAATCCAAGAAGCATCACGAATATGCAGCTGTGGCAAAGTATACAAAGGAGAGACATGCCGTCTTCTACAAGAACATCGAAAAGCAGTGGTATGAAGGGAAATAGAAAAGTCAGGTATAGCTGACCATATATGGAAAGAAAAGGGGAAACCATCTATCCTTGTGGATAAAGTTAAAATAATCGATATTGAAGAACATTGGAAAAGAAGAAGTCTCAAAGAAGCAGCACACATGTTGGGCTATGGTGACCTCTTGAGTATGCCAAATATAGAAATGAATATAATATGGGAACCAATAATTGAAAAGGCTAAATCAAATTATTTTTTTAAAAGTAAATTACTTTAAAAATTTAAAGTATCAAGAATAACTGATGCCTTTGGATTTTATGTCTCGAATTCATCTCAAGACGTTTCTAATGAAATTTCTAGTGATGTTTCTTGAATTGATAGGCATAAAAAATAACGACAATCATTTCTATTCTCAGATAAAGAAAGGATACTTGAGGAAGGCCGAAGGATACAGCGGTCAAAACGTTGTGTTTAACTTCTTACAATGAAGATGCGGGCAATAGTCCGAAAAACTGCAACCAAAATAATACAAGAGAGAGAGAGAGAGAGAGAGAGAGAGAGAGAGAGAGAGAGAGAGAGAGAGAGAGAGAGAGAGAGAGAGAGAGAGAGAGAGAGAGAGAGAGAAGATTCTTCATTATTGTAGATTGTATTGACATTGCTAAATTGAGAAACTGGTTATAGCAATCAAAAGTTGCAGAACAAATCTGTAATCTGAAAACTAAAAAATAGATAAATAAAATAAAATAAAATAAAAATAACAACAAAGAGATTTTAAAATACAAAGCAAAGACATATGGCAGATGAAATGACGTAGACATAGTTACGAAGAGGACACTAGTACTGAGAAACAGTCACTATTAAAGATTACCCAGAGTAGCTGTATGAAAATCAAGTATATCAAGGCTACGACATACATCCCGCTTCAAAATTGTAAATACAGACTTTACAGAGATAGACATGATTTCTTCCCTATAATCTCTCTATTCCACCATACTAAGCTTAGTAAATATCAAGAATAAAAAGGATGATGTGTGTGTGTGTGTGAGGAGAGAGAGAGAGAGAGAGAGAAAGAAAGAAAGAGAAATACATGGCAAAGGAAGGAAAAGGTTAGACGGAGATGAAATTACTCGCATGCTTGTAATTTTACGTGTGGCATCAAGGAAGTGCTATTTTAAACATTACTGCACGGACGGCAAACATCAGAAGTATATTTTAAGTGTTAATGCCAACGGTGGTAGTAATTTAATACCAGCAAGCTGATTGCGCTCATCTTTGCTTTTCTAATAAATATAATGCATTTTAGACATTTATTTTACAGAAAGTTTTTTCCACTTGGGAATAAAAGAAGACTGGTTAAGTCAACGTTTTTCCTTTAGAAACATTTTGCCGGGAGACTATCAAAAAATAAAATCCAAGTTGCTCTAACGTCTGATCAGCAAAAGTATTTTCTGCTTTCTGTTCTCAATGCCAAAACAAGTGAAAACAATTTACTATTATTTCACTCCTTTTGAGTTTTTCACACCAGCGGAAGCTGGTGGTCTTTCACTAGAGTCTCCTCAGGTCTCCAGGACTCTTCTCAGTATTCTGACCGATCTTGAAAATGTTGTAGTCTGGATGGTCTCCAGTTGTCCTCTAATTTCCAAGTCTTCCAGTCCCTTTACCAAGCCTTTGGGGATTATTCTTTGCGCACTAATTACAAATGGTATTACCGTTACTTCCATGTCCCATAATTGTTTTTACTTCTATAGCAAGGTCAGGGTACTTATCTCTCTTTTCGTTTTTGTTTAATTTTTCTCTTTGGTCTGCCGAGACGGTAAAGTCCACTATTTGGCAGATTTTCTTTTTTTCCCTTTTTTTTTTTTTTTCTTTTTTTTGTTGTTGACTATCTCACTGTCTGTTCGAGATTAGATGATCTGTTTATATCTCAAGATCCAAGGGAACTTTGTAATTCTCTCTTTCAAGGACAGATTCTGATTCATTTTTTTTATTTATATTTTATATTTTTCATTTTTTTATTTGCTATGCCTTCTTGGGCATCTTCACCCATTTTTAAAAACTTTTTTTAAAAGATAAAGAATATATACTATTCATACAAGGAATTATCTAAAAGATAATATATATGTAGATCAAATTCTTTTAGATAATATATATATACATTATATATATATATATATATATATATATATATATATATATATATATATATTATGATCAATCACGTACAAATCGAGATCCGCGCGTGGTCAAACACAAAAATTGCTTGCTCCCCTCGGCATTCCTCTTCAGGGGCACTTTAGATGCTGATCACTAAACTGAAATGCCAATCTTTGAGAGGTGCTGCTTGGAGGAAGAACCCCTGGGACCAGGTGATTATCTTTAAAGCACTCACTCGCTTGAACGCTAGATGAGCTCTGGAAAACTAGTTAAGTATGTATTTGCCACTGCCTCCCACCAGACAGGGCTTGACACAAGGTCAATGACCCGAAGGCCGATTATAGGGGGGATTTAGAAGAGGGGAAGGTCGGGCACAAGCCAAGGCTCGAACCCTGCTGGTCTTTGCTGCTCATTGACCCACTAAGTGCAATGTGGGCCTAATGAGCCAAGCTGTTTCTTCACCCAAATCTGGGTCCAGGCATGGATGCCGGGTTATAGCTTAAACTAGACAGCAAGGTCTAGTGCTATACATAGGGGACAAAGGTGTCAATGTTGCAACTCGTCGACCCGAAAGTGGCCCAGCCTAAGTTGGAGGCCTTTCGGCCTCGAATCTGCCATTGATTTCAATACCCATCCGGCACGAATGACAGACGGCCCAGCAAGTATGTTTTCATCGTCTTATATATATATATATATATATATATATATATATATATATATATATGTTTTTATCATCTTATATATATATATATATATATATATATATATATATATATATATATATGGGGGGTCTCTCTCTGTGTTCTTGACATTATTTAACAGAAGTCAATATTTGGACGATTTTATTTACTATAATGAGATTAAAATTGTGTTGGCATCTGTAAGTCATACAAGACCATGAACCTGCGCCTGGATCTCGGCATAGGCCTGGGTGGGGTTTTACGGAAGATCAGCAGTTACACATACAGAAAGTTTTTCCTCTGCATTCAACAGATGTTCTCCAAGGAAAGGATAAAGGTCGATTTCGTTTGGCACGCTTCTCGTCACAGAAGCTGCCAGAACGAGGTTAAAGAAAACGCTAAAGATTTATCGATTTAAACATATTTGTTTTGTTTTTTCTTTTGGTTGTTAGTCCTAAGTAAGTAATAATGCTTTGTAATTATTTTACATTTCCAACTTGATGAAACGTCTATAGACTTAATTATTAATAATTAAATGCGAATAATTATTTAATAAGGCAGATAATTCGCTAATCTGTTTTTCTTTTGGCGTTTTGCAAATTGAAATTCTGTACAATTAAATCTGCCTTTAAGCTGACTATTTTTCACCCCCTTTCCTCATGACGAACAAACTTCTGAAATCTTTTCCAGAGTCCAATAATTGTATTCCATACCAAATTTCGTTGCTTTACATCAAACTACGTGGCTGACCATAGAAGACTATCAAGTTTTTTCTAATTATTAATATTGATACAAACGTTGTCACTTACTGATTACATCGACGTTTGTTGATTCAGTTTATCGACAATTCCCGAGTTAAGACCTATTTTAATACTTTTTTTTCTAACATTTGTTTCTTGGCAGAGCCTGTGCCACAGCTGTTAAACATTTTATAGAAGATAAAACCGCCTACTTCGAAATTGATTAATTGGGTAACGTTGTTCCTAAATCAATGTTCCTTTCAGAGGAGTTAAACTTTCTTTATTCTTAAATCCTATGATACTATAAGCACGCCAGTCTTAAGTGACCTTTCCTTGTATCGTTTCAAAGTTCAACCTTTGAATATTTTTGTAATTTGTTTATGAAGAGAGAAAATGGGGGAATAACTTTACAATGATCAAATTGTTTAAGCAAACATCCTTTATAGCTACTCTCTTGTATTTAGGTCAACTTCTAGAGAAAGTGTATGCTCGTGAATTACTCTCAGAACAATAGAATATTGGGCCAACAACAACAACAACAACAAAAATGCTTAAAAGCAAAGATCTAGGTCAATCACGGTTATCAAGGTAATTTGTCGTTTCAGGTTCTTGCTAAGAATATCAGTTCACTGTACAAACCTGCATTATACACATTTAATCTACATACTTTAAACACATTTTATAAACATTTAGATAAACTTAATATGATTCATCTGCGTACTTAATAAATAGTATACGTCCTAACGCAGGAGTGCACTGGGTCTGAATTTTGACTGCATTCGGTTCTGTAGCTATGAGGGGGTTATCCCTTCATTGCCATTACTTCCAGGTCCACTCTTACTTGAAGTGACAGTAACTGTTCGAGTCCAATCACCGAGCTAAAAATTATTTGACAGAAATGGGTGAAGCCATACAACAGTTGGTTGGTTGGTCAGGTTTTATGGCATATCAACCTTCGTAGGTTATTTAACGCCAAATCCATTTTTATGTAGATAATAAGTTCTATTTAAAACAATTCAGTTTAGCATGAGTACACAGTTTAATTGTCAAAAACATTTCTATTTCAAACTATTCAGTTCATTCAAGCACTTATATATAACAATTCAGTTTAGTGTAAGAACAGATTTTGTTTACACACAGTTAAATGTCAAAACAGTTCTATGTTAAACAATTCAGTTTAGTGTAAATACAGTTTCAATGTCAAAAACAGTTCTATTTCCGATAATTCAGTTTAGCATAAGCACGCAGTTTAAATGTAAGTACGGTTTAATGGTCAAAAGCATTTCTATTTCAAGCTATTCCATTTAATCAAACAATTCAGTTTAGCATAAATATGCCGTTAGTTCTATTTAAACCCATAGATAGGGCCCTATCAGGTGCTACCACGCCCGGCTAAAGTGGACCTGGGAGCGATGGCAATAAAGGGGTACTGCGCATTTTCCAAAGACCCAGCATTAGTGGGACCTCGCTATCAGACTGTTTAGTGTCATATCCAGGATACTCATTGGGGGGGGTCTTACCCCTCTGCAGAGGTGCATTCAGTGTATTCTACAGCCCCAGCCAACTGGGCAACCATATAACAGTGTGCAAATTGCATAATATAGAAAATACTTGATACCTTTATAACTTAGAGCAAAGAAATGTTTATTATAGACAAATATTACGACTACCATTTCGTCTTCTTCTTTTTCTTCTTCTCATAATAATAATAAAGCAAAGAAACGGAAACAATTGCGGAACGAGATTTATTGTTTCACTTGAAATGGCCCTGAAGATTGCAGTAAAAATTGGAAGAACAACTAAAATACTAAAAAAATTGCTCAAATATTGACGACATTTACTGACACTTGATTTTCTGTATAACCCATCAGTTATTATTGGTATATAAGTCAACAAATGTAGAAATAAACTGAAATTACGTTATAATGACAGCAATGTTCATTGTTGTTGCATAAGAAGAAAGAATTATAAAACTCTTCTCGTAAAATTTACCAAAAAAATGGAATCTTCATTCTAAAATATAAGAAATCAGAGATATTGATGAAGGTACATCAGCTCAAAGGAAACTTTCAATAAATATTTTTGTAAACGACAACGACGTCAACAACAACATAAATAAATAAATAAATAAATAAATAAATGTTTTTAAAACCATCATTAATCATGTGATGCATTTTGTTCAAGGATATTTAAACAGTTTTGTTTTTGCTAACACTTTAGATACAAAGAATTACCTATATTATGTATGCAGTGCAAAACAAATAAAATTCTTTTTTAAATCGAGATATATAACACGAAACACTTTTCTGTCATTTTCTCCGAATTATCCATCACAGTATAATGGAACTTTCCAATAGGAGAACGTGCATGTTATATATATATATATATATATACATATATATATATATATATATATATATATATATATATATATATATATATATATCATTATGTCGTGCCGCCAGCACGGATATATATATATATATATATATATATATATATATATATATATATATATATATATATATATATATATATATATTAGTATGTAATAATTATTGCCAGTTTCATATTCCATATTTAAAACTTTCTGGTATTCCTCGAGTTAGTCGTTTTTATTTATTCTAACTCTGATAAGTTGGACGGGAAAAGTCCACTAGCTGACTCAAGTCTAACAAATGTGTAAGAGACAAATTTAGTCTGAAATTTACGCACTTTACATTTCCCTACAAGTCGACACTATTTTGTTTGGTTGATAAGTTTAATGAGACTGAGAGTGTTACAAGGTCAAAAGATTTCGGACCAGCTATCTTAGCTTCTTAATTTTCCGATTATGTTACAGAGTGTTCAACTCGCACATCGAAAAGATATTTAAGAAAGTTTTCTTCATTGACTATGTTATATACAATAACAGTATTTAGGGCTATAAAGAAGTAATTTTACTTTTGAATCACTTTATAAGACCCGTTGAATACAGGAGGTTTCCGGCTCACAAGGAGATTATATCCCAATTGTTAATGATTAAAACTTCTAGACAACAACCATTTCTTGTATTAAGATTCAAAGTAATTTTATTTTCACCCGATATTAAACAAATGTTTGATGAAAACACAAATATTGTTTAAAATAACAACAAAAAATTCATTACAGATAACAAAATATCAATAGAATATTAATTTCACAAGAAAACTGAAATATTTGATACATTTGACAACAGATAAATCAAGCTCAAACTATTATTGTTAGGACTGGTGAATAGGTATATAGGCCTTGCAGACTACTTTGTCACTTCGCGACAGACTCACTACTTTGTCACTTCGCGACAGACTCGCTACGCTCACATCCTAGGCCGCTCACAATACAGTATTTGAAATCGCGTCATATAGTCACGTAGATATTGCCTCCTCACAAGATGTGCCTGGAATTATCTTTTTTTATTCATTCGCTATACATGTCTGGGTCATTAAGAGAAAAAAGTAACAAAACTTCCCTGATATAATAAGCCACTTTATACATAGATTATGATTTCACTCCGAGTGAGTTTTTCACATCTGTTTAAACTGCTGTTTTTTTTTTCCTAGACTCTGAGAGACAGCAAGTCTTCTCATATCTCCAAGACTCTTCAAAGTATTCGAGTTGATCTTTTAACAATGCTGCGTTATACATGATTTCAATTCTTTCTTTGATTTCCAGTTCTTCCAAGTCCTTAGAAACGACCGTTCTAAGTGCACCAATTACAATCAATATCCCTGCTATCATGTTCCACACCTTTTTCGGCTTATTGGTAAGATAATTATTATTGCGTGCTTTTCACACCAGTAGTAAGTAAAGATTTTCACTGGAATCCGAGTGGCATCAAGTCTCTTCATCTCTCCAGGATTCTCCAAAGTATTCTTGCTGATCTCACCAATTCTATGTTATCGTTGGTTGGTTGTTTTGCTTTACGGCATATCAACTCTCTTCGGGTCATTTAACGCAGGGTTAAATTTCAAACAATTCAGTTCAGTATAAGTATAGTTTTTATTTACAAACAATTAAGTGTCACATCAGTTCTATTTCAAACAATTCAGTTTAACATAAGTACACAGTTTAGTGTATTCGACCCATAGATCAGACCCTATCAGGTACTAATACTCCGGTCCAGAGTGGACCTGGGAGTGATGGCAATGAAGGAGTACTCAGCATTCCCCCAAAGCTCCGGTATTACTGGAACATCACCAACAGATTGTTTAGTATCATATCCAGGACACTTTTTGGCGGGGTGGGCGTCTTACCCCTCTGCAGAAAAGCTGTCGGTGTATTCTACAGCCTTAGTTGACTGGGCAATCTATGTTATGGACAGTCTCAATTGTTCCTCGAATTTCATGTTCTCTCCTCGTCTTTGCCAAGTTCAAAGGGATTGTTCCGGTACTCCGACTATAAGCGATATTACTGTCAGCTTTATATTCCACATCTGGTAAAGTCAAGATATTTCTACAGTTTTTCGCTTTGTTTTAATTTTTACTTAGTACTCATCGCATTATTTTTGCTGCTATAAATAAAAAACTTCGTCTCTGTTTTTAAATTGACAACAATAGATCCCACATATATGGAAGGAATTTGTCAAACTATTCTAAGCTTATAACGAGCACTGATTAAAAGGTATCGAGTTTAAAGTATTCAATTCTTTTTTTTTATTTTAAAATCAAAAATGTAAATAATGATTTATGAACTGGAGAAATTTATATCATAAAACTGATGACGACTAAACGACTAGAGAGCGAGGCAACAGTCTAAATGAAATATGGGCTAGTTATTGCCAATTCTCGATAATTTTCATCAGCTCAATCCCCGTTCTGTGCAAGTGTATCTGCCTTTAGACTGACCAGACCCCTGAGCTCAGCCTGTTTAGAATTTACTAAACTGTAAATTTATCTCAAATATATTGTGCAGCTTCCTATATGAAAAAAAGAGTACTCCAAAGTGTTTTGACTAATAACAAACTAAATAATTGTGTCTAATGTCTAGGAAACTATTTAGAAGAAAATAAATTCATTGTTCATATCTATCTTAGTAAATACAACTTCAGTCTGAATTAATTTTTCAGGAATTGCTTACAGGTTATTTTAATAAATTTGTTTTTTGCTTGTTGTTGAATAAATTGTTCTGGCTGTGTTTATTATTAAATTGTTGGTTTTGCTGTTTTGTTGAGATAATGTGTGTTCAATGTTTTGATATTCTATCTTTTTTGGTTGTTTTTATTCTTTTCTTTTAAAATATCTAATAATTAGGTTGATTTAGTGTTTTAAAGTTATTTCCAATGAATTTTTTCTTCTGGGTATTTAAGCTTGTAAATACTGGGGAGTCGTAAATAAAGCCTATGTTTATTGTAGATTTTATCTTCTTGTCGTGGTGTGATTAGAAATTTATTAGCTTATTCTTATTTATGAGTTTTCTGAAAAACTTTTCATTTAAAGTCATTATTGATTCGAATAAATAAAATCTCCAGGAAAGATAATGTATTAGTTGTTTCTTCTTTAAGTATAAATTCGACTGAGGGTTCAGTTTTGTTTAATTTTGTGAAGTCAGTTAGTTGTTCAGTTCTATATAGTTTGGTTTAATGGTATATCAACCTTCGTGGGTTACTTAATACCAAAGCTATTTTTGTAGATGAACAGTAGTGGTACTATTTAACCCATAGCTGGAAGGATAACCTTTCCCAAGTATATGAGTCCAAAAATAACTGCGATGGCGTGACTGGAGTTCGAACCCACTATACTACGCATGTCCAGCACGTTAACCACTATGCCACAAGGAGTTTTCACTGTTTTCTATAAAAATAGGCAACAGTGCGTCATCTAGAGGATGTATTTGGAATTTATGGGCCAGATGCTATGAATTGGGCCGGATTCGAAAATTTCTTTAAAGAAGCATCCTAAAACACTGCTTATGGGTTGCCCGTGGATAGTTTGAATTCTTTGTATATATAAATTATAAAAAGTGAAAAAGTATTATTTCCTGATTGGTTGATAGATTTACATGACTTTTTTGATCGGAAAGAAAATGTTTAGTTTAGATTTCATTTGGTATTCAGGGGGGGGCGATGATTGATTTAAAGAAGTCTTAATATTTGTCATCAAATAAATTTGTATAGAAGCACTTAATCTCCAAGCTAACCATACGTTTATTTTCATGTCTATGTTTTTAATCAGTTTAAAAGGTAGACAAGCATAAAAAGAAACGGAAATAAAATGTTTGGTTTTGTTATTTATTGCTGTTTTTTAATTCCTCGAAAAATGAATACATACATATTCAATTATTTTAAACGAAACTGGCCTGTTAATTGGTCAATTTCTGTTTTTCACGACGACACTGCATGGAAAGCGTTTTAATCCATGAGTCTCCAGCCTCCTACTTACGGACTGGTTTTTACAACATATAATCTCTTTTCGCCGAATACTCAAATAATGTGGTAGACTAAAAATGTAAATAACAAAGAAAAAGGAAAAAATAATGATTAGATTTAACCGATACGATTATTTTATATTTCTTTCCTTTTCATCTTAAGAATTCTTTTTTGTTACTGAATTAATTCTGATGACGCAAGTTCACGAGTGGAACACGGCAAGCAACTTTTCGATATTGTCTTCATTTTTCTTATACCACCGAATTTCATTCCGAACCTTATTCAACTTGTACGTCTGTGGTTATTTTTAAAATGATTGATTTTTTTAATCCTTTGGAACTTGTTCCAAGTATACAATCCGAATTATTAGAGAAGCAAAAAAATTACGCTATATGATTTATTAAAGGTAAACAAATGAAGCAAAAGCAGCAGACTTGATGGCTTTTCTTTATTTGAATGTGTGTCAAATATGATTGCTTTAAAAATAGTTCTTCAACAAAGGTCGTGATTATCAGCATTTGATTGTGGCAGTTCATTTAGCAATTTATACTATATCGTGTAGAGATATGAATCTTCATGTACATATATATATATATATATATATATATATATATATATATATATATATATATATATATATATAATCTCATTTCATCGTATTTTGTTTTGTGTGTAAAGATTGTTTCAATTAAATCCGGCGGGAGACAGAACCACGAAGTCTATTTCGAAAAGCAATTTGAACTTGATTAATGCCTGATATTAAGCATAAACTCATAGAATTATTCTATGTGTACGTATAAATTAATCCGTGAATATAAGCATGTATTAAAGTGTACCATATATCCTTTATACAGCTGCACTACGTGTGTGTGTGTGTGTGTGTGTGTGTGTGTGTGTGTGTGTGTGTGTGTGTGTGTGTGTGATCGTACAAGAAACAGCTTGGGTTTTGTTTTTTGAGAATAGCAGTTTTCCAATAGTGCCCTATTTCAGAATAACCGTAAAGAATATGTTAAATCGATACACAATTTGTGGTGGACAATATTAACATATGAAACTGGAGTTGGTTGCAACACGTATGGATTTCATTTTTCCCACTTTCGCATGATTTGACCACAGTGAGGGTAGAGTCATGGTCGACATTGTTGGGTTGGGCGCAACATGTGTCTCAGTGTGTTCCCTGTATTCTTAATGAGGTGCATTCAAAACTGGCATATTTCATAGCATATTTATTGATCTCGAGTAGAGATGCGCCTTATTGGCCGACAGTGTTTATTCATATCACAGAACAAACCATGACTACCATCATAATCAGAAGAGGAGTCATGAATGCCGGCATCTTGGTCAATTATTTGGCAAGGTGCTGGAAAATGGCGACGTACACGAGATTCTGCGAGAAATAGATGAGTTGTTCAGAGAGAAAAAGAAGTCAGCCAAAGAAAGGGAGAAATAGAAAATTAGAGAGAAAAAAGATATATATATATATATATATATATAACGCATTAAGCGAGGGTGTTCTAAGCACATAAAATGAAATCTGATACTCAAATATCAACATGTGCTGTTGGTGAAGGTTAGAATATGCTGACAGTAATTTCTGCAGAGGAGTAAGACCCTCTCCCCACCCATGAACCAAAAAAGAGGGTGTCCTAGGCATAACAATAAACTGCAACTGATGGTGAAGCTCCAAATCTGGAGCACAGGGGGTATGGATTACACCTTGATTGCTATTACTGCACTCACACCTGGACTGTTAGGTCAAGCAGATCTGTTTGCAAATTATTTGTATTGGATAGGAATACTTGCTATCGTGAACAAAAAACTTAAGAAACTCAACAAAAAGAGTAAATATAAACGTACAATGTACGCAATTCCCCCACCTCCCGACTTAGGATAATCCCAGACAGGTTGATAGGCCGTTAAAATTCATCAATCAAAGATCAAACCATCTGCTAAAGAGTACACATAGCCAACAAATGAAAAATCGAAAAATGAGCCAATATGATAAACAGGAAGAGAAAAATCTCACAGTTGGATAAGATTAAAGAGAAAAAAATCAAGAGAGGTGGGCTGGGAAAGTAGAAAAAAGCTTTTTGATTCATGCTTATCTCTCTAAAATTTGAATTGTTTTTCTCATTATGTAAAAAGTGTATTCAATTTATCTAAATGATTTAATATGGAGCTGCCTCGATTTGATTTGTGTTTAATATCTTGTGAGAAAAAGAAAGTTATATCGTAACACACATCAGGAGTAGATATTCTATAATAATATCAGTTGAATATAACAGCATGATCGTATAAATAACTACTCTTAGAGGAATGCGCCAATAACCGCTACACACACACACACATATTGCTGCGGAAATTTAACTGTAATGCTAGCTGAGAATTGATCACTTTTGGCTGAAAGAGAAAGTCTGATGTTATGAAGACCTGAAACTGTCGATGACCCCAGGAAATATATCAGATATAGCATTCTTGTACGCAGTTGCGTATATAACGAACGTATACGTACCGACAAATCATATATTCATATATATATATATATATATATATATAGGGAGAAAGAGAGAGAGAGACTACATATATCGATATATATATATATATATATGCATCATACGAAAGACTCAAAAATGGTACTTGATGCCTCCTTGCTTAACACTCGGCATTATGAGATGGATCAAGAGTAAGAGATAGCAATCCAGGGATAGGAGTTGTGCCCCCCTACACCACGGTGTAGTAGCTATTGAAAAGGGACCCTTTGGGTCACTCTCGACTACGGTTGGCCAACTTATTTACTTATATATATATATATATATATATACGCGTCGGTTCTCAAATAGACGTCTGTAATACTACGATACCAATTAGACGCTTGCACCACCACGGTTCTCAGCAGACACGAATATATAAGAGTAGCACTATGTCATAAGTGTCAGTCAGAACCTCGTTGTAACCCCGACGCGAGAAAAAGTTACGAACACACAAAACACCGTCTTGATTCGCTAATTCAAAACTTTATTCGCTATTAGACCTTTTAATAGTAGTCGAGAAGAAAGAAACCGAGTATGAAAAAATGAGCCCACCGCTTTTGCTAGACAGAGAGAAAGAAAACGTCATGAGAAAAAAGAGCAGACTCCGACCTTGATATTATCTTTCTCGTTTTCTATTGTAGTTCTCGCGCCTGCTTACTCGCTGGTGGGATAACTTCGCGAAGTTCACCCGAAAATGTGTGCCAAAAATTTAGGCGAGTATTCACATCGTCGTGTCTAGTCCTTAACTGACTTTATTCCTGAATCTCTTTCTTATATATGTCTGGTGGTCAACCTGTAAATCTCGTTAGGAAACAATTTACTATTAAAACAATCAACCTAATTATATTACACACACACACACACACACACACACACATATATATATAATTCCATATGCATACATATATACACATACATACTATCGCCATTTTAAATAATTAATTTTGTGTATGTGCTTAATCTTAATACAGTTTGGCAATGGCTAAGAAGAAAGAATTCACTCCTCCAGAAATTCGGAAACGCCATGCTGTAATGTATGCTATTAACATCGGAAGCTACAGTACGAAGATTTTAGTGTGTGGTAGTTAATCTAAGGGCATACTCATATTTACATTAATAAAAACCAAATATTCGTCCACATCATTGTGTTTGGGTTGGTCATTTGTGATGGTGATGTTTTAACGCCATTCATCTTCCCTCGACTAAACATGAAAGCCTACATCAAGTGCTTGAAGAAGGTAGAGGTAGACTGGATCTAGAAGATAGCTTCAAAAGGATTCTTTCTCTGATAACAGGACTCTCAACCATGACACACAAGCAGAACAATCTTGAATATAAGAAAATGTCTGGGACGACATTCTCCCTGACATTAGGTTGCCTATTGTAAGAATTTGGAAAAAAGAAGTTACTTTTCAGTCACTCCACACACACACACACACACATATATATATATATTCATATGTACATGTATATATCCATACTTACATATATATATATATATATATATGGATTAACCCAACGAAAAATATGCGACAGAATGTCCATTTTTAGCCGAGTTTAGCGGGTTTGAACTTAGATTTTTTCTCCTAGACTGGTTGCCTCAACAAAGTTTAATAGGCTTAGTCTCTCCTACTAATAACCCATAGCTGCAGTTAGAATAGGTGAATGTATGCATTTCTGAGGGGTTTGAGCGCCATGTGAAATGCAAACAGCCTCCTCCAGAATTTGAACTCGTATCACCGTATCTGTTTCCTACAATGACAAACATTACACTACCAGCCACTCCGGAATACATACTAATATATATATATATATATATATATATATATATATATGTATAAAACAAATACGTATTTAAATACATATATATATGTATACATTCATATATACGTGTATGATTACATTTATAACTACGTTAAAAGCATATATATATATATATATATATATATATATATATATATATATATATATATATATATAAGTATAGTGAGGCGATGCTGGTATAATGGTTATCGCTGTTGTAAGCGAACACGATCACCCGAGATCATTTCCTGGACGAGGCTGATTGCATTTCACATAACGCTAACCACACACTTTCGGATATGTATGAATCCAACAAGATCCTTTCAACTATGGATTATTGTAGAGCAGACACAAATGCTCTTTAACTAGAGTATATGTACATATAGAACCGTTCCGCACAATCAGGATCTGACTCAAGGGCAAATTTAAAACGGATCAGGGTTAGGGTTGAAATTACAGTTTTCCTTTTACGAGAGCGGTTCCTATATCAAGTATATATTTACGTATATATATATAAACATTGATAGGCATTTGTGAGTAAACGCGCGCATGTGTATATGTGTTTAAATGCAAATACAGATGTGCATATATTTATGTAAATATGTCTCTTTATATATATATATATATATATATATATACATTGATATATAAATACATATATTTAAATAAATATATACATATATATATATATATATATATATATATATATATGTATATCGATGAATATTTAACACATATATATATATATATATATATATATATATATATATATATGTATATATATTGATGTATGTAAATGTGAGTGTATATATATATAATGATATATCCTGATATATGTAAATATGAGTATATATGTATATATATATGCATAAATATATATATATGTGTGTGTGTGTGTGTGTGTGTGTGTGTGTGTGTGTGTGTGTGTGTGTGTGTGTGTGTGTGTGCATATACGTATATACGTATTTAACATAATTAAGCATATACGTATATGTACACATATTTACAAATATATCATCCTCATCATCATCTTCAAGTTGCGCTGACAACACGAAGTTATATGACTCTTTCTCACCATCCATCCTATCAGCCATCTCTATCTTCGTAAGTCTTCTAGACTGTATCCAGTGTCCGTCAGTGTTGATGTAAGTAAGTCTTTGCTGGTTGGTCAAAACTGCTCATTAGTCAACATCGCTTTTGAATTCATCCTTACCTCTCCTGCAGTTGGGTGCCTCTGGTGGTGTAATGGTTAGCAAGCTTAGAAAATTATTAATTCTCCTGCCCTACATGCCTTGCTCGTTTTACTAGAATGGTCTCTGAAATGGGACCAAGGTGGCAGTATAACTGCTGTTTTCTTGTAGAATTTGTTCAAAGCAGCAGGTTGTATTTCCATCCCGCTTTTTTGTGTACACAGACATATATATATATATATATATATATATATATATATATATATATATATATATATATATAAGAGAGAGAGAGACAGAGACATGCACACACACACACACACACATATATATATATATATATATATATATATATATATATATAAGTATATGAAAAGATGGTTGTTGGTTCAGTGAGGGAAAAGTAAATATTTTTACGTGAATAAGTCAGCAAATGATTACAAATTTGGCATTTAGTTGGTTATTTTTATTTTCATTTTATTATTTTTTATATATCCATGGTACAGATGTTTCCGACATTTCAGTCTTCGTTTGGGAGTTCGGTGTTTGTTCAATTTTTGCTCAAGGTAAAATTATAATTTGTATATATATATATATATATATACAATCATAGATATATTAATGTGTACACATATACAGTTATATAGATATGTTATATACATATGTTTATATATACAATTATATACATGGGTTATATGCATATGCATATGTATTTGCAATTATATATATATATATACATGTATATATACACGGGCAACTAAGTCGGCGTAGAATACGCCCGATGCATCTCTGCAAAGAGGTAATACCCCGCCCACGAATGTCACAGATATGACACTAAACTGCATCTTATAGAGAGGCTCCAGTCCTAGAGTTTTGGGAATGAGGAGTACCTTTACATTTCTATTACTTCCAGGTCCACTCTAACTCGGAGTGGAAGTACTTCTTAGGGTCCAATCTATAGGTCAAAAAGAAATATTCAATCATTTTTTATACTTGAAACCTATCTATCAACATATACATATGTAAACAGGATTTAACATTAAACAACTTGCAACATTTGATATGCCATGAAACCAACCAACCAACCAACCAATATAATGGGAGGAATCCCGATGGCTAAATGGATAAAAGGTTGGATTGAGGATTCGATTTCAACGTGTTCGATATCCTGACAAGTTATTATGATTACTTTCGGACTAATACACAAGAGAAGGGTATGAACCCACTTATCCTCGTAGCTATGGGTTAAGTATTATTACTTGTATTCTTCTACAAGAATAGCTTTGGCATTAAATAACCCACAAAAATTGATATGCCATTAAAAAAGAAAACAAACCAAACCACATTGACATATTCAGACACACACACACACACACACACACACACACACACACATATATATATATATATATATATATATATATATATGTATGTAGCATTTTCTCTTTTAAACAATTCTGGTCTGTTTATTCTGTTTGTTTTTAATCCCTTAAAACTCCGTATGAGCCGTTTGACTTTTGGATGAAACGAATTTTGGAAGGCTCCGTATGTTTACCCAGTATTTTTGCCCACAACTGTATATATATATATATATATACACACAGAGAGAGATATATATATACATATTTATATATATATATATATATATATATATATATATATGCATATTTCCATATGTATAAGCATATATATATATATAATATATATATACATATTTCCATATATATATATATATATATATATTAGTGTGTGTGAGTGTGTGTGTGTGTGGTTGTGTGCCTAACTTTTGTAGTGGAAGGAAATAAACAGGTTGTTGCAAATTGAAATCCTGGACGAATTTGTTAGTATTTCACTTTCATGTTCATACCCTTTAAAAAGCCATAAATGTATCTTTTCCACCCAGCTATGGGTAAATAGTAGGGCAAACCGAGCCTTTTAATAATAGAATGGCAACTGATTAAGGAGAAAGAAAATTCTGAATTCAAACATGAATGAGTCTGGGGACCACATTCGAACACCAATCCCCAAAAGACTCCACTCATGAATACACGTTTGGAGAAGGCAAAACATACATCAGGTGAATATATTTTAAGAGAGAGGAAGATATATATATATATATATATATATATATATCAAAAGAGAAAAACTGCGAGGATATATACATATATATATATATATATATATATACATGCATAAATATATATCCATGTATATATATGTGTGTGTGTGTGTGTAAATATGTACGTACGTACATATTTACATATGTTGTACACACACACACACACAGACAAACATATATATATATATATATATATATATATATATATATATGCACAGATATATATATGCCTATATATATACCTGTATATACATACATACGTATTTATTTATGTAAATATACATATAAAATATGTGTGTGTGTCTCTCTGTCTGTGTCTGTGCCAATGTACAAAATGAAAAAGCAAGAGGATAGTTTAATTTATGATTAAGTTATTTATCCACGTTAAATGTTTCAGTTTTTACATTAAACCACTCTCAAGGAACTTAGTATGTGATATTGTATATTATGAATTGTATTTAATTTCATTTTTTTAATCATTTAGAATGAAACAAAAAAGGGAGAAATCTCTCCGTTAGTGACGTTCTATTTTAAAACTGTACGACGTAATTTGTGTTCGAAATTAATTTTGAAAACATAACGTTCTTATATATATATATATATATATATATATATATATATATAACTATCAATGGTGTTCTCTTTTTTCTTTCTTTTTTCTTTTCTCATTTCTTTTTCTTCGCTTTCTTTATCTTTTGATTATGCTGCTGTTATTTTTTTAGTTTGGTTGGATTTTATGCCATATCAAATATCGTTAGTTATTTAATGCCGAATCCTGTTTATATTTGTGTTTATATATATATATATATATATATATATATATATATATATATATATATATATATATAGGATTTGTGAAGACGTTTTGTCGATAACATTTTTAAACAAACATTATTTTTTGCACACAGTTAAATCGTTCCATGTATTGCTATGTATCTCTAACAATTCAATTAAACATCAGTCATTTGTTTACACACTGTTAAATGATCAAACAGTTCTTTTTGTAACGATTCAATTTAGCATAATTCATTTGTCTGCTCTCAGTTTAAATGTCAAACAGTTCTAATGGACCTATAGATATGACCCTATCAGGTACTACCACTCTGGGCCAAAGTGGATCTGGGAGCATTGGGTACTCTACATTTCCCAAATCTGGGAGCATTGGGTTCTCTACATTTCCCAAATCTCTAAGTCTGGAGCCTCACTATCAGATGGTTTAATGTCATATCTAGGACACTCATTGGTAGAGGGGTAAGCTTACCCCTCTGCAGTGATGCAGTCGGTATATTTCTCAGCCCTAGTCTGATGGACAATTCTTTTGTTTTGGAAGAAATATGATTAGAAGTTTTGTTGAGGAAGGACGGACGTTTTGCATTAAAATAATGACGTATTTCGACTTTTCTTTTATTAATCTCGACTTGGCATTTAGTCAATTTTTATTTTTTGCAACATTGAATATAGATTTAAAAAATTGATGAAACCTATTTCAAATAAGGGATCTTGTAACTTTTTAGCACTAATATTACTAAAAAAGAAGATTGGTTGAAAAGGGCGGGTCTTTGTTTAATAGCATTATAGTTAGAAATAATACTAACTTCAACAAACTTCCGGTATTGTAATATTACTTGGGTAGGGTTATTGAAATAATAACGTGAATCGTAACTTACAATGAAAAGGGCTAATTTTACAAGATGTACAAGGATGGGTTAACAAAGGTATATTGCTTGCTAGACTCACAAGGAAAACGGGTTCTGACCAACACCGTCAATGCTAACATTCAAAAAACATTGTCCATTCTATAGAGAAGGGTGTCATCTCTTCTTTAGAACATTGTTAGTTAATACAACTAACATACCATAAAGAATAAGTGTAGAAACCTATTTGTATTCAAAAATACTAATTAAAAGAGATTTGTATAAAGGATGAACTCCTAAATAAGCAATTATAAAGTCATATTTGAAGGCACTTTTCATTTAAATTACGGACATTTTGCATTAAAACAATGACGTCTTTTGCCTTTTCTTTTTTTAATCTTGATTTGGCATTTAGTACTCTTTACTTTTGCGACATTTTCTAACAAGACTTTTACTTGTCGGCTTAATATTTCATTAAACAGTCTAAAATAACCAGCAGCTTGTTCTCACTTGTGGAAAGATCACGTTTGATTGTTTGTGAATCAGTTTGCATTGGGCTGAGATCACGTGATCAAAGTCTGACAAACATTTTATATTCATATCCACTAAGAGTTGATTTTCAAGTTGCTCATTTCATATTTTTATCTTCGTAAAGTTCATTTTCAAAACCGCTTTACATTTTGACTTTATAGCTCTTTTTTTTATCATTCAGAGTTTTCCCACTATTGTCCTCATCTTTATTGTTATATTCACAACGTTTCGGCCGATATCTCCTCCGGCTTTCTTCAGGTGTTTCTTGTCGAACACGGGAGCCAATAACTGTAAGGCTATGTGTCCTGCTGGAGAAATAGCGTAACGGTTATAGGTGTTGGTTCCCTAAACTTCTAAAGAGACATTCATCTGGAGGTTGCAGGTTCAATCCCGACTGCAGGCGAGTACCAATACAGGAATACTTAACACTTGTTCCCAGTTATTATTAACGGAATCAGAGCAAGCGACCGCCGTGGATTAAATAAAGGACGTGGTTTGAAGTTCCGTGTTCGGCAAGAAACACCTGAAGAAAGCCGGAGGACATATCGGCCGAAACCTTGTGGAAATAACAATAAAGATGAAGACAATAGTCCGAAAACCTTAAATGATAAAAATCATCAAGCTTCGTCTCAGAAATTAAGACAACTGATTTTTTTTATCTTAATTAAATATTGCAAAAAATCAGAATTATTTTCCCCAAACAATTATTCAGCTTTAGTCTAAAAAATTATCGATCTACTTTCTTTTCTAAAACACAAACAAACATGTGTACAATCAGAATAAACCTAGTTGGTAAAGAGAGTTGATTCAGAAAGAGACAAAAAATGAAGACAAAGTATATTTTAGAAATAAGAATAGTTGAACCATGTTTTGAAAATAAATTACAGAAGTGACTCACACGGCTTTTTTGCTCGTTGGAAATAAAGACAAATTAATGAACGAAACAATATAAAAACTACACATATATTTTCTCTTTAAAAAACCAACAATCGGTCACATTAAGATAATAAATTATTATTTATAAATTATCTATAAATTATTCCTAATCTTAATGTGACCGATTGTTGTTGTTTTTTTTAAGAGAAAATTATTTGCTCTGGATTTTATTTACATTGAGCTCTTTACCTGGATTGTTTAAATTTAAAATTCTATTTTTGAATATTTTATTGGTCCTGATTGGAATTGTTCCCTACTCCGGATTTACTGGATTGAACAATATATATATATATATATATATATATATATATATATATATAGCTTTTATCGTTTTGTGCATTAAGTTGTCTTTATTTCCATAATTATTTATTTATTTCCATATGTATATATATATATATATGTGTGTGTGTGTGTGTGTGTGTGTGTGTGTGTGTGTGTGTGTGTGTGTGTGTGTGTGTGTGTGCATAAATGTATACATAAACATCCCCTCAGAGAGAATGTGCATATATATATACTGAATGTTTATCATTATAGAATGTAATTATTCTTCTATCAAAATAAATGTGAGTTTTATGTGAAACTTTTCCTGGCTTTTACAATACATTGTAAATGCTCCAAATTATCAAAAAATTTCAAAATCTTATTTTCGTATATTGCCTATAGATATATATTTTAATTCCGTTTCGTTTTAAACTTGAAAAAATCTATGGATTCGTCAAGACTCTGAAGTTACTAAAATAAATTCTCACAAAATCAAAGTTTATTTCAATGAATTACAATATTCACACTCGAGTTCATCATCAAGTTTGCCATTTTTTTTATATAATACGCAATCTATTCAAATTTTTATATAATACGCAATCTATTCAATCAGCTTTACACACTGTAACAGTCCTAAATTATACCTACTGCAATGATAAGTATTTTGAAGTCCCTTATATAACTTTGGAGTAAATTTCACCAGTTCTGGTACGAGTAATAAATTTTACCTGACAAGAAGAATTCAGCGGCTATATGCATATGTGTGTGTGTGCGTGTGTGTGTGTGTGTGTGACCTGTAAATTGCCATTTTCCACTAAATAAGTTTACTTTAAACCTTATAACATTATTTCTTCTAAGGTATAAACACATTTCTTGGACGTTCTGGCAATTCATTCTGGAAACATAATTATAAATATAATCAAACTTGATGCATTTTTAAAAAAATTGTGATGAAATGAATAAATGAAAATATGCCAGAAATTTCATTTCCCCCCCCCTAGATTATCCTCACGCTGATAATGTATCATTAAGATTTTGTTGTTGGATTCATATAAAGTGCAGGTAACAGGTTTTATAGAAGAAAAAACTTGGTTCGTTTCGATTCTTTTTTTTACTTACTTTATAATTACTTTTTTATTACAGCTTTTTTACATCTTTTTATTACTTTTTTATTATATTTTATTATTTTTATTACATTTTAACTATTTTTTTATTACATTTTTATAACTTTTTAATTTCTTTCGTATAACTTTTTATAACTTTTTATTTCTTTTTTATTACTTTTTTAATAACTTTTTTTTACTTATTTATTACTTTTTATCATATTTTTATAACTTTCTTATAACTTTCTTATAACTTTCCTATTACTTTTTTTATAACTTTTATATCGAGTTCATTTCTGTTTGGTGTCTTCTCCCACTCTGATGAAGGCTAGAACAGAAGTGAACAAATTCATTTTAAGTGAGCCGAATTCTCCTTGTAGAGTCAAAAAAAGCCGAATATCAGATTGTGAAAAAAACTTTCTCTCTAATGGTATATTAGTTTGGCATTTACATAAGTTCGAATTACATACCAAGAAGTTATTTTTGTAAGCAAACGAAAACTTTTTTAATGAAACAGTTTAACAGGCTAACAAATGAAACGTTGACTCTAACGTTGACCTCAAACGATTGGCATTTTGTTCTTAAGTAACGAGGAAGAAATATATCTCATTTCGTGCATAAGTAAGTGCTTTCACGTGCGCCAGAAATTGTTTTCTGTGAACAAGCTAAATCCAGTTAATTAATTCATTTACAAGTAGAGCAATTATTTCGACAGTGGGTTGTATAATTTATTCACTATTGCTAGCTGCTTTATGAACAGAAAAAAAAACATAAGGTTTCTTTAAAAAAAAAACTTACTAAAGCCAAACCAATCACAAATAAACAGTGAAGAATTAGTTGTCTTTTTCGTTCAATAAAACATAAGTGACACACGTATCTATCTAGCTATCTAGCTATCTAGCTATCATTTGTGTGTGTATTCGTGTATGTGTGTCTGAATGTGGCGAGAGAGTGATGTGGTTGTATATAAATATAAGTATTAATAGGCATGTTTTAAGTAATAAGTTTATCAATAATGCAGACGACAGCTTATGAGGTCATCAAAGTTTTGCATTGAATTAATCTGTCATAAAGTCAGACTTATACAACTGCAAATATTCAATTTTTCTTATTTCCACTTATGTCTGCAAACGTCGTTAATCACATTAATGCCAATATTTGATGTGTTTTAATTTTCAGCTATGCAACAAATAAGTAAATTTATATTCTTTGTTTATAGTTATAACTTTTAATGAATGACTGAAAGCGTAAAAAGATTCAAAAATGAATAGTACTTGCTTTACTGCTGTTGTGATGATATAACAGAGAGAGAGAGAGAGAGAGAGAGAGAGAGAGGGAAACTATTTTGATTCTAGTTCTTTGTTAGCATTTCTAGTTGGTGACAGTATAATAATAATCATTTGTATAGGATTAAATATTTTTTATTGATACTGATTTGATTTTTGTTCTTTAATGAAACAATCCGAATGTCACGTCTGCCACTAAAACTCATTTATCGCAAGACTCTTAAATACTAAATCGACCTTGATACTTGCCGATTAACCTGATCAGTTAAACTTGCAAATATGAACAATTGTAGGAAAAAGGATTTGTGAAGTAATATTTTTGTTTTAATTTTGTATTTTTCCCTATCCCAAACATCTCTATCGTAGAATATGTAAAACTATATACCAAATTATAAAAAAATTAATTCAAAATATCGAGAATTATTTAAAAAAAAAAAGGCAATCGAATATTTTTATTTCTTTTATTGTTACTTTCAATAAACACGATTCTTGTTTTGACTTGATTTTTGGGAAAATCAAGTCAAAACAACAATCCAATTAAAATTTATTCTGAATAACAGGTTTTTACGCTTGTAGTTCTGCGTAGGTCATTAACATTCTTTAACTGCGAAAATTTTCTTTCATTAAAAAAAACCCTCAAAAAACTGTTTTCCTGATTCAATTTTAGCCAATTTTCACTAAGAAATCCTAAGAAAATTTAGATACACTCGTTTACGAAATTAACTGCAAATGATTTTAAAGTTTTCTTTTTGCTTAAAACAATAATAGAAGGGTGGAGACTAAAGAATTTTTGGTTATTGAAACTTAAAGCTGGGTGTGACTGACAAGTTGAATTGTTTTATTTTAGTTGCGCGATTAGCTAATTCACGAAAGACTATTCTATTTCACTGGAAAAAAATATATTTACATAAAAATAACTCAGAACTACAATTGGTATTTATACCACATATGACTTGAAAGGGCGTTTATTTCCCTCGTGTTTGAAACAAATGATGGGAACGAATTACTGCAATGCTTGAACTGAAAAATGCTAAATGTATCGTTACATTAATTGACTGGCGTCTACAAGTGCTTGACTTAATTTCTACTTTTATGACTATGGAAATATTTGAAGAGATGAAATTTTGCAAGTGAATAACCAAAACTTATTATAAAATAACGAAGCTTTTTACTAGTCAGTTTGCTAATATATATATATATATATATATATATATATATATATATATAAGTAAAGTTAGCGACCATAGTCGAGGGTGACCCGAAGGCTCCCTTTTCGATAGCTACTACACCAAGGTGTAGGGGAGGGCGCTACTCCATTCCCTGGATTACTCCACTTTACCCTTGAACCGTACCTTATAATGCTGAGTGTTAAGCAAGGTGGTATCAAGTTCCATTTTTAAAGTCTTTGGTATGACTCGACCTGGGATTGAACCCAGGTCTCCCGTGCCATTGGCGAACACTCTAACCGCTGGGCCAATTCGCATAAAGAAATAATCATATGTGCCTGTGCATGTGTGTTTGTGCGCTAGTGTATTTGTGTGTCTATACTTGGATGTGTAAGTTTATATGGGTTACATGCATGTGTGTGTGTCTGTGTCTATGTCTGTGTGTGTGTGTGTGATATCTTAAGTTTTACATTTTGTTGGATCCTGTTAAAAGTTGATAACATGTAAGGCAAAAAGAGAGATTAGCGTTAATTATGTTCGATGCATTACAATGGAAAATAAGGCGCACTTAGCGTAACGGGTATCGTCGTAGAAAATGGAATCTGCACCTCCAGTTCAAATCCTGGTCGAAGCTAATTGCTCTTGGGAAATGCATGAATCATCTGTTCACCCTCCAGTTATGGGTAAATTGTAAGGCAGACTGGGTTCTTTGGCCTTGGTGAGGTAACTAGTCTAGGAGAAGGAAAAGTCTGAATTCAACACTACTATACTCCATTTAAAACTTAACCTTGAGTCGTATCCTGTGCGTGATGGATGGGCTGGGTAAATACATGCAATGGAAAATATTAATTTGGTTGGAAATTAATATTTACATATATAAAACACAATTTGTATCAGTCCTCTCTCTCTCTCTCTCTCTCTCTCTCTCTCTCTCTCTCTCTCTCTCTCTCTCTCTCATACTAAAACTAACGTAAAGTTGTGCGGATTTCGATCCCAGCTTTAAGCGTCCTACGTGTCTAGCCACACTGAAGAGTTGTCATACAACGAAACAGTCTGTCTGTGGATGACTATATATATATATATATACATATATATATATAGGGTGGCCCCAGCAAAAATCAAGATTTTGGAAAAATCATAAATCGTTCGTTTTTAGTCTTGTTTATTTTAGCTTGTATTTTTTCATTGATTTATCTATTTTTGTTTTAATATTTTTTGCAGGTTATAGATGATCCTTTTGAAATTTAAATGGCTACGTATGATGTCCAGCAACGATTAAAAGTCATTGAGTTTTTTAATTTCAGTGAAAGATCACTTATTTAAACTCACTGAAAACACCGGCAGCATTTTAATGTCAGAGTATTTCTCAGCGATAACAAAAATTCGGGGCCTAATCGACCGGTTTGAAAGAACAGGATCTGTCGGCGATCTTCCGGAAAGACGTCTTGGGCGCACTGTACGCACTGACATAGGGTTAGATCATTCAGACTTTCAGTGACCACCAGTGTATATATATATATATATATATATATATATATATATGAGAGGGAGTGAAATGAATCAAATAGAATATATGTTGAAAAAGGTAAATGGACGAAAGCTATATATTTGGAATAAGTAAGTAAAATAGGTGACCTTAGTCGAGGGTGTCCCGAAGGCTCCCTTTTCAATAGCTACTACACCAAGGTGTAGGGGAGTGTGCTACTCTTTTCCTTGGATTGCTCCACTTTACCCTTGATCTTTACCTTTTAATGCTGAGTGCTAAGCAGGGCGGCATCAAGTACCATTTTTTGAGTCTTTGGTATGACTTGACCTGGAATTGAACCCCGAACACTCTACTCATTTTTATTATCTATCTATTTATTCATTTATTTTTGCCATCGGGTTTCGACTTCAAAATTTTCCTGCATACAAAAGCATTCTATTAAAAAATTATCTTAAGTATGAGAATATAAATAAAATAATCATAATAGAAAAAGATTTCATGTGTGTCCTGTATATTTTGTATCAGACTTTTTTACGTCTATTACAAAGAAATGAGCAAATTGTGTAATGAAAAAAAGTCGATGTCATGGTAACACGAAGTATACCCTGCGTCAATGTAAGGGAGCAATCGTTGTATTACGGCAATAACAAAAAATGCGACAAATAAAAAATTTTCAGTTTAGTATACGCAGATAAGTTAGTTAATTTCTTTCTAAAAGAATCTTCCCATAAAAATTTAAACATGTCTCTTACATAATTTTTTCACGAGTAATGAATTAATTAAAGTAATTTATCGTTCTCCTATCCAACTTTGATCCATCCAGGTATTTGATAAAGTCACAATTTAGTGGATTTTCCCTGCTTCGGAATGGAAATCTTTACCATAATTGAAAATTTACTGACAGATGAGTTTTAAAGTCTGAGTCTCAACGGACTGACATCAATAAAAGTCTCTAATTATCAATCAGTTAATGGTATAAACCCAATGGTATTCTTTCTTTCTTTCTTTCTTCCTTTCATTCTTTCTTTCTTTCTTTCTTTCTATCTCTCTCTCTCTCTCTCTGATATATATATATATATATATATATATATATATATATATATATATATATATATATATATAAAAGCTTGCACCTGTTTGCATATATATCTATAAAAAGTAATGTTTGCTTTTGTGTTTGTTCGCTCACTGTAAGTAACTAAACGGTTAAAGTTAAAAATTCTAAAATCCCTACGAAATAACCATTTTTTGCAAAATTTAAAGATAGTATTTTTTTTTTTTTTGCATGTTGTAATGATTATTAATTGTGGCGTTGCGATGATACCATAAACATCGTTGCATACTCGTCGTTTCTGAAGTGTTAGAAAGTGAAGTTATATAGTTTGACTGACAAACCTCATTTTTTAAAATTCTTTTATAATAAATCAAGTTAGATTTTTGAATTTTGAAATTCTCAAAACGGATCTGGTCAAAATGTACCCCCCACCAATATTACTACTTTTATATTGATTTTCATTTGAAATTCACTTTTTATGCATCAAGAAATTGTGTCAATTATAATTTCAAATTAAAAAAAACTTTGATTAAGTGAGAATAGTTTTGTTTATTCCTCACATTTTGTCAACTTTGTGAATAATTAGACAAAAAAATATTGATCTACATATTATAAATTTAAATTTATGCCAGTGATAAGCTGAAAATGTCATTTTGCATATATATATATATATATATATATATATATATATATATATATATATATATATATATAAATTTGTGCCAGTAATAACCTGAAAAAGTCATTTTGTGTATATATATATATATATATATATATATATATATATATATATTTGTGCCAGTGATAAGCTAAAAAAGTCATTTTGCATATATCTATATCTATATCTATATCTCTCTCTATATATATATATATATGTATGTATGTATGTATAAAAATGATGGAATTATTTCCACATGATTTGCTCTTCTGCTTAGAATTAGTATAGTTTGTTGGGAGAAAATTTTTTGAGAGAAAAATATTTTCTAAATTTGTAGGAAAAAAAAGGGAAAATTCACAGAATAATCTCTATTATGAAAGCAACTATTATTATTTCATGTCTTTCTCTCAGTTTGGAACTTCTGGAAAAAAAACTGGATTTGACTCGTTCGTAAAACCGTTTTATTTCTTAAAACTCAATTATTTAAACTTGTTGAGAATCTTTCACATTGACAACTGACTCACTTGAGTTCAATTTTTTTGTGAGGTTTGTTTCGCGGTAAATTTTGGTGCAAATTTTTATAAGAACAATTAGATATTATTGAAAAATAGAATTATATTTGAGAGTACCTGTTTGAATCGACCAAATCATCACGTTTTATTTCATGGCAATAAAAACAATTTTAGAGTCGAAGAGATGTCTCACTTTTTATACGATGGGCATTTCAGAAAAATAAAACCAAAAGACAATATCAAATTCGCATTTATATTTCCCATCTTCGGAATGGAAAAATGAAGCTCATCTTAGCCATCATTTTGCATGAGTCACGACTATGTTAGTCACCCTGTACCAAGTAGAAAATAGCAGTTTAAAGGTCAACTTTCAAGTCATAATGCATAATTGTTTAAGGTGATTTTGATGAGTTGAGGGATAATATTTAAAAAAAAGAAAAAATCAAGAAACTAGGGTGCCACAGATTAAGTGAATAGGAAATTTGAATATTTAATAAGTTCTTCGGAATCGAATGTAAGTGTTTTCTTTTTTTAAAACAGAAGAGTTGAAGGGAAACTGATTCATATGCCAGTCTCTGTGCAACTACTAAATATACTTTGATACGCTCATCTAAGTGAGGAAGAAAAGTGAAAAAGAGAGCCAAATAGAGAAAAAGAGGAGAGAGTAATATGAAAAGTGTTTTAAAAAAGAGAATGGAAGAGGAAAAAGAGAGAGAAGGAGAGGGAGAGTAACTGGAAGAAAGAGAGAGAGAGAGAGGCTGATTTGTAAGCAGCGACTAGACATCAGTGATGACTACTCATTCAATTGAATGACTCGGTGAATCATATGCAACGGGGCTTCTCTACCTTCTCCTCCCTAGTTCACGATCATAAACCTCGTTTGCTCCCGCCCATAACACCCTAACCCTCGTCCTTACGTACACATTTCTTTCGTCTCTCAAGAGAAACAGACTGAAACATCTATGGCCATGTGCCCACCAGTGTATATGCTTTTGCGTTTGTCTATGATTGTGTGTATGTGCGTTTGATTAGTCATGCATTGGCACTTGTTGATGTAATTATTACTGACATATCATTGAAAATACATGAGACACATCTACACCCGCGTGTGCGTCCAAATGCTTGTAGATCTGTGCATGTACAGTGGTGGGCTAGTGATTTTTTCTTATGTTGTCATGCGTGTTGACACAACATTTCGAATGTAAGAGAAAACGTGTAAATTTTGAGAGCTTTTTAAAAAAATATATTGTTGAGCACAAAAGTGTGTGCGTTGTTGCTTACATGAAGAAGAAGAAGAAGAAGAAGAAGAAGAAGAAGAAGAAGAAGAAGAAGAAGAAGAAGAAGAAGAAGAAGAAGAAGAAAAAAAAGCCGTGTAGAAATATATTTTATGTCGAGGTGTGTAGTATATAGGTGCGTGAGTGAGTTTTTATGCAAGTGTGTTTGTGAACATGTTCTGGAAATATCTTCTTGTCAGTGTGTGAAAAATTGCACACTTATTAGTATTATTAGGCACATTGTCCTAGTGGGTAGAGTGTTCGCCTATGATCCGGTAGAACTGGGTTCAATCACAGGTTGCGTCATACTAAAGCCTTTAAAAACTTGATATATCCTTGCTTAACACTCAGCAATATAAGGTACATATCAAGAGTAAAGTGGATTAATCCAAAGAAAGGAGTAACACCCTCCCCTACACCTCGGTGTAGTAGCTATTGAAAAGGGAGCCTTCTGGTCACCCTCGACTAAAGGTCGCCAACTTTACTTACTTTTTTTATTAGTTTGTGATCTCATGTATTTACTAATGAATGCGTGTTTTTGTATAAATATTTCCTGTCGTGAGAATGTACCAATTTTACCCTAAAAAAAAGAATCAGAAGTAACAAAAAAAAAAAAAAGAACAAAAAGAAAAACAAGAAAAGAAAAACAAAAATGTGTTATTAAATAATGTATATTTTACATAATAGAAGTGGAAGCAGTTTTCTTGCCAAAGGAATTTAGATCCAGTCGTATTTTAACACTGCTTGCTGCAAATCAACTCAATCACCTGAATAGTAACGAGTTTTCATTGGTCCGAATTCTGACTGACCGAAAATGCAGATGTCATTGTATCTTACAAAAGTTGAGTGGGAGATACATCACCCAACCTGCATCTGGGGTATCCACAGACGAAAAGAATGAACGCAACACCTTCTTTTCCTTTTGTCACCTATTATTCAGCACCAACGTTTCGTAACATATCTTTTAAAGTACATCTAATGAAAGGGCTTTTTTCTTAAAGCATTTTTCTTTTAATTCGAAATCAGAGTAAAACTAAATGCCACTATTTGAAAGAAGAGAAGCATAAAAGAAAGAAGATACAAGGAACGTAACAATTTCAGTTGCTGGTCGACCACAAAGAACTCAAATTACATGTATTCAATACAAAAATGGAAAACAAACATTAAATGTGAATATAGTTAGCAGAGACGCTGTTAACAAACAATATTTAGATGGTTTGGAGGACAAACCTTTATTGCTGCAAATTGCATCTCCACCTTTGAGTACATGTGTTTGTGAATCACTATGAAAAGGGGGAGATATTGGAAGGAGGCGGGAACACTCGAGTTAGGTGTCAAGTGATTGTAAGTTGGTCTAGCAAGATTGGTTGATAGAAGTGAAAGGAAGGAGTAGAATTCGAGGGAAGGACAGAAATCTACAAAACAGTCATTAAAACAAACAATAAAGCGGAAGTATTCTTTTACATTTTCCCCCTTTCTTGTTTTTTTTTTCCAACACACATCGTCAAGAACACAATTTCTATCATATTAACACTATTTTTCTTCTTCCTCGTTTGCCCTTGTACACCAGTGAAACTATTGCTTCATTTTCTTCATGCAAATATCATGTTTTTTTAATATTTCAATATTATCTTAGATTTTCTAATTATTTTAATAGATTGTATCAATCACTCAATTTTCTTTTGTGTGGGGTCATCTTTTGTCAGTGTTTGTTGAGTTACACTGACTAACATCGTTGCATCTATTATCAAATTCTCTGCTCTTGTTTAAAGGCTGCCTTTGGTGTCAATTAAGCTCAATAACTAGTCATATCCGACTTATAAAATTCATAAAATAATTAATGGCAATTAGATAAATAACAGCACTTGATATATAATCATCAGAGTAAAAGAGAACTTAGATTCCGCACAAACCTGAAGTTGGATTGGAATTTGTTTTGTAGCATTTTAACGTTAGTGCGTTAACAAAAGTTTGGCTACGATGTGTCATTTTCATGTTTTACGGTGATATACATACAAAAATATGATCATTATAACATGATGCTATCTGCTGATATTTGATAACTCTATCAGTATCCTTACAATATGGTAGATTTTCTTAATTTGTCAATTTCCTGAAAATTTCGCCACAAGTTGCGTATATGGGTAAAGTTTGCGTAGATTCCTATCTAGAAGTCAAATGGATTTGTTTAAAAATGATTCATATTCGATAGAACCGTCTGCAAAATTTAAAAAATCCTCTTAAGAAACAACAACACAAAAATGTAAATATTAACATACAATGAACGCAATTCCCTAACATGTAGGCATAAGATAACCATAGACGAGTTGACATGCCGTTAAAATCAATCAATCCGCTAATATTCACAGTTATATAAAGATGATTAATAAGTATTTCAGTTTTTTTATTAACGTAATTTTTAGTTTATAAATATAAAAAAAAAAGATGTGTATATAAAAAAAAAAAAGATGTGTATATAAAATGTTTGCGTGTACGCGCGCGTAATTGATGTGTTTACTTATGTACATAGCTACATCTGAAAGTTTACTTGTTCAGTTTGATTGACAATTAATCTTAATTCTAAGATTCAGAGTTTGTAGACTTGAGGACTTATCATACCATTTCCATTTTTTTTTAAATATTAAATCTTTTCACCGACGACGCAATTGTGTAGTTGTTGCTTTGTGCATTTTTTAAGTGAAGTAATGATTTGTAATAAAATGAAGATTGGGTACACAAACGCTTTAAAAAGGTATTTCATTTCGTTATTTTTCAACCATTCAAGTAATTTTTGTTGTCCCGAACAGGTTTCAATACGCTAACACAGATTATTATTATAAATCAACTTTCTTCGCTTATTTAAATTTGACTTTTCTGCTTCTTATACGTGTGCATCTTTGAAGTGGAATTTTTTATTTGACTCATAAACTACATATTTACAAATAATATTAGATTATATTTCTAATTCTTTAAATTCCATTCATTCACACAACCAGTCAAATTGATTGATTGTATCCTCAGTATAAAAGCAAGACACCCCTCCCCAAAAAATGGAGTGTTCTATGTAGGAAACTAAACTATATCTAGTAACGAGGCTGCACTTCTGGAAATCTGATGAGTACAGAATATTCTTTCATTACCATTACTCCTAGGTCCACTCAGACCCGGAGTGGTAGTACACATTAGATTCCTATCTAGAAGTCAAATGGATTTGTTTAAAAATGATTCATATTCAATAGAACCGTGTGCAAAATTTTAAAAATCCTCTTAAGAAACAACACAAAAATGTAAATATTAACATACAATGAACGCAATTCCCTAACCTGTAGGCATAGGATAATCCTAGACGAGTTGACATGCCGTTAAAATCAATCAATCCGCTAATATTCACAGTTATATAAAGATGAATAATAAGTATTTGAGTTTTTTTTATTAGTTTAATTTTTAGTTTATAAATAGCAAAAAAAAAAAAAAATACCAATAAACTGATCACTTTCAAATCTTAGTCTTTTTTTATTTATCTATAATTTTTTTCTTTTTTTGGTATCTTCATTTAGTTATTTCATTTTTCTTATTCCACTTTTCATTGAGCTGAATTTGTTTATGATAAAGTGCGCTTACGCACTCTAAGACATGTGAAACAACAACAACAAACACACACACACACACACGTAACTGATTTATTTTCTTACAAGTATCGTCGTAGGTATTGTGGACTTGACTATTTCTCTTACCTCATTTTTCCTTCTACTATCCTCCCTACCACAGCCTTTGCCCACTATTATCTTCCATCTGTGTACTTATTCATCGTTTTGTCTGTAAGCGACATTGTCTTGAACATGACATCGTCCAGGACACTAAACTTAAAGCCACGGTTGATTGACAAACAACAGTAGTGACATTCGGTCTTTATGAAACAATCTGGATAGCTGCCATCGAACAGTGCACGGCTATGATGGATGTGCTGAGAGCATCATGTCTGAATGGAAGGAGCGTCTGGATAGCGGAAATGAAACTCTCGCCATATTTCTGAGTCACACTAATGAAACACTTTTTGCAACAGACAGCAGCTTTAGATTTGTAACGTTAACGCTGCGAACAAGAGATCAGACATTGCTGCAATCCAAAACACCGATACCCAAAACAATAATTACGTCAATGCGATCACCAAGTCCTCTAATCTGTCAACTACTTTTTCTTAACCAGTTAAGATTTATTTAGGAAACCATTTCTTCTTGCCTCTTCTGAAACATTTACTTCAGCTGCGAAAGTAAAATAAAAATGGACAACATTTTGTTGTAAGGTATGAGTTTATTTCTTCGGACAAGTATTGTTTTTAAAAATGATTTTAATTTATATCTTTTTCTTAAGAGTGAATGCTTTTTTTTACATTATACAAAAGTAAATTACTTCCAAGTAATAAAAGAAATACATAGATGAAAACTTTACACAAATATTCTCTTTAAACTCTCAAAATCTGTTTATTGTGTTACTTTCCATTATTTAACCGTAAGCAAGAAAGTTGTATGATGCTTCACTAAGTCACGCGAGACCATGGACTAGATGCGCAGAGAAGGTTCTATAAAAGACTGGTAGCTGCTAATACCGTAACCCTTCTCTCTTCATGACGCCGATGTTGTCTAAGAAAAGATGAAGAACAGATACAACTTAGCACTGTGTCATCTTAGGAGTTAGATTGAGACTAGGGACAGTGTTGTGTCCTCTTAGAGACTCCGACCTTTCCTTTCGAAGTCAGTGTTGTCATTCTTCTAAACTGGTTTCCCTGGTAAATTTGATAGTCCCGATGACCTTTCTATTTGTTGACGAGAAGAAATTTCCTCAAATACACTCCCACTCCTAAACATATTTGTTGTACTTATAAAAGCTGTTATACAAGTGATTAGAGTATTTCAACTGAGTGTAACTCGGAAGAGTTGATTTGTAATCACATTTATGGTGATAAGAAATATTTATTCGTGCAAAAATGAGTTCAAAGTTCAAATCATTCTTTATATTTGCACGTCTTAAAATTTATATTATCGTGGTTTTATGCCATTAATGAATACCATTAATTCATTCCCTAACTTTAAAAGAAAGTAGTTTCCTGACATCCTTTTAAAACTGGTTGGTGTTATGGTTAATGTGCCAGACTGCTACCTCGAAGTTGACGAGTTCGAACTCTAGCCGCGCTATTACGTTTACTTTCAGACTAATACTCTTGGGAAAGGCATGAACCCCTTTATCCCTCAGCAATGGGTTAAATAGTACCACTACTGCTCTTCTACAAGGATGGACTTTGCACTGAATAACTCATGAAGGTTGATATGCCATTAAAAAACTAAACCTAAAACTGATTGATATCGATTGGTGTATTTCGATTTCAGATATAAAATTTCTAAAGATGATTATTTGTTCTCAGACACATTGATGCTATTAATAGATATACTGATCTTTGTTTATATACTTATGTGAAACTTGGACAAAAATCGATTAAAGGATTTATTTCATACAAATATCACAGCCCTTTATATTTATGGCATTATAAAACGTTTAACTAGATCAAAGAATTTACCTTTGAAGAAGATATAGAATCGTGAAGTATATTTATCTTTGCGACTTACAAAGATTTTACATCTTTTACTTTCGATATTGAATTGAAGGAAAAACAATAAACAACGAGAAAAGAATCTTACGCAATGAAATAATGTATATAATACACGTAATGTAATAATAATTTGTTGACGAAAAAAGAAGAAATATTATTTTGAAAATAGTGAGTAAAAGAAAACAACAGTTGCAGATGCAAAAGTGTTAGTTAAGCATAAGACATCAAAAAAAAGATACGGAATTTATTATTATTGCAATTCACATGAAATACATTGATACAACTTATATCAAAGCAGCAAGAATTGCCTTTCTGGATAAACTTACTACAAATGATATTTTAGATGTGGCAAACGGGCTTGAAATGAATATAAAGAGAGAGTATGAAGAGAATATCCACAGAAAATTATGCAAACGACATTTAGTTCGACCATGTGAAAAATATGATGAAAACAACTAGAGCTTGTTAGAACAAAAGAAAATCCACAGAACAATGTAAAATCTCCGTTATGAAGGCCGATGATTTCATTCAATTAAGAGGAGCATATCTGTTAATTGTGGACAAGAAAAAATAATCTGAACGGTTGTAGAAAGTGGATGGGCTAATAGCCCGAAGAATGAAGACGAAACAAATCGTAAAAAATGCCTAGACCCTTCGAGAAAGCTGTGAAAAACAAGAAAACTTCTTGAAATCAAACTCTGCAGCAGAAATCTCATCACAGGCGTAAATACCTGTGCAGTCCCTCTTGTAAAATACTCGGGACCATTCTTAAAATAGACAAAGAACTCAGACAAATGGACCAGAGAACAAAAATGTGAATAATGATGCATAAAGCCTTACACCAGAAAGATAACATTAACAGACTCTATGTGTCAAGAAAAAAAAGAGGAAGAAGACTCGCCAGCATTGAAGATAGCATGAATGCATCTATATGAGGACTCTAGGTATACATTCAAAAGAGAGAAGAAAGACTAATTACGGCAGCTAGTAATAGCACTGACAACATAAGGACAAATAGAACAATAACAAAAACGAGGAAACAGAAATGGGAAGAAAAACCACTGTATGCATATTTTAAGCGACAAATTTGAGAAATCTCTCACCAGAAGACTTGGTCATGGCTATGCAAAGGAAGCCTTGGGAGATAAACTGAATCTCTTCTAATAGCTGCACAAAACAACGCCATAAGGACCAATTATATTCAAGCCAAAATTGATAATGTGCAACAGAATAGCTAGTGTAGATTATTTGGTGATAAAGACGAAACGATTAATCATATTGTAAGCGAATTTAACTAACTTGCACCAAAGGAGTATAAGACTAAACGCGACTGGTTATGGAAGGAGATTCACAGGGAATTATGCGAGAAATTAAGATTTGACCATGCTACCAAATGGTATATGCACAAACCAGAATCTCTTCGAGAAAATTACATGCATTATATTCCCTGGGGTTTTTAGATACAAACGGATCGCCTAATCTGGACCAGAAAACCAGACCTAGGGATAATTAACAAAAAAGAAAACTTATTGTCTTGTGAATTTTGAGCATTGTTAAGATCGGCTAGAAAACTCGGAAGAGTCAAGGACATTTAGGCTCCAGTGGAAGACTATCAGGCTGCGTTGAGTGTGAAAAACTTCCAATGAGAAATAATAGTATAGCACATTTGGAAGCCTTGAGTAGAGAACGAGTTGAGTGATAACAATGCACAAGGACTTAATGATGTCCAGAAATTATATGTTAAAAGAAAAGAAGAGGACCCTCCAATATTGAGGATTTTATTGATACGGCAATTCAGGAAGTTAAGGAATATGCAAAACTGAATAAAGGCTAATCACAATAGTTGAAAGCTGTAATAACGAGAAAAAATCGCAAAATGTAGGGGAAGCAGTTACGTGGACAATTTAGAAGACAAATAAAAAAATGCTCATGAAATGATATAGAAACACCACTGAACTGCATAATCTAGTTGATGCGGGAGCGAAGGTTGTCAGTGATAAACTTGGCATCCCAATAAGGAATTCAAAAGGGAAGCTGAATGGAAAGTAAAAATGGAGGAAGATTAAAAACTAAGACGTACAAAAATATAAGGAAACAAAAAATATACGAGGGCATTATGGATTAATTGATTGATTTTAACGGCATGTCAATTCTTCCAGGGTTATTTTATGCCAAGTGATTTGGGAGTAGCGTTCATGATAAGTTCAAATTTACTTTTTTTATATTGTTGTTTCTTAAAAGTTTTTTTAACACACGGTCCTATCGAATACGAATAATTTTTAAACAAATAAGTTTGATTCATACACGGAACCCTAACAGGTACTACCACTCCTGGTCTGAGTAGACCTGGGAGTAATGGCAATGAAGGGATATTACACACTCCTTAGATTTCCAGTAGTGCAGTCTCACCATCAGATGCAGTTTGATTTTATATTCAGGACACCCCTATTTGCAGAGGGGTTTTACCTCTCTGCAGGAGAAACAGTGTTAGTCTCGTTGACAATACGTACTATTGATTAAAGCAACAGTTAAACAACAACATCAGTAATTAAGACAGTCCAACTAAAAGAAATGAGTCAAAAGATTTCGGCAAAAGAAGTTAAAATACAAGATTCAACATTACAAACAAAACAGGACATTTCAAAATGACAACCAGAAAGAAAGCATTTCAGAAACACACTGTGGAAAGAGAGTAAAGCTAAATTGCAAAACATCAAGAAAAACAGAATCAGAGGTAGATCGGACACTCAAGAAAATTGCAAATTCCAAGTCACCAGGATTGTAATATTTCAAATGCTAAGTAAATTAGTAGGCAGCGTGAGATAAATAAGAAAAGCCAACAGATACGAGACTAGTTTACGAAGGTAAAATCTTACTGGCTAAATGCAATAAAATACGTAATATTCAATACACTAGCGTGAAAATAACAATTAATGTAGGGTTGTTGAAATTATCAAGACACCATCAGTCATTTAAGTGATTGCGTGAGTGAGCGAAGCATATCACTGACACAGAAGGAAGTTGGGTTTTGCAGTTCTGAGAATCTCATTTTCCGTGTTTTGTGGTTGGAGTCAGAAACAAGAGAAACCATAGAAATTATCTCAAATAATCTCAAACATGTGAGAAGAGTTGGTTCATCCAGTAGCAAAGAAATAATCGCAAATCTTTCGAACATCTAGTGACCCTAACCGATTTCTATACATTTCAACCGCCTCACTTACTGAACAGATTAAATAGAATAAACAACGCAAGGTCCTAGATTCGAAACGAGTTGTGCTTTTGTATTTTCTCTCACCCACTAGACGATCAGATCATCATCATCATCATCATCATACACATCAATATAGGAGTCATTAGTGACAGCGCCATATCATGTCATGCACAATGACGTTAGTTTGTTAATGTAGTTGTTTCTATTCTTAATTTTGTTTCCTCGGATTTATATTCCTTATTTCTTTTCTTTTTTTTTTATAATTGTGATCAGCGGTTGTAATTAATCTCTATTTACTTTCTTTTTATTTTTCTCCGAGTCCTTAAATTATTACATTCACAAAATCTTCAATGCCAGCCAATCGTGTTCGTCCTTCTTTTCTTGGAGCATATCGTCTGTCTCAGATGTCAGGCTTTGTGCATCATCATCATCATCATCATCAACAACAACAACATTTCTCGTTTCGTCGTTCATATTTTTGTGCTCCTCTCTTGTCCAAATTAGGAACAGTTTGATTTCTGCAATGAATATTCCCAAGTATAAATGGTTTTCGTTTTCTCTGAACGTTGCTGCTTTCCAAATTGGGTAACTCTATTTCTTTAGCTGGTTATCTTTCTTTTTTTTTTTTTGTTTCATTTCATTAAGCCTCACACATTTCGCTAATCTAAATCGGATTTTGATATTCATCTCCATAACTCCCCCTCCCCCCCCGCCGTTTGAAGATGTCTTTTTGCATTTGAATTTGTGGGAGGTTTTGTTTTTCATCTATATTTTTCACTTTCTAGGTTTTTATAACTGTACTGATGAATTTGTTTATTTGCTCTGGGATTTTGAACATTTTTAAACATTCATAGTTGATGGATCATATCATTCGATCAATGACATGGCTAGATTTTTCCTCTTTGTTTTTACTACTTTTAGAATAAGTTTATATACGCACATGAAGAATGCGATACAAGGTCAAGTTCTAAGAGGATTAGAGCTGGTTTGACTTTAGTTTTCTTTCTCCTAGACTGGTTGCCTTACAGATGATAAAAAAAAACAGTTTGTTTTACTATTCAGCCATGACTGGAAGGAAAAGAGATGGATTCATTCTTTTTCTAAGAGCATTAGCCTGAAGTGAAATGTTACCTACCTTAAACAGGATTTGAACTCGGGTCACCAATTTCAGTTTCCTATAACAATAACAGTTACTCTAATTGCGCCTCTTTTAGAATGTACTGGTCAATATATAATAGATCACTTGTTCCTTTGGTACTTCTTTGGTTCTTAGGGAAATAACCCGCTACTTTGAAGCGAGTAATACATTTCTTTTATTTGTGTTTGAAGGATTTTCAACGTCATAGGCAAACAGGTTATTGGTTTATAGTTGCATGAATATTTCAAGTCCCAGTACTTCTTTGATTTCTTGCTATTCGTTTTTCATGTTGATTAATAATTCAGCATTTTTTTTTTTTTTCATTTCTCTGTTCCAACAGTTTGCCATCACGGAAGGTTTTGTTTTTGTTGCATTTGGTGTTTCCGTTTAATTCATACTTACCCTGTTTACTCGTTGGAAGAATTTGTTTTTGTTATTTTTGTTTAATTTTGTTTATATTGTTTGTCCTGTTTCAATATATTTCTAGTCTAACTTCCTTAGCCAGTATCTTTTGGTTTATATCTCAACTTTGATTCTTTCTCTATGCTGCTGCTGCTTTTTATCAGTTGTTTTATTACATTGTATTCTTGTTTGTTTTACTCGTATCTTTTATTTATTCCTTTAGTCTCATTTTTCATCCAACTTTTCATTCTCTGTTTCTGTTCGGCTTTCTTATCAGGATTCCTAGTTTGTCACCGATAACGTTCGTTCTGCATAAATTTGTTTATTTTCTATTGTGATATTTTACCGAAATTTATTCCCTTTTTTCACTTTTAATTTGAGTCCTTTGAATCACACAGAAATATTGTGAGTATCTCAGGAAAAAAAGCTAAAACCGAATTTCATTCTTATTTTGAAATCCAGTCTATCTAGTGACTTATAAAATTTGGGATCAGGTTGGAGGGAAATTAAAGAGGACACATTCAGCAAAGTGGAAGAGAAGCACAACCCAAGGAAGGCTAAGAGGACGATCAGAAAATAACTTCAGTAACTCCAGAAACGGAGTCTAAAATGTCAGATCTGGAAATAATGCGATTACTACAGAATCAGGAATGGAAATTTGATTCCAAAATGGTGACAGATTTGGAGTCGGAGAATGGGATACTGAAGATGAAATCTCTTTCTCTGAATTGAGAAGAATAACAAGATTTCAAGGCCAGCAAGAAACAGGCATGACATTAAAGAACAGATTAAGGAGTGTGGAAAGAGTAAGAATTAGAAGAGTCCTGGTAAGGAATGACAGAGTATATAGCAAGCCGGTTTTGACCCTGAAACTTACTGTCATCCGCCTGATGGCTTCACTTTAAGGAAATACAAGCTGGAATTCAGTGAGAAGTAAAACCAAAGTAGAGATAATGAGTAACAAGAAGAAGAGAAAAACATAACCAAAACAGAAAACCACAGGAAAATTAATAATTATGATTTTGTTATTTTGCAGGATAATCAGCTCGACAATATTACTATTATTCACTGTATTAGTAATGGCGGGAACACTGGAACCAAGACGCGATACTATGTTCAAGAAAATCAATGAATAATTACCCGATTGAAATAGATAATGACGTTTATGATAGACTTAAGATCATATTAACTATTTCAGAAGAAATTCGGGAACCAAAATAAGGTAATCAACTGACGTCATGAAATAGAGACTAAAGGAAAAATGGGATTAGATAATGATGCTGTTTTACGCTCATCGAACAGAAGGTTACATGTTAAAGAGGGAATAAGGTAGAAGTTGAAGGAGAGGAGACTGCTGCAAAGGTTAGGAGAAGAGACCCTTAGAAACTTTTATTTATTTATTGAACAGGGGACTATTAAATACAATTCGAAAGAATAAAAATGGATGTCGGACAAGATCAAAAAGTCTTCACTCGGTCAACTACAATTTATTCCTTCCTACAAGAGTAGATTGGTTTGGTTTGGCTTCTTTGTTTAATGTTATTTCAACCTTTTTAGGTTATTTAATGCCAAAGCTATTCTCCTAGAGGAACTATTTAACCCATAGCTGGGAGAATAAGGGGGTTCATACCTTTTCCAAGGGTATTTGCCCGAAAGTGAACGTAATAGCGCGACTGGAGTACGAACTCGCTTACTATGATTCCGCAGTCCAACGCTTTAACCATTACACTACGAGGACACCCCCACAAGAGTAGATCAAGGCTTTTATGAGCGAAGTTGAGAAAAGATGCCTCTGACATAGAATGTGACTTGAACAATGTAATGATATCTGGGCAATAAGATGAGACTTAAACAATGTAAGGATGTCTCGGCCAAAGGATGAAACGATCAATGAAACGATTTCTGGGCCATAGGATAAGACGAGCACTGTAAGAATGTCTCAGACATAAGATTAGACCTAAGCAATGTAAGAATGTATCCGCCATAGGATGTAACTTGAATAATGTAAGGATTTTACGAGGCTATAACACCAGATGAGTAATGTAAGGATGTGTCGGCCGTAAGAAGAGACCTGGGCAATATGACAAATCTGTGTCAATGGAACTACGAGACGTGGAGGGATGGATTTTTGTAAACAGTGTCTACAGCTGACTATGTTAAGATAAACGTTGTGACATGCTCTACAGTCACAATTACTTTAATAAAACAGAGTCAGGATGCAATTAGACACGATCTCTTTGTGGTACTAATTGTTTAGTATTGTAACGTCGTCTCACCTGAAGGAGTTATAATGATATTCAGTCTGAATAGTTTTCTTATCCCTGCTTACCTACAGACCCTATAGACAAGTTTTAGGTCACAACTATGACAGTTTTTTGGACTGTATAAATTTTTATCAAGAATAACAGATTTCTTGTATTGTCGTTATTGCCTTAGTTGGACACAGAGAATAGCTATGAAGTGTTGTTGTTGTCAATAAATTTACCTATAACCAGTCCCAAGCTTGATCGGAAAGTAGGGGTGGTTGCTCAATATAAGCTAGAATCTGAGTATATATCATTGAACCGAATTAACACTTGAGGAAATTTCTTGGTACGATTCGAATATATTGTGTACTTGGAATATATTTTTCTGCTATCTTCATACTGTCGGATTTTGATCCATGTTTACTTTCATACTGTCCTTTCGGAAAAAAAAAACAAATACCAAATACATTCTTTCACGACATTTTACATGGATGATTTCAAAACGATCTGCATATATGAAAATTGACTTGTCTTTGCGTATTTCTTTAAAAATGGGGGGATTTATCTCGTTTCTTTAGGAAATCCAACATTTTCAAATATATTTTTTCCACGTGCCAGACACGTTCTTAACACTTTTGAATGGTGAACGCTATGTGCATGTTTGTATCTTTTCGTTGTATACTTTTCATTTGTTCCTGTTATCTCAGCAAGCATCCATCGCTATGTGAACTATTCTGATATCCAAATCCTGATGATGGTTACTGAAACCGAAACGTTCAACGTCGACTTTACATCATAATAAATTCACCAATTTGGATTATGTTTTTCTGCTATCTTCATACTGTCAGAGTTTGATCCATATTTACTTTCACGTCTAAATATCTAATATAATTGAGTTGAATGCACCCATTGTTATTACCGGAATTATTTTAAATCAAAAGGAGATTAAACAGAATAGTCAAATGAAAATGGGAACTAGTTGGATAATCCAACTGAGATTAGTTTGTCGGATGGAATGTGAGCACCAGATCAGAAGTTAGAATTATCCATGTTATATGACGTCAATTCACAGGAAAACATTAGAGTAACACATCTTTGTTATCCTCCAAGGGATGTTCAGTGATTCTACCGCTTTACTCTCAGAGAAACCAGTTATTTCTTTTTGGCATATGTGTCAATTGGTAGATGGACAGAACCGTGGGAATCCTTTACGAGAAAGTTTTCCATATTGTTCTGCTGAAGATACCTGAGTTTCTAATGAAAGATAATTTAATCATTTTCGACAACTAATATCCAATTTAAAGAGGATAAAGAAAAGAGAATTCATTAAAATTAAGACAACAGTTAGACATGCTGTTTGTGCGTCGTTAAGAGGTCTTCTGATAGAGTTGATAGTTTCACTTGTGACGATAGTGTTGATAGTTTTGAAAGTGATAATAGTGCTGATAGTGACGATAGTGTTGATAATAGTTTTAGTATTGATACTAAAGAGAATTAAGCTAGAAAAGAAAAGGTCCCCAAACAGCGTATTGACAGTTGTGTGCATTGACGCAGAAGTAGAATCGATTAATGTCACTGAAACCAGAATGTCAGGCGAAGCTGGAGAAGAGATGAGGATGAACTACATGAACCTAGCCCTATCAGAACAAAGTTTGCAGCCTCCGTCGATCAAAGTGACTAAGTGAAAGCCGGACTTTTAGATGATTCAAAAGAAACTTTGTTGCATGACAAGAAAAATAAGAAATCTCTTCTGCATATTGAAATTATAAATTAAGAACTTATGGCCAAATAAACAACGAAATTGGCTGAAGAACTTAAAAGCTGATTATTATTTTCTGATAATGAACCTTTTTAATTGCCTACGTGATATAGCAACTGTAACTGTATTTTATTTATTTATTTATTTATTTATTTTTTTTTTTTTTGCTTTTATCAGATTTTGGATGTTTGGTTTGTTGTGTTTAATGGCATATCAACACTTGTGGATTATTTAATGCCAGATCTTCTATATACATATGATTTCTTAGAGAATTGTTTGTAGAGAAGCAGTTGGCGTATTCTACAGCCCCAGCTAACTGATCAGACTAGTTTGTGTTTCTGCGAAAATGGTGCTGCAGTTGTAAGTAAGACTGTAACCAAATTAATTATGGAAGGTTTTTTACCCACACAAATATGGTGAGTACCTCAGAAGAAAAACAAAAAATCGAATTACAGTTTTATTTTGAGTATGAAATAAATTCTTTGTTAAACACTTATGAAACCAAAGATTGATAAAAAAATAAATAAATAAAAACAACGTTAAAAGAAAGGGAAGAAGAGTAAAGGATTAAAATGGCGGACGATTAGATGTGAGGTCCTGAATTTACTTCCACTTTAAAAAACGTTTAATAAAAGGAGTCACAATCAGGATGCTCATCGTTTGAGTAAACAGATTTTTAAAAAAATTAGGAAACTGAATACATTTTCTTTACTGAAGAATTCTAAATCGCAAATTCTTTTCTGGCGTAGGTGAGTGGCAATATTAGAAAATTACAAAAAATTTAAAGTTTCTATGAGTACACGAGTTTAAAGAAGTTTTTATGGAAAAAGACAAAAAAGCATATTTATTCTTTTAAAATAAAAGCTGTCTTGTATTTTCTGATTCAGAAAATGAAAACAATGAAATGATTCACTTGACGAGAGAAAACTTATTGTAAACTGAAAATTGAAACAGATATCTGACCTGTACGAGTCATTACAAATAAGTTGGTAAATCTTTCCTGGAAAAAATCTTCTGACTGATCCATCGAAAAGAGGAAAGAAAATAATCTAATAATATTAACAAACCACGAGATTATACCGGGTCCATTCTCTTGGTTAAAGTTGCTGGGCTGGAGTGACAAGACAATTAAAAGGTGCATTTCTATTGGTTGGAACTAACGTAAAGTTCAAATGAAATGAAACCCGAGGCTTTGTAGAAGTTGTGTTGATTCCCCCGAAGGGAATTGTGAGAGATTTAGATCACTAGGAAGCTTTCCCAATTGAGTCAATTGCGGGACAAAATTTAACTGTTGCAGACTGATTTTCGTTTGAAAAAGTGAATTTATCGGAAATTGTGGTCCTAGTTATAGAGAAAATAATGGAAGGGCCAAGAAGAAGTGACTTTTGCCGAAACTACTGACGACCAGGTCAGATAGAAAACAAAGAGATATTTTTATTTTTAATCCTTAAAATACGTAGTTATATAATGCAGAAGTCTTACTGGCTAGTTCCTAGCGCCACCAAGTTTTCTTTAACTTTTCAAATTTAACTCTTGTTGTTATTACCGGAGTGATGACTTATTCTTTGGGTTGAAGTCCTACAGTCTATATACGAAGGATCTAATAAAAACACAACGTGGACTGGAAAAGGAAATTGGTGAATGACAGCTGGATCAATTGGGGGATACCCAAATTATAACTGGTACGTATCATATTAATGTCTATGACCAAAGATACAACCTAGAAAGAAGCGACTACTTCAATTGTTGCCATACTTAACTTTCCAAGTATAAAATGGAATAAAAACACTTAATATTGATGTGCATTGCTCCTTTGGCAGAGGAAACTGTAGTTGTTTGTTGCAGTGGCCAAGGCAGTTGCAGTTCTTGTAAATAGGTCATCGATCTGTGGTTATAGCATTGGGCTAAAATCTAAAGTTACTTATAAGACTGCCAGAATTAATATCAAGATTCCTTCACTTACCAATTTTGGAATAAAGAATCTGAAAATTCCAACATCCTGAAGAAATATACTTACAATGATTTTTCCCAGGACTGAATAAATTGCTTGTTTTGAATCTTTGATGTTTGCTAAAGACAAATATATGACCCAGGGATGTCTATGGCACATCTTTAAGGATACTGCAGTTCAGTGAAAAAAAAAAGGTTTTAGTGCACAACACACGGTGAGAATCAAATTGACTTTAATAGAAACTTGGAACCGTTTTAATTTGTCTTTGTTTGATATTGATCAAAGAATAACTAAAACTTTACGATTGTTTCATGACGTCAACCAAGACTGATTCTTTTTTTCTTTTTAAGGACATAGAAAAAATGAATAATAATAAAGAAAAGAAAAAAAATGAAACGATTGATGATAAAAAAAAACTTTTAACGAACAAGAAAAATTAAAGATTTACATTAATATTTTAGAAAATTGATAAACTTTTGAAAATATTTTTAGTTTTCCTGTGAGAATCGACAACTGTAGACTTCTAAGTCAAATGTAAACCGTTGAAAAAGAATATACTAGCGTTTTAAGTAAATTTACAAAGTACTTAGCTCAACATATGAACAGAAGTATGGAGTATCAATGAGAATTATACTCACTAACAACACTCTGCTTACCTAGTTCGATAACCATTAAACTACGCAGGACGTCTGTTTATTAATTATTATCATTATTATTACGCTCATTGAATTTTCACACAAATAATAACTGGTGCCTTATATTTGAGTTTGAGTGACAGCAAGTCTCCCCAATGCTTAAACACTTTTTTTTTGCTGTTTTGTTTCCAGTTGTGCTGCTATCTGGATGTCATCGATACTTCATCGGATTTTCAGTTTCTTTCACTTTTTAACTAGGCGTACTGGTATTGTTCCCAGTGCTCAAACAACGATTGGTACAATTGTCTCTTATGTTCCCAACTTTTTAAATTCCCTTGCACGATCCAAGTACTTACCAAACTTCCCATCACTTTTACCCTCCAGTTTGCTGGAACAGCGAGATCCACTATCTGATACATTTTTATCTTTGTTTAAGATCATAAGATTTAGGCTTAAGGTCTTGATTTGTTGAAAAGTCTGAATTTTAAACTCCCTGAGAATGTTGCTTTTCATCTTGTTGGGCAGATTATAATTTGTACACATACCATTAGTCTGTATAATTAAATCGTTGTTGTTTGCACTGTTCTTAGCGGATCATTATTCCCTCCTCGTCATGCATATTTCCGAATCAACTTTTTACATTCCCTTATGAGGATAAATGTCTTATCTCTAGCTCCGAAAATCTGCATTTATTGATCCCCTGTATCCAATCCATATTAGTTTTTATATAATTTAGTTCTTATAGTATTATTTTATCGAAAACAACCCGATTTCCCTCTTTAAATTTCTCCTTCGCAAATATTATATTTATAATTATCATTTGTTCTCTTTTGAGAGTTTTTCCCACCAGCGTTAGCTGATGGTTTCTCACTGGAGTTTAAGTGACAACAAGTTTCTTCAAGTCTCCATGACTCTTCTCAGTATTCTGTCTGGTCTCAATAATGCAGTAGTTTAGATGGTCTCCACTCGTCCTCTTACTTCTAAGTCCTCCAGTCCTTGGACGAATGCTTTCGAGACTGTACCAAGAGCACCAATTACAATTGGTATTATCGTCACTTTCATTTTCCACGGCTTTTTCAGTTCCCAAGCAAAGTCGAGGTACTTATCCCTCTTTTCACATTCTTTTAATTTCACTCGGTGGTTCGCCGGGACAGCAAAGTCCACAATTCTGCATGTTCTCTTTTTATTCTTTTTCTTTGTTGTTGTTGTTGTTGTTGTTGTTGACTATTATAAGGTCTGGTCGTCTGGCCGAGATTTGGTGATCTGTTTGTATCTAAAAATCCCAGTAGAGATTATAACTGTCACACTAATGTTCCATAATTTCTTCTATTCTCTGGCGTGATCCAAGAGTTCATCCAGCTTTTTGCTTTCCTTAAAATTTTATTTTTAGGTTTTCAGAAACAATAAGAGTTATTACTATCATCAAAAACAGGAAAATAAAGTTTAACGGTGGAAAATTAATTCAAATCCGTGTGGATAATTTATCAAATTATACGTTTTTAAAAATAGCTTTCAACTTTATTTGATCTTCGATAGAAAAGCTTAAGAAAATTTTTAAAATTCGATTATACAATTCAATCAGAATGTAACATCTGTGCGGTCTACCTAAAATCAAAATTCTGTTATCCGGTATTTCAACCTATAACGAATGTGTAGTATCTTTCCACGGGGAAATCCTACACTTATTTTCAATAGTATAAAATCTAAAATCTAAAAAATAATGAATTTATAAAATGGAAGTAATTTTAATAAACTTTACAGCTATGCAAAGTATTCCAAAATACTTTTAACTCTTTCAAAAGGGGAAAACAACGATATGTAAATATTACGTGGCAGGTGCCAGATTCTAACATTCTCATTTCTCTCTCCGGGTTGTCGAGAATGTTGTTATTGCAGTTTTCAATCTGAAACAGGAGATAGAAAAGCACACAGAGCTCATGGCAGCAGCCATCAACCATAGCAACATAAAGATAACAAGCGTTGTTATAAGTGGTAAAGTTAATCGTGCTTCAGATTTAGAACAAGCTGGAGGTCTTATTTGATGACATGTCGTCCTCCTTCAAGAGGAAGAAACATTCTCAGTAGCCAGGTGTCATTGGACGGTCGAGTTCGTCCAGCAGGTAAGGGACATCATTTATCTTAGCAAATTGATGAGATGGTCATCTTCAAGCTGCTTACCATGAGGAAATCCACAATAGGTCATATCGTGTAGTAGGACATCAGATACTGGGGATTAGAAAAGAATAGATAATATTCGACAAGACCCGGAAGATCCTGATTTGAATATCTTTGACTTTGACGTCTAAGGCATGAACATTTGAAACTGATTCCTCTTATTTTCTTCATCCCGACCGGTGGGGTTTAGAATACGTTGACTGTATCTTCTGTAAAGGGTTAATACTCCCACCCACAAAGGATGTCCTGGTTATGACACTAAACTACACCTGATCGTGATGGTTCTGGAGATCTGGGGAACGTGGAGTACCCCTTCATTGACATTATTCCAAGGTTCACTCTTATCTGAAGTACTAGTACCTGTAAGGATCCAATATGTGGATCAAATAAATATGTTTTTAAAATATTTGAATTCGATAGGACGTCGTACAAGATAAACGAATCAGCAGTCCCACAATATCAAAAATTTGTTGAAGGCCGTCATCAAAGGCCGAACACTGAGAATTACTTAATTCATGCAGTTGCATCTGAGATCAATTATATTGAATAAATTTTTTTTCTGTTCTTTTAAATTGAATACGTGTACAATTTTCAAAGTATTCTGATTTGTTTCAATTGAATATTTTTGTTTTCTTTATAATCTAGTTTGTTCGCAATTACCAGACGAACATTTTCTCCACCTTCAAACTGAGTTTCTCATTACTCAGGAGAGAGAGACAACGTTTCTTAAAAGAATCTTAAAAGAGCAATGTCTCCGTGTATGTTTGTTTAGAAAAGTGAGGGGTTTTTTTTGCTTCATTTTAAAATAATTTGTAAGACATTACATACTAACATAACACAGGAGATTATTAAAAAAATCGAAACGTTAAACATTAGCATATAAATCACGTATAGATAATTACATCCTCAGAATGTCTTATTTTTCTATTTTATATATATATATATATATATATATATATATATATATATATATATATATATATATATATATATATGCTCCCCTACTCCTGTAGGGTTGAGCTCTCTAGCGACGGAAGTAAAAGTGTTGCCATTAGCGTAATGCAAGGCTCTTCATATGAATCGAGGTCTCGGTAGCCGTTAAGCGGATATATGTAAAACAAAAACAATTGTGATACATAACCGTTTCAATTTCCTTCGCTTGCGCTAGTTTCCTCGTGGCAGAATCTTGGATTGGCGTTTGAGTCAACCGGGTTTCGATCCCAGGTTTGGGAATCTAGCCTGTCTAGCCACACTGAAGAGTTCTGATAGAACGAAACAGATCAGTCGGTGGATGACAATATATATATATATATATATATATATATATATATATATATATATATATATATATATATATAAAGAGTATTTATCTCTTGAAGTTTCTTTCTTACCATTACTGACACTTCGCACGTCGGCTACAAATGATCGACAACTCGACAACATAAGAAGTATGTTGCTCAGTTTCTCCCTCCCTAATCTACATCCTTGCCAACGTATTTAAAGTTGTAGGATCAGGAACAAACTGATGCTCGAAGAACACTCAAAAGGAGAATACTAAAAAAACAAAACAACCAAAGCAACTTGGATTCCTATCTTTACGTAAAAGAATACTTAAAACTCGATCCTGGTTAACATTTTGTCTTAAGTGGGATGAAGGGTAGATGAATATTGAAAGTCGAGATTTTGTAGATGTGTAAAGGAGTAGCGTCCTTCCCTACATCTCGGTGTTGTAGCTATTGGAAAGGGAGCCTTCGGGTCCCCCTCGACGATGGTCGACCACACTGCCAACGACTACAACCCATGTAAATGAAATGCCGTTCACGTAAAGGAACTTTGACAAAATAATGCCACTCTAATTGTCCAATGAATTTGCATTTTTATATTATCCTTTCTATAAATTAAAAAAAAAAGTTTTTTTTATTTCTTTAATAAAAGGTTTTTTATTTCTTTAATATTTTTTTTTATTTCGTAGAAAATTTACATGGTGAGATTCAAATAATTATGAGAATCTTCAATGGATACTTTGTTTGTATACGAAATTTTTAGTGTTCTTTTAATGATTTATTTGATCACAGAATAAGATTTCCATCAAAATAATTAATAATTTGAGAAATCTAAACATGTGAGAAAGAGCAATTATCCCAACTCCTCCCAAGTTCAGAGTTAGAAACAAAATTTTGTTTAGATTAAAAACTGTTCATCCTATGTATTCCTTCTTTTCAATCATTCTATCTCTCTTTTTCCCGTCTTCCTCCCACCCTCTCTCTCTCTCTCTCTCTCTCTCTCTCTCTCTCTCTCTCTCTCTCTCTCTCTCTCTCTTCATTTTATTTTTTGCAATTTGCAGACAGAACGCCATAACAAATTGTCATACGAACGTGGACGGGCATCTGTCATCAGGCGGTATGAGTCATTTGTTTGTTCCGTTAGGGCGGCCATGACTGGTACAACCCACGTGATCAGTCGCCAAATGATTAATTGCCAAGAAGAAGGAAGAGGAGGAAGAAGAAGAAGAAGAAGAAGAAGAAGAAGAAGAGGAGGAGGAGGAGGAGGAGGAGGAGGGAGAAAATCAATTCTATTTGCAGTCCGGAAAAATAAAATGAATAAATATAATAAAGTAGAGAAAAAGAGTGCACAAAGATAAAGATGAAGAGAGAAAGAGCAAGAGAGAGAGGGGGGAGAAAGAGAGAGACAAAGAGTGAGTGAGAGAGAGAGAGAGAGAGATGGTGTGATTGCTACTCGGCTTTATCATGTTTGTATTTTACAAAAGCCGTCCATCCCATCGTACTGTATACGTATAAAAGGTGTGGGTTGTGGGAGAAGGACGTTACTGGAACATCGAGATGACAGTAAGACGTGCAGCGCACCAGTCCAAAAAGAAAAAAAAAATACAGACGGCAAAGAGACAAGCATTTAATAGTTGATCAAAATTTCCAGAATAATTGACACTGCTTATGAGCCAGCAACTACATTGCACAAATTTGCCTTAAACACACACACACACACACACGCACGCATGCACGCACCTAAAGCACCTGTAAAAACAACATACACGTATGTGTATGTATGTATTAATGTGTGTGCATGTATGTGTGTATGTATGTGTGTATGTATGTGTGATGATTCTAAACTTATGAGTACAGACAGGTGTGTGTATCTACGAGTATGATCCAATGCTTTACACATAGTGATGAGCTAAATTCTGACCCTAAAGTTTATTTACTTTATAGTGTTCAGTCTGGGGACGCTCGTGGTGTAATGGTTATCGTCGTAAGAAATGGACACGGTGACTTGAGTTCAAATCCAGGATGAAGCAAGGTTGGGTTTTTTTTCATGTAGCGCTGTATAAGGTCTACATACAACTATTCTTCCAGCAGTGAATGAATAGTTGATCAGACTCAGCTCTTTAACCATGGTATGACAACCAGTCTAGGACAAGAAAAAGTACAAGTTTAAACCTGTTAAACTCTGCTTAAAAAGTTGACCGTATGTCACATCCTGCTCGTGCAGACGGGTTGGGTAAGTAGATATAATGTTCGAACTATAAGATTAATATTCATCACTATTGAATTAAGTGCCTAAACAAGGAAGATGATTCTATTAAAAATGGATATTTCTGATGTAAAATAGATTCTTTTTCACTTTATGAAGCTGCGAATTTATTAATGCACACACGCGCGCGCGCACTGACACACACGCACACGCACACACATATCTGGCGGTGTACGTGTGTTGGTGTACGTGTATGTGTGTGCACATGTTTTTTATGCGTAACAAAAAGAACATTCTCGAAACAAATGTACATATCAAACTACACAAAATATCTCAATTTCTTCTTATTTTTAGGACATTTTTGCTGCGCAAAATGTTTTACATGTATTAGTATGAAGAAAAATGCTGACCTTTTATTGCTGACGTATTCCAAAGAAATTGGACTCACTATCAATCGGTTCTAAAATCCGTGACCACACCACGAATAAATATACACAGGTGCTACTAGATATCCATAGAAACATGACGAGACAAAGTTCCATTTGTGTCATTTAACATCACACTAATTTTGTGCGATCCTGCTTAACTTTGTCATATATAAGTGAGGTATGCAGGGATTATCTCATGCTTTTACACTTATACCATCGTCTGAAGAGCGCTAACATAAACGTGAAACTTTTAGTTGTGACTGCACATAGTTTTTTTATGAAAAAAAAACATTACACCACACACACACACACACACACACACACACACATATACTAGTTGTACACGTGGGAATAGGTTAGAATTCGTAAACAGTAATTTAACGAATTTATACAATAAACAACACTCTGACAAAAACCCCTGTTGATTTTTACTTCTATTTTAAAAGTTGTTGATCGCACAGAAAAGCCTACAATAACAAAATATATAATAAATGGAAAACTTTGAAATCCCATAAATTACTTACTTTTGTTGGTGAATATATTCATCTTGGTTTTAAAAAAAATTTTCTTAACTTTTTGTTTAATGGTTTAATTTACACAACAAATATGTTTCTAAAAACGATAAGGCTAACGTTGCCGTTTTGCGAAAAAGTCAAGGTTGATCTACCGTATCTGTAAATGATTATAAAGGTTATTAATAATTTAATTTTTAAAAAATACCTTATTAAAAAAGAAAATAAAAAAGAATTATAACACATAGTTATTCATTTTTAATCTTTTTTTTTCTGATAACTTATTTATTTATTTTTGGAAATTACCATCGAGAAAATTAGATTGTAGGTTCCTCAAAAGACAAAGCCGGGAAAAAAGCGATTGTTTTAGGGACACTATTTCATATAGAACACGAACAAACAGACACAGTAACTTTATATACAAATGAATTGTTACTTGCCTTTATTTGATAGAAAGTTTAAGCAAATCCATATCTATTGAGAATATTCACTCGATACTATATATATATATATATATATATATATATATATATATATATATATACATATATATATATATAAAGCATTATTTCAACTTATTTTGTTGTTGTTGTTGTTGTTGTTGTTGTTGTTGTTGTTGTTGTTGTTGTTGTTGTTGTTGTTGTTGTTGTTGTTGAAGAATTTTCTTTAGAAATTATTTTTCAAAAAAGGTATGTGATATCACTTGATTAATGCCTGACTTGATTTACTGATACATTTGTCCAATTCAGTTTACATGGTGCTCAATATTTTGTGTAATCAGATTTATAGAAGTAAAAAGTAAAAGAGAAAATTCGAAAAGAACAATTGAGAATCATATAAATGGTAAAAATGTGAGGATATAATTCAGATTGCTACTTTAATCAAAATGTAATTAATTGGAGACATCACACGCAAACCAAAGTTTGTCGTTGGCGTTTGTATGTAAACAGTTAAACGATTATTAATTACTGCGTCGGATTGGTCAATGTTTAAAATCGACATCTATAATTAATAGGCGGGGCTAAAAAAAGAATACTGTAGCAGTGTGGCACCTTGTCATGATTTTTTCTTTTGTCAGTCTTTTGTTTTCGCTATTCTGGTTCTGTCCTATTTTCCAAAATCAATCATTCTAATAAAGGAAGATAATTTCAGATATTTCTCATCATTTCTACCTTCCACTGCCAGATTAGTTGCCTTTATATTAACTCAGCTTAGTCGACACAATGACAAAGAAATAGAAGTAGAAATGAGAAAGAATGTATTGCACCAAAATCTCATGGATTTAGTAAGACCTGTCAACCTTGAGAATTAACATGAGGATTTCTGCTTTTTCATAGCAAACCCTCGAAATGGACAATTAACAAATATTTTGAAATATTGGGTTCATACGTTTTCTTTTACTGTCAGACTTTGTTTATTTTTTTGAATTCCTTTTTACCACGGTTTGTTTGATATAAGCAGAAGTTGAGGGACATCAATAAAAGAATATAACATTTTAAACATGAAACAAAAAAATACAATGATAATAAACATTGATAAGGTTAAATCTCAGATTTTGTTTATTGTGTTATCGCCGGCCCCGCAGTTTTACTACCCCTCCCATGCCACAATACTAACAAGACGATTGCCTGTTAGGGCCGTCATCAAGACTGCTACCCGCTATGTCTAATTTTTCATTTTTTAGATTATTGATGGAAGGTGAAAGATAAGAATGTATATTCATTTTACACAGCGCTATACAGAGAACCTGAATTTACATAAAGACATAATGGAAAATATAGGATTCCATTGGTACTCGATTGACCGGTCAGAAAAATAGGTCACTATAAACTGGCATAAAATTGAGGAGTGTGAGGCGGGTGCAAATACGCAATAGGGATATATAATATAACACTAAGTTATATTTTCAAACAGCTGTTAGTATATAACATTATTTTCAAATTTTGCTTATATACGGTTTCGTTGTACTACGACTCTTCGGTGTGGCTAGACTCGCTAAATGCAACAAACTAGAATCTAAACCTGGCTAATTTTACGTTAGTCAGATATCTTATCCTTCAGCTATTGTCATCTCAGCGTAAGCGAAGGAATTTTTAAGGCATATATTCATATATACGCTTTTTGGCAAACAGAGTGCTCAATTCATAAGCATAAACGTGCATGTGACAACAGGCAATTATATATATATATATATATATATATATATATATATATATATATATATATATATATATATATATATATCAGTAAGACCCGTTTAATTTGAAGAGCATAAAAAACACTTCAAATTCACATATCTTTCCAGGAGAGTTCAGATATATATATATTTATGTTATACAAAAATTTACAAAAGTACATTTTTGTAAATTTTTCTATTTATGAATTTTTAAAAAATCTTAAACAGCAAATTTTGAATCTCACTCAAGCAGCAGACTCTTCCATAACAACCCTCAGCAAATCTGACGATTTTTTAATCTCTATTATCTGTGCTGATACCTTTACTAACATTTTTTACATAAAATTTTCAAAACGCATAATATACAAAAAAGTGTGGCTTATTTTCTTCCATTTTCAATTGACGTCAGTTTAAAGAATTTGGACACAAAATGCATGTTGTTATGGCAACAGTCACAGTATAGTAAAAAGCAATCTTTTTGAATAAATATTTCTTTATCTAAACTAAAACGTTTCTACCGACTGAAATTTTTTTAGCAATTCAAAAACAATAATAAAAAAAACTGCAAGTATTTCAAGCAAACAAATCTTGTAGATCAGAACTATTCATGAATGTTCAATCTTATTATGGCTGGATCACCTATGACCTTGTAACAAACTAAAATAAGCTTTTACTTAATATCAATAATATAAACTGTTAACTAGAATCATACGATATTCAGTAAATTCAAAGAAAGATTTAGACTAAAAGATTCCTGTTTCTTCAGCTGATTCAAATAAAAAATAACTTCAAATAACAACTATGAAATTTGTGTTTGATTATGATTTTCCTTTGACCTTTGATGAAAGAACATTTCTTTGTAATTTTATCCTGCAATCATTTATAAGCAGCTCAAAAAGGCAACTAAAAGGAAGTAAATGAAATATACATGTTTTTCTTAATATTAATGAGAAATACAATTACAAATTTTATTTTACGGATCAAAACCATAAAATCATTGGTTATGAATGGCTTCTACTATTGGCTTTAGTCCCCGAAATAGATATATGCATTTGAAACAGACATGATAGGGATTTAAAATGTCAACTTGTTTAAGTTAGTGATTAATTTAGGATGCAGCACGACTCTGGCCAAATATCTCATATCACCAGCTCGTCAGTTTTCATCGGAAATATGACATTGCTTGGGAAACCTTTCAAATTTCTCAAAGATTAATCGGCTTTCGTATTAGCAGTTAACATAACTGAAATTGTTTTGAGTCTCTTCTTTATACGGCTGTTGCCACATTTTGACCGATCAATGCTTCAGCCTTCATCAGATGTATAATAGAATAAAAAGGACGACACACGCACACACATATATATATATATATATATATGTGTGTGTGTGTGTGTGTGTGTGTGTGTGTGTGTGTGTGTGTGTGTGTGTGAAACAATGAGAGAGAGAGAGAGAACAGTATTCTTTATCCAACTGGAGTATTCCATAAATAATAATGTAGCGCCAAACAAGACACAGATAAATATGATTTATTTTATAACGAATTTTGAAAACTGTATGAAATATGATATCATAAAAATTCTCCACAAAACGATACGGTCATCCAGTTATTTTAGTAACAAGAACGAAATTAGATTTTTTTAAAAGATCGTACCCTTCTCTTAATCTGGCTACACAAGCTGGAAATGGCCTCATATGACGATTAAGGATATATTCGAAGATCAATGTGAATATTTCATCTCCAACAACAACAACAACAACAACAAAAGAAAAAAATTGCATATTCCATATTTTTCCACGGGTTTCACGTTACGTTTCTCCAGATTATTTACGGACTGTCCCTGGTGTCAATAATAAATAAATAAATAAATCTTTAAAATTATTTTTCATCAGACACTCTCCGCACGTCAAATAATTTTTTGATCTTTTCTCATAGTTGATCCAATCAAATATTTAAGTCTCTTCACACTAAATGCCTGTCTTGAATGACAACAAACGACAGCCTGTTTTCTTCACAAACTTAACCTGTTATACCATATCCTGTGATGTTCACTGAGAAAAAATATATGAACATTCATTTTCTAATTTACAACTGAATTTTAGTATTGAACGTTCCTGTACAATTACTTTTAAAATATTTCCAAGTTCTTTTTTATGCATTTTTCTTTCACTTTTTTCTTGTTTAGCAAAGAAGTTTTCATTCGGATTGAATTAATGGAGAAGAAGTATGTGCGATATTTTCGAAAGTTGAAATTTATTGAAGTTGTAAAATGATCCGATTTGAATTGGATGGAAATAAGAAGAGACAAATTTTCATTCGAGACACAAAAATCAAAATAACTGAATGAAAAACTCGGAAGTTGTTTTTATAACATTTTCGAACCCGACGTGTCGGTTAAAGTATTCACTGTCTCACATAAGTGTAGAAGTTTATTTTGCAAGAAATTCTTTTAACAGCGCTGTCCTTGACGAAAACAACAAAAAAAAAATCGCTTTAATTAATCTCTTTGTGTGGAATGATATTTTCTGCTCCCAAGAGCAATAATTAAAGCGAGGCTACTTATAATTATCTAATTCTTTAAATTATTCAGTTTGATTAGTGGATCAAGGAGTGGAGGCAACGAAAGAATGTCAAGTTATATTTCAATGTAATCATTTTCGCTTTCATTCTGCTGTTTTGTTTTAAACATAAAGATGTGTATTTTCTTTTGATTTAGATCCGATGTAAATATGTCTTCATTTTATATGGATTTATCCAATTCCTCTATCACAGACAGGATGTGACACAAGGTCAATTTTTAAGTGGAGGACTGCTAGTTTGAATACAGAGTTTTCTTTCATAGGGACTGGTTGCCCAACCAAGTGTAAAAATCAGTCTGCCCTACTATTTTCCCGTTGTGGAAGGTGGCGAACGAATTGATTCAAGCCTTTCCCAAGTAAAACGTAGACAGCTTTGTCCAGGATTTGAACTCAGGTCACAGATTCCATTACAAAGCGTGCCTCTATATATACAGCAAAAAGGTTTCTTTGAATATTTAGTTTTCACTTTTATGAATATCCTATGAGTGGCTTTTTATTTCACAGTTAAATCGAACAGAATTCCACTGGCAACTACATTTATAAGCAATTATTTGTATGCTGCTCAATTTCCAGATATCATACTTATATATATATATATATATATATATATATATATATATATATATATATATATATATATATATATATGTATGTATGTATGTATGTATGTATGTATGTATGTATGTACGTCATTTTGTCAATGTGGACATATATTTATTAACATAATTCTGCTCGCTGCAACATATCAGTATATCTTAATTGCAGCATATTTGGATCTATTTGTTATAGGCATCGATTGAGTGTATACATATGATAGGTTTATATACCTTTCGTTACCCTCTCGTTATTTCTTCTATGGTGGCTACTAGCATAAAATTTAGGAAAATCGATCAATGAAGCCACAGATTAATTGTATTAAGTTCACTGTGAAGGAAGAAGTTTATGTTGAAAAATGAATATTGGGGGGAGGGTAAAATAATTTTTTTTTTTGCCAGACATATCTACCAATGACTTTGTTCATCCAGCAAAGATATTAGTGGTTATGTGTTCCTATAAGCTGCGCCCATGGATCTATCATGTATATATGTATCCATGGATTTACAGTAGTGGGGTGGATTTCCTTCGCATGTTTTTATGTGTGCGAATGCATACGAGGTATGTTCTTTTGTATGTGAACCTATATGCATACATAGTTGTTTACGCACATAGAAAGCAAAACGTCAATTACGGTGAAGAATTTATTTATCATAAAACACGCACTCACGCACGTATTTTGTAATCTATATACAAAGTGAGGAAAAATTATGAAGTAAGAAGAAATAAGCAGATTCCTTCTTCTTCTTCTTCTTCTTCTTCTTCTAGGAGGAGGAGGAGGAGGACATATGTTGCAATAAAAAAAAGTCAGTCAGTGATATTCTATCCTTTATATCTTGGCATTACCAAGAAGGAAGGAACTAACTCGGTTTTCTGGAATGTGCTGTTGAATGATACACGTTTATTAGCTGACACAAGCCTACATGTGCAGAGCCGTTCGTCGAAAAAAAAAAAAAAAAAAAAGGAAAGAGTAAAAGCTATAAACAAATGTTAGATATTATTCTCGCTGAAGAGTGAAAAAATTAGGGTATGACTGATTAAAACAAAAAAGATATTAAGAGTAAGATGAACAAAACACACAAAAGACAATGAAAAATAGCCAATTACAAAATGGAGATACAGAATCCTTGATTAATGTAAATATTTTTTTTTTTTCAAAATGCGCTGCTCTCTAAAATTTTACAGTTTTCCAAAAGATATTGACGATAAAAACCAAGAGAGGATCTTACCATAAGTCATTCTGACTCTAAAAGTTACTCTCTCACCAGTAAATCTCATCTGGCTAAACAAGATCTCTATTCAATCATTTTAAACAAAAATATCTCGTAGAATGTGAAGTGGAAGACACATTCAGGTTTTATCACGAATATAAATTCTCAATGGTTGTTGTAACAGATGATTTGGCAAAAACTAATGAAAACTAGGAAAAAATATTTTATCTTGTTAGAAACCCACTTTCCCCATCATCTAAGTTTTAAATCCTATACGGACATAATATTTCTTAACTTGAAACGGAAATAAGTATTTCAATTTGATCTTGTTTACCAAACTAAAAATATTCACTGACAAAAGTTTCTTTTTTACGGTCTGTCAGTAATTCTAAAAGTAAGAGTTGAAGAAATGGCAGCCGTAAAATCCAAAAAATAAGAAAAGTAAAAATTGACGGAAGGGAAAACTCAAGAAATGTACAAACACATAACTTTAAAAAGAAAAGAGAAAACCTGAGATTATTCTAGTCTTGTATTCCTTTTGTGCAAGTTTGCTTCATTTGTTTATAATGTGATTAATCGTTATTATTATTATTATTATTATTATTCATTAGAGTTTTTTCACATCCGCGTAAGCTGATGGTCTTTCACTGGAGATTAAGTGACAGCAAGTCTTCTCAAGTCTCCAGGACTCTTCTCAGTATTCTGGCCGTTTTTAATAATGCTGTTGTTTAGATGGTCTCCACTCAGCCGCCGATTTCCAAATCTTCCAGGCCCTTTAATAATCCTTTAGTTACCATGCCAAAAGCACCAATCACAATTGGTATAATTGTCACCTTCATATTCCATAGTTTTTTCAATTCTCTAGCAAGGTTGAGGTACTTATCTCTCTTTTCACATTCTTTCAGTTCTATTCTGTGGTCAGCCGGGGCAGCAAAGTCGACAATTTTGCAGATTTTCTTTTTTTTGTTGAATTATTATTATTATTATTATTATTATTACTATTATTATTATTATTATTTACTCCTCTAGAGTTTTTCACATCAGTGTTAGCTGATGGTTTTTCGCAGGAGTCTGAGTCACAGCAAGTCTCCTCAAGTCTCCAGGATTCGTCTTAGGATTCTGACCATTCTCAGCAATGCTGTCATTTGGATAGTCTCTACCCGTCCGCCTACTTCCAAGTCCTCCAGGCCTTTTAATAATCCTTTAGTTATTGTGCCTAAAGCACCAATCAAAATTGACACACTCGTCACTTTCATGTTCCACAGATTTTTCAATTCTCTAGCAAGGTCGAGGTACTTATCCTTCTTTTCACATTCTTCATTTATTCTGTGGGCTGCCGGGAGAGCAAAATCAACAATTTTGCAAATTCTCTTTTTTTTTCTTTTTTTTTTTTTTTTTTTGTTGATTATTATAAGGTCTGTTCTTCTGGCCTGGATTAGGCGATCCGTTTGTATGTTAAAGTCCCATAGGAGTTTATGCGTGTCATTTTCTAGGACAGGTGCTGTCTTGTGCATATACCATTTGTTAGTATGGTCATTATTATTATTATTGTTATTATTATTATTATTATTATTATTATTTCTTGAGAGTTTCTCATATCAGTGTTAGCTGATGGTCTTTCACTAGAGTTTGTGTGATAACAAGTCTCCTCAAGTCACCAGGACTCTTCTCAGTATTCTGGTCGATCTCACTAATGCAGTAGTTTGGATGGTGTCCACTCATCCTCTTATTTCCAAGCCCTCCAGTCCCTTTATTAATCCTTCAGTGATTGTATCAAGAGTAACAATTGCTATTCGTATAACTGTCACTTTCATGTTCCATATTTTTTTCAATTGCCTAGCAAAGTCGTGGTCAGCCGGCACAGCAAAGTTCACAATTTTGCAAGTTCTCTTTTCTTTATTGATTATTATAAGGTCTGGTTGTCTGGCCGAGATAAAGTGATCCGTTTGTATATCAAAATCCCAGAGGAGTTGGTGTGTGTCATTCACCAGGATAGATGTTGAGTTGTGCATATACCATATTTACCAACCCCTCCGCTCGGGCAGGATATGACACAAGGTCAATTTTTAAGCGGAGTTTACCAAGTTTGAATTCAGAGTTTTCCTTCTCCTAGACTAGTTGCCTCACCAAGGCTGAAGAACCCAGTCTCTCCTACTATTTATCCATTGCTAGAGGGAGAATAATTGGATTCATACCTTTCTCAAGGGTATTAGTGCTATGTGAAATGCAATCAGCCTCGTCCAGGGTCTGAACTCGTGTCGCCGTGTCCATTTCCTACGACGATAACCATTACACCACGGGCACCTCCACCACACCACAGTGGTTGTGCATATACCATTTGTTCGTATGGTCAAATTTACATTTCTTGCACAATTCCCTGTGAATCATTTTACCTACCCAGTCATGTCTAGTTTTATACTTTTTCTGAGCTAATTCGCTGCATTCGCTTATTATGTGATTGATCGTTTCGTCTCTATCACAACATAACCTACATTTGCTGTTTTGCTATGTCTTATCTATTCTTGCTTAGATATGATTGGTTCTTATAGCTTTGTTTTGTGCTGTTATCCGAAGAGATTCCGTTTCTCTCTTAAGGTTTCCTTTTCTTAGCCACGTCTAGGTTTTCTCATGTAGGATGTTGCTTATTAGCCGCTTAAAACGTCCATAGAGTTGTTTTTCTTCCCATTTTTGTTTTCTGGTTATTATCGTTCTGTTGGTCCTCGTGTTGACAGTGTTGTTTCTTGTGGCTGCAATCAGTCTCCCTCCACGCTTTTGTGTGTAGTCTTCAAATCGTTGTATTGATGCGTCAACGCTGTCTTCAATGCTGGCAAGTCTTCTCCCTCCTTTTCTTGACACATATAATCTGTCAACGTCATCTCTTGGATGTCGGCCTTATCCATGGTCATTAGTTTTCTTGTTCTTTGGTCCATTTGCTCAAGTTGTACTCTGGTCCACTTCAAAAATTGTCCTGAAAATCTTACGAGGGAAACATCCCCGGTATTTATTCCTTTGGTGGGGTTTCTGCTATGTAGTTTTGTCTCGAGTAACTTACTGGTTCTTCTGAAATATTCTTTCTAAATTTTTTCTTTCATCTCCTCTTGTTTGATGGAGTCAGCCGCCAAGATGCTCAAGTATTTGTAGGTTTCCTTTTCTCCAAGAGTTCTAATTTGTCTTGATTTGGTAATTCCATTCCGTCCGTAAGGTGTGGTTTGCCGTTTTTCATTACTAGCATGGCACATTTTCCTATGCCAAATTCCATCCCTATGTCCTGACTATATATTGTGACCGCGTATATTAGAGTTTTCAATTCTTTTTCATTTTGGGCAAACAGTTTGATGTCGTCCATGTACATTAGGTGATTGATCTTTTCCTGCGATTTTTTGTTTGTATCCGGCCGTGCATTTTTTGAGTATGTGGTTAAGTGACATCATCGCAATTATAATTAGTTATGGTGATTGTGCAACTCCTTGAAATATACCTCTTTGGATCTTTGCTTCAACTAAGCTTTTTCCTCCTGCAATCAATTCCACTCTTTAGGTTTTCATAGTTTTCTCGATAAAGTTTATGACTTCATCTGATATTTTGTACATTTTGAGGCAGTACATTTTCCAGCTTTGTGAGACCATATCTTATGCCTTTTTGTCGTCAATCCAGGCCATAGCTAGATTTTTGCGTCTTGTTTTGCTTTCGTTCAGGATGTGCTGATCAATGTAAAGTAGTTCTCTTGTGCCTCTGGATCCTTTGCAGCATCCTTTCTGTTCCTCAGGGAACAATCCGCAGCTTGTTAGCAAGAAATAAATCACTTCCCTTATTTGTGCTATAAGTATTTTCCACATCATATGTAGGCATGTAGGTTGTTTGGAGCGGTTCCTTTAAGGGGTCTTTTCCTTTGGTCATCCATTCGGGCACGAGTAATTTTTGTAGACATCTGTTCATTTCGAATGCTAGTCTGTCATGAACGGTGGTGAATTTCTTGAACCAGAATCCATGTATTCTATCATAGCCTGGCGTTTTCCAATTTGATATTTTTTAGAGTTGTTCTGAGTAAATCTATGCGTATTTCCACTTTCCGTCCTTCTTCGATGATGTCACTTCTTCTTTCCCCATGTTGCTTATCAATTCAGCTTTTTTGTTATGCTCTCTTGGTTGCCATATTTTACCCTAAAATTGTTCAGCTTCTCTTACATCCGGTTGTTGGTATGTTTTCGTGTCATCTTCCCCAACATGTTGGTAGAATTTTCCTTCGTTGTTTTGGAATGTTCTGTTTTGTCTCTATTGTTTGTCGATATCTTTTTAATCTTCCTTCTTTCGCCAGTTCTTTCTGGTTTATTTTCTCAAGTTGTTTTGTTATTTTAACTTGAATTGCTTTTCCCTTTTTGTCCCAACATGTTCCTGTGTTTTTCTTTTGTCTTATTATTTTTGCCTGTTTTCATGGCTTTCTTACCTGCGTTTCCAGTCGAATTTCCCATCTAGGTTTTGATTTTTTGCTCGTGCCCTTTAAGGGAACCCCGATTTTATTATTATTATTATTGTTGTTGTTGTTGTTGTATATTACGAGTATACAAATATTAGCGGAACATAATCAAACATAATATACGAACTTCAATGAACGACGAATACGGTTCTTTATAAAAATATAATCTCTCACACTTTATTCTCGAAAGGGTGATGGTTGTTGTGTGTGAGAGATGAGCTGGAGACAGGGACAGACTGCTATATTGACCCAAGTTCTTCTGACCATAGCAGCACTTCTTTCTCATCTTGGCTGGGGTTGCTCAACCGTGGGTCACTGAGGGCCCAAAGCCCTCTGTTTACCGCTGGTTCTCACTTCGGCATCTTGTCTCCAACTGACTCGAACCGCCCCGGGCACCTGGTTATATTATTGTCTCACGCTCACCTGCTTCTGCTTTTCTTCCGCTTATTTACACAGGTGCATCTCTTGATTGACGGCTCGGTCGAGGGTTAATATATAACATTATTATTATTATTATTATTCACAACAGTGTTAGCTAGTTGTCCTTGACAGGAATCTGAGTGACAGATAGTCTCTTTTGGTCTCCAGGACCTTTCTTAGTATTCTAGCTCAGCAAAGCAATGATGTGGTCTAGATAGTGTTGATTCTTTCTCTGATTGCTAATTCCTCTAATCTCCTTTCCAAGATTTCGAGGACAATTTAAAGAGTACCAACTACAAGTGGTATCATTGTTATCGTCATGTTCTACAGTTTTCTGGGGACTTTTTTTAATTCTTTGGCAAATGCACCAATTTTATCTGGTGGTTTTTCCCAGGAGTGACAGTAAGTCTCCTTAGGTCCTCCAGGACTTACATTAATATTCTAGCTGATCTTAAAATGCTGTTGACGAGATGGTTTCGATTATTCCTCTGATTTCTGATTAATTCTTCTTATTATTATTATTCGCCTTCTTCTTCTTCTTCTTCTTCTTATTATTATTATTATTATTATTATTATAATACTACTCCTTGGATTTTTTTTCACACCAGCCTTTGGTGGTGGGATTTTACAAGTGTTGGTTATTATTTTTATAATCGTGATAATTACTATTATCAGTATGATATTATAATTATATAAGTCATGAAATTATGGAATATATTTGGAATATATGATTGTTAATTATGGCCGTAGCTAAATAACAAACAATATTGATTCATTGTTTGCATCAGAAATATCGGCATATTTGAACGCCGTAAGATTTGGTACCAACTAATTAATAAGATTAAATCCGACTCTTAAATGTTGTATATTTTAATTACCTTTTATTTAATCATGTATTTCGGATTACTCGTGAATTATTTGCTATGATTTTATATAAATATATATATATAAAATATATGTATAAATATATATATAAAATATATATATAAATATATATATAAATATATATATAAAATATATTTATAAATATATATATAAATATATATATATACCCAACCTTTTCACCACTAGTAAAAAATGCAATACAAAGTCAACTTTTAAACGGGATTTAACAAATTTGAGTTTTTTCTTCTCCTTTTTAAGATATCAGCTGCTTTATATTATCCAAATTGTGACGTGACTGATGTTATTTGAAGATTAAAACAAAATTTAATGATTAAAACGGAGAGCGAATACGGATTATTAAAAAAAAAACACGCTTTTTTCATTGGCTTCCTTATTTAATGGCATATCAAATTTGATGGGTTATTTAATGCCAAAGATATCCTTATAGAAGAACGATAGAGCTACTACTTAACCCAGAGCTGGGAGGATAAGCGGGCTCACACATTTCCCAATGGGCATTAGTCCAAAAGTGAATGTAATAGCGCGATTGGTGTTCGAACTCGCTTACGTTCGAGGTCCTTATTCCACAGAGACTCCCCAACCCCCACAAAAAATTTTTCAGCTTTAAAAACTTTTATCGATTAGTAATACATTTGATAACCAAAACAATAGTTTATTTTTTAATTCTCCTGAAACATTAAAGCCATATGGAAAAAAATTTGGGGTTTTTTCTTCTTTTTTCTTTGTTGATTTAAAATCAAAGGAAATTTTGTTTTTACTCATTGAACGCTCTGGCAATATTTCTGTGTGTGTCCATGGATCTATCGTGTATATGTGTACATGTTCATGTATTTCCCGTCAATGGAGATTTGAAAATTTCGGAACTTTCAAGCTGATATATTTTGTTTATTTCAGACATTTTTTTTTTAATTTTCAATTAATACATTTTGTAGAAACCCAACCACATGTAGAAAATCAGAAGCTATACTAACCTGAAAACTAAATAAGCTATTGCTTAGGAGGACACATTCTTGGAGGAATCACTCATTTTTTAAATATATTTCTATTTTATCATTAGTTTTTATAACTTAACACTTATTTATCAAAAATCATACACACACACACACACACACACATTTATATATATATAATCTTTCCACCATATGTAATTTTAGACAAGAGCCTCAAATGTCATATAGCTTAGGGCCTCAACAAGTGAAAGTCTGGGCCTGCGTAGAATTTATCATTCTGTCGAAAGATTACATGTAAATGTTGCACAAGAAATCCATTAACAAAATATATAACATATACAAATAGTATCTGCCTTATTATATATAAAGAGGTGAATAAGCACAACACAAAGACTGAAAAGAGAGTGAAGAGAATGAAAGAGAAGGGGTTAGCTAAACCGATTACGCATATCATAAAACAGGAAGGCCTGGTCCAAAAATTCCCTTGCAACCTTGACTCACCCCACCACCGCCACAGGCCCCAACGATTGAACGCAGACATCACATATCAAACACTTCCTAGTACTTGACGCATTGGGCGACTACCCATGTAGTCGGCACCTTGGGTTAGTCATAATTGTGGGTCGTCATTTTTATGAGCAGTGCTTATGAAGTCATAAATTAATCTCTTGTAAGATGTCGAAATGCAGTAGAATGCACCGATTATGCTCAAGTAGTAAACAAGTATTGATACGAATATGGAGAGTAAGATGAAAAATAAATACCAACAACAATAAAAAAAAGAAACAAAGAAAAAATAAATATGAAAGAAAACAAATTAACCATAAAACTCATAAGAAAGGTTCTAAGACGTAAAAGTAGACTATTAGTAGCTATATAATAGTTATTAGTGGAGCATAAGTAGCTATATAATTGTTATTAGTGGAGCTATATAATAGTTATTAGAGGAGCGTTAGTAGCTATATAATAGTTATTAGTGGAACATTAGTAGTTAAATAATTGTTATTAGTGGAGCATTAGTAACTATATAATTGTTATTAGTGGAGCATTAGTAGCTATATAATTGTTATTAGTGGAACATTAGTAGCTATATAATTGTTATTAGTGGAGCATTAGTAGCTACATAATAATTATTAGTGGAGCATTAGTAGCTATATAATAGTTATTAATCTAGTATGGCACTTAGATTAGTGAAGAAGCAAACTAAAATGGAACTTGTTGCATCAGCAAAAATGTGACAAACTTCCAAATTGTCTCACTAATAATGTAAACGATTGTTTCAGTTTCGGCTTTTCTTTTTTACATACATCCGTTTGTCTCTCTTATTTTAGCTGTCAGAGATCATTAAAATCCCTTCTGATGTTTTTTTTTTTTTTGTAGTATACAGAGGCCACAAGTCGAGTTGATTACTTAAAATATACTTGGGTTTTTTTTTTTTGTTTTTTTTTTTTAGTTTTTGTTGTTGCTGATGTTGTACGAAGCAAAATCCACGGAGGTATTTGGCGCCCGTAGAAGGAGTAGTATGTTAGCTGATGTTAGAAGTATCTCCCCTCCCCTTGTTTACAATGCAACAGTCTGGCACGTACAACAGGCACAACAAATAAGGAGTGATACGCAACCGGAGAAAGATAGATGAAAGAGTAGCAGATAGGGACCCTGGGGCAGGAGCCCTGTAGACATTTGATGGCTTTTACAGCGGAAGGAAGTTAACAGAGAATGGATAGGTGTCCGCTCGTCTAATGTTGGCAAAGCAACGACATGCGTATTTAAAAAAAATAATAAGGCTGTGTAAGGGGCAGAGGAAACTAAATAAAGCTGATACAAAATTGGAGAGAGTAGCATAAGAAAAAAATGTGGGATCTGTTTACAAGGAAAGTCAAAATGAAAAAAAAAATGCAAATGACGAGCACCTAAGAGATCTGAAAGCATGGATGAAAATAAAAAATAAGAGAGAAAAGAATTATGGTTGAAGTTTAAGGAGTGACTAGAAGAAAAGAAAGAATAAGAAATGTGAAAGGTGAGGCCTTGTTGAATGCAAATGAATCCATTTGCAGGCGACTGAGAAAATGGCTTCGTTTTGAGTGGGACGGGAATCACGTTAAAGAAGTTAAGAGTAAAACACAAGTAAGCAGATCTGGTATGTTAATATCTACACAACGGAATTATATCTTAGTCATTACAAATCATTCAGCAATTGCTTCAGATTGGTGTTCTTTGTTCTGGTTCAAGGCAGTCAACCTCAGGACCGAGGCTATGGTTTCGGTTTTAGTATTCATAAAAAAATATATGAAACCCACCATTCCTGGGCACCAAAGCATGCTTAATCCCCATCCCCAATCGGTGGGTTCAGGGGTAATAAACCTAAGAAATACGCTGAGGTTGTTTCTTGCTGTTTTTGGAGTTTTTTTTGAGAAATTTTTCTTCTCATTCGAATCTTTTTATCACGAAAGATATGCTCTATTGTCGCAAATAAAAACTTTCGACAAACCAACCAACGACACCCTCCACTACTGAAAAATCAATTTTATAGGAACTGATCATAATGACTATTTGATGACATCAAAATTTTTTTAGTAAAAAATATCTTCTTTTTTTTTGTTTTTTTTGTTGTTTTTTTGTTTGTTTATTTTTTAATCAGTATTTTTTTGGTAAACATTTGGCACTTCATTTGTACGCCTTTTTCTTTTTTCAACACAAAAATTTTCTATATACGAGAACATACGAAAGAATAAAGTTCAATAAAACAGTCTAAAATATTATAGTCTCTATATGTACAGTGTCTGAGATTCTGAGTTGTGTATGTGTGGATTGCACGATCTTTTTGCAGTCAACAAGCTGAATGTGATGGACCGATTCGACATCAAATAAACTGACAACCAACAAACCAGAAATAACTTGATGACTAAATTCAGATTCGTACAGTGTTTACTTGAACAAAAAATGCTTAAAATTACAAATTAAAAAAAAAAAGACACATAGACAAAACATAATGAGAAACGAGAAAATATCAAGCACAACGATTTTTGTGCTGCTAATGTCACTCTGGTATTTCCCCATCAAATAAAAATAGGTGTCAGTGAAGTTCGTTTAAGTGATCATGTGAAAATCAAGATCGGAAATTGAAGGTTTCAAAAATGTCACCAACGTAGGTTTATTAATTTAAAATGATTGTTGAGAGAAAATATGAGAATCGGGAGGGAAACAATGGAAAATATATATACATCAAGTTTATTTGTATTTGATGTGTTCGCTGTAGTAAGAGAGTTGATTTTGGGGGGTTTTATTTTGTTTGGTTTTATTTGTTTGTTTGTTCGTTTTTTGTTGGTTTGTTTTTTTTGGTTTCTTTTGTTTTTTTTCCTTTATCCATGAATGTTCAAAATGTCAAGTTTTTCTTTGTGTTGCATACGACGAATTTTTTTCTCAGTCATACGTGAATTTCAAAATATACATGTTTATCAAAATAAATGCTACAATATATTAGTCAGAGTATCTATAGGAATAAATAATGAATATCTTAATATATATAAAATCGTGTACACATGGGCACTAAAATCATTCGTTTCATAAATGGACAAAACAAAACAATACTTCTTAGGTGCCATACAAAGTTTTCATCCATGAATTAAAATGACTGTTTACTTCAAGTCAAAAAAGGAGACATTTACCTCATCTCCCATATTAAATCCTCTTTCACCAAGTCAAACAGAAATCACTACACTTCAAAAGAAAAATGTTCAATTAAAACTTAATGATTGGATTCAGTACAAAGTCTTCTTTTAAATTCCTATAGAATCATTTAACTCCTTTAATATATGAGTGTACATTGTCAAAAAGTCATTCATCTCAATCACAAATGAAACCTTCGTACATAAAGTAAAATAAAAAAGGATTTATCAAAGTTTATATGGGGGTCTGCCTTTAAAGAAATCATAAGATAATCTGCGATGCGATTTCTAAGTTTCGCTGTAAGAAGTTTTATACCCAAATTTAGACTTGCCGGTAAATGATGTATTAAATATAGCATGGCTTTCATTTATCAGTGTTTTCTACACTAACGAAAATATTCACATATTCTGTCATGAAGCGTGAGTCTTTTAGCATTCTTAAGATGAAACTTGAAGAAAAACAAGTTTATTTTATTACATCCGCGGGGTGTCCTCGAAAATAAGATAAAGGGGCATAAATTGAACAGACTTTTAAAATTGTGAAAATTGTAAACACAAAACAGCTGGTGGGGGCATACAATACCTCCTGCAACAACCAAAACAACCTTAATATTGAATGCATGCGTATGTGACGTCACATCAAAAATGACTAAAATCATAAAAGAGTGTATAAACAGTGGTGCAGAGAGTAAAATTTTTGCATGCCAAGGGCAAAAATCTAACAGAAATATTTACCGTGGGCTTGTTGTTGTGTATAACAAAAATGCAATCAGCAAGAAGAAAATATCGATCTGGTGTAGAGCGTTCATTATAGGTCGTCCACGTTCATCAACATTGCACGCATTGAAGTTTTGGTTCAAAATAATAGAAGGCGCAAACATTGTGATAAGGCCGAGGAATTTGATCTTTCGAAGTTGGTAGCCTATGAAATTGTTTACAATAGGTTGGGATATCGGAAATTGTCATCTAGCTGGGCTCCAAATTAACTAATTAAAGAACACAATATTCATAAGATCAATTGATATGACTGAGAGGTATTACCACCTCCACAGTATAGTCTTGATTTGGTTCCTTCATCTTTTTGGTCCCACTAAATGATATTTATCCATGATGCGGTTCCACATAGATGACGTTGTTGTTGCACTGCCCCCAGTTTGGCCGCAGCTGCTTGATGCCACGTTCTTCAAAAAGGGTATTTATGCAAGTATATCATTCTGAATATCGACTACGTGGGAATGTGGCATAGTGTTTTAGGAAGCATATGTAGAATTTTTTTTTTTTTTTTTGCTGTAGAGTAAAAAAAAAACATATTAGATGAGTAAATGTCCGAACCTTACTTTTAAGCTCTACTATTTCAATAGGATATGACAATCGAACCTCTTTTTTGTATTGAAAATATTAACACGTTTTCTTCTACCCTCGTCTGGTATATATACAAAGCGATGAATAAATTGTCACCATTTTGAATAATTAAATTTGCACATGTGTTCTATTTATTTCAGGTTTTGTCTTCTGTCCAGCAAACGAGACTTAGTTGGACACTGTCTGTGAAGAAAGCAGCACCATAGTGGAATTCATTCCTCCAGAAATTTGGAAACGACATAGCGTACTACGTGGCATTCACCCGGAAGCAACAATACGAATATTTCAGGATTTTTGGGTGTCAATCTGAGGACTGATTCATATTCATATTGATAAAAACCAAACACCAAGTCTACATCAAGGTGTTTAGGGTGGTCAGTTGTGATGGTGATGTTATGCCTCCATTCATCTTTCCACATAGCCTCACACTCAATATGAAGGTCTAAATCAAGTGACTGGAAAAAGTAATGCTACCCTTGATTAAATGGGAGGCCGCTAGAAAACCCTACGCCGAACAACCGGACTTTGCTCGATGCCATACAAGTAGATGAAACCAGTCTTGGTTGTAAGAAAATGTTTGCAGTCACATCACCCCTCATCTGGACGTCTATCTCCTCCGATTTCAATCTCCTTGATTTTTATGTGTGGGGCGCATTTAAGCGAGAGACAGACAAAACTCAGCGCGACACGAAAATGAACTGAGGGCAAGAATAATGGAAGAATAATGGTAGCATTTACTAATTTCAATGAAGAGACTGTTGGAAAGTATGCAAGAGATTCCGAAGCCGTGATTGAAGCCAATAGCGATTTCTCTGAATTAATTTAATCCATATCATTTTAAGATATTCTCAAATAATTTTGGAAATATATCCGATAAAGTGAAATGTCAGTGTTATTTTGCGTAATTTAGTTGCTAATTTAACCATCGCACCCCGTATGCGAAAAGTGACAAGAGGAGATACCTTTTATGGTCCGTAATTTACCAAATGGACTAAACTATTACAGATAGCTCGAGGCACATCAAGTAGTACTCGAGCGATTCCAAAAGATACATTCTCACCACAAGAAATCTATCGACCTGGTGTTGTCTTTTACGAACGGTCATTTCTCTGTTATATAAATTTTTTTAGAAATACTAGGATGAGTCAAAAGTTTTGCAATATTTTAGTAGTATGTGAAACAATTCGGCAGCTACGGATGCCTTTGCTGAGATCATAGATGTGACGAACCACACTGAAATGCGATATGCCGAGCTTGCCTGATACTCTCCGAGTGCAACTAACCGGATTTAGTTCTATGGGTTGGAGTACGGTCTCAGAATCCATGATTTGGGGCCTACCTGACCTTGCTTGATTGTCGAAGTTTTTGCTACCCAAGCGAATTCTCTTGAACTGAATATCTGGTTACTGTACAGTAATAAATTGCGCCTTCACCTTTCGCGCAACAGATATTTTTTAGGAGGGTTGCTTCATAGGTGTTATGGCCCAGTTTGAATTAGTAAGGCATAAGTTTCCGTATTAGCCTACCCTACAAAGTAAAGCAATCTCCAGTGTGTCAGCGCACCAACTACAACGATATCAACAACAGTGGGTACCTACCACGATTTGAACTGTTTCAGTCACGCAATATTCACGCCGTAAGCAAACATATGCTAAAATATTTCAAAACATTTGACTCACGCGTTGTTATAAAAAGTATGATAAATGAAAATTCTTTACAAATAAATCTGAAACAAACCTCAAACATTGATAAATATGCATTGAACAGGAAGATAAAAGTCAGCCTAGTGAAATCACGATTCCGATAGTTATTTACTTAGCTTAGCTTAGATGTGGCACAAGGCCAGGCGTATGACGCACCTCGTGAAAATGGAACTCACTAACAACTGTCTGCTAATCTATCCTGCAAACCATGTTTCTAATTAATGTATTGATATCTTCCAAGTGACCAGAACCAAACATTGACGGTAAATTTAAGGAGAAGAATCCTTGTGACGTAGTGGCTAACGTACTGGACTTTAACAAAGTAGTAAGCGAGTTCATGCTCCACTCGCGTTATTACATTCACTTTTGGACAAATACCCTCGGGAAAGATATGAACCCTATTATTATTATTATTATTATTATTATTATTATTATTATTTACTCCTTTAGAGTTTTTCACATCAGTGTTAGCAGATGGTTTTTCACTGGAGTCTGAGTGACAGCAAGTCTCCTCAAGTCTCCAGGACCCGTCTCAGGATTCTGGCCGTTCATAGCAATGCTGTCGTTTGGATAGTCTCTACCCGTCCGCCAACTTCCAAGTCCTCCAAGCCTTTTAATAATCCTTTAGTTATTGTGCCTAACGCACCAACCACAATTGGCACAATCGTTACTTTCATGTTCCACAGCTTTTTGAATTCTCTAGTAAGATTGAGGTATTTATCCTTCTTTTCACATTACTTCAGATTTATTTTGTGGTCCGCTGGGACAGCAAAGTCTACAATTTTGCAGATTCTCTTTTTTTTTTTGTTGATCATTATGAGGTCTGATCTTCTGGTCGGGATTAGGTGATCCGTTTGTATGTTAAAGTCTCATATTATTATTATTATTATTATTATTATTATTATTATTATTATTATTATTATTATCAAATAGTACCACTAACGTTCTTTTACAAGGATGCTTTGGTATTAAATAAATCTCGTAGGTTTATATGCCATTAAAATAATGAAATGGAACTGTACATTTGCATTAGAAAATAATTGTTCGATAGTACAAGTTCCATCCTTGCATAATATATTCCCTGAGGAATCTTCAGTTTAAACAAAATAATTTCTTGAATAATACTAAAATTATATTCTTATCAAGTATTTACAAATTCTGAAGGTTAATTTCCTTCTGGTATTCATCTGTAAATATTTTATCTTTTAAGTTACCAAAATATACCCAAAGTATTAGCTGATTGGTGCCAGATTATTGGAGGAGGAGGAGGAGGAGGAAATATTATTCTGTGAATTTTTCAGACAAGTATTCTAGTCTTAATCAACCAGTGAAATTTGGACTCATTGATAATGTCTTGAGACCAGAATATTAGAATAAAAATTCTAGACGGTAGCGCAGTCTTGCTTTAGTTTGTTTGTTTAATGGCGTATCAACCATCGTGGGTTATTTAATGTCAAAGGCATCCTTGTAGAAGAACAGCAAGGATACTATTTAAACCATAGATTGGGGGGGGGATTAGTTCGTTTCATACCTTTCCCTGGGGGGTATTAGACTGAAAGAGGACGTAATAGCACGACTAGTACCGCATTATATTTCATGCTTAATAAATGAAAGTTGACAGTAAATTTAATAATTTATTTATACTTTTAAATAAATTTCATTTGAAGCACTTTGAAATTGCTCAGTTATTGTTGTTCGCCAATGATCCGGGAGACCGGGGTTCAATCCGAGGTCGAGTCATATCAAAGACTCAAAAAATGGTACTTGATGCAGCATTGCTTAACACTCAGCATTATATCAAAGGTAAAATGGAGCAATCCAGGGAAAGGAGTATCACCCTCCCCTACCCCTCGGTGTAGTAGCTATTGAAAAGGGAGCCTTCAGGTCTCCCTCGACTAAGGTCGCCAATTTTTACTTTACTTTATTGTTCCTAAATACTGTAAAGGGGACGAGTAGTAATTTACTAAGCTTTTTGCTTAGATGTGAAACAAGGCCACATGAATGGAGCACCCAATGAGAAAGAGGATGAGTAAAACATTAAGACAAATTATGCAAATTAGCAAACAGGAAAAAAGTTGCCCAAAAGTCATGTTAAACGAATTTTGTCTTGACTCAAATACAGATAACCCATTCATGGATTCAAACCGGAGTTCCGCAGATGGATTAGCATGATGTACCACAACCCTCAGGCAGTGGTGCAGGTGAACGGAAGGCGTTCGAGGGTATTCGCGACCGAGCGTTCGGTCCGGCAGGGCTGCCCCCTGTCTCCTCTTCTCTATGTCCTTGCGTTGGAGCCCTTCCTGCGCAGGCTTAGGGATGAGAGGACAAGTCCGTCCCTGCGCGGTATACCTTTTGTTAGCAGCCTTACGGCAAGGGTTTCCGCGTTCGCTGATGACATCACAGTTTTTGTGTCCCACCGTCTGGATATAAAGGCTGTGAAAGAGGCGGTTGTCGAGTACGAGCGGATCGCAGGAGCCAAGGTCAATTTTGACAAAAGCGAAGGTTTGCGGCTTGGTGCTTGGAGGGGTAGCAATACTCTTCCAGGGCCCTTCCGCTGGAGTGACGGACCCATCCGCATCCTCGGGATGTGGTTCGGCCCCGACCTCCAACTGGAGCGAAATTGGTCGGAAGTACAAACCAAGGTGAATGCTCAGGTGGGAATCTGGCTTCCAAGGAGGTTGTCCTTAAAGGGCAGGGCGGAGGCGTGCGCCACGTACGTGTTCCCTCTGATCCTTTACCGATTGGCTGTACTTCCTCTGCCTAAGAAACGTCGGTTGGCACTGCAACAATCCCTCTCCAGATTGCTCTGGGGAGGTGCAAGGCCGATGGTCCGTAGGCAGGTCTGTATCCAACGTACACTCAACGGGGGTCTGGGTATGCCTGATCTGGAGAGTCACTGGCTTGCTGAAAGACTTGCATACCTGGGCCGGTCCTTGACGGGGGACTCAGTGTGGAGACGAAAGGCGAGTCGGACTTTTCCTCGCCTCAAGTCAGACCCAAAGGCTGAAGGTCGACGTAAGCCTTTGGGCGAAGCACTGTTTGTCCGCGAGTGCCAAAAGGCCCTTCGTAACCTTCTTGGGTCCAGTGACCTTTCACGGCCTCGGAAAGAGCTATATCGGGAGTTAGTGGTGGGTTACGCTTCTGATCCTCTTAGCGAGCGGCGAGGCTGGACGGCGGAGGAGATCCGCTCTCACTGGAATTGGGCGCCAGGATCGAGTTTCTTGAACAACTCCGAGTTCTCGCTCACCTGGCGACTTGTACGGAATGTGTTACCCCTTCTCGGCTTGAACTACAGAGCGGGCCTAGCAGACATGCCTGATTGTCCTCGCTGCGGCAATGGATTAGAAGAAACGGCTGAGCACGCCTTCTACTATTGCGAGCGTGTTCGCCCGTTTTGGGATCACGTCGGGGAGTGGACGGCTCGCATCGAACCCAAGCAGCTCGTGCTGGTCGACGTTGGTTACGTCGTAGACAACGTTCTTCATCCGTTTCAGGGTGAGAAGCGTGTGGTGTTTCTCGCGATCCTGGCTGTAGCTCGAATGGTGATTTGGATTACGCGAAAGAAGGGATTGTATGACGATGCAAACTTTTCTCATCGCGATCTGGTTTTGTATTTTCAGCATCAGCTGAGGGTCAAAATCAGATGCGATAGAAAACGCTTGGATCGCATAACATTCAACAGAAGGTGGGTGAATGCAGCGAGCCTGGTCGTAAAAAAGGAGGCAACGTTGGCGTCATCCTTCTCTCCTCTGCCGGCCCATGGCGTCTATGGTACGGGTCTTTCGGGACCCCACCCCCGGTAAGTAGGCAATGTTTTTCCCTTGTAACCTAGTTAGCAGTATGTTGTCAGTCATTGTCCCCGTCATCTAGTCATTAGTATTCAAGATCTTCCCCATCCCCATTATTTTTCTACCCTAACCCGTATCCCAGTCCGCTTTTACTGAAGATCTTGAACATTCATATGTATAAAAATCATATTACCGGCTTGTATCGACCCATACCGCGCCCGACCCTTTATTTCTTTTCTCCCCTATAGATTAGGATCCCAGTCCCACCTAGGGCAGGTCCGACTTGTTTCCGGTTCTTTCGCCCCGGAAAACAGTCGGCCTCCAATTTTATAGACGGGGGGATGGGAGGGCAACCAAACGGGTGATTTTTCCTTTGTTTCTTTGTTTTTGTATATATTTCGGGGTTTTTCTCCTATCCCCATCATATGAATTCATTTGTAAAAATCACAAGTTGTAAATAAAATCATGCATCACTTCCGGGGTTTTAAGTAGGTCTTTCTTCATAGAGCAAATGTGGTATTTTGGTGGTAGCAGCGCGCATGGCGACGGATGAATGACTATATATTGTATTGTTGAATGGGTCGGCGAATGTGGCTAGCTAGGTCCCCTTAGTAAAAACATAGTTAATGCAAGACCGCACCCTTCCCCTACCCCAAAAACTTAAGGCCTTGTGCCTTCATTATATAAAAAATATAATGAAATAAACAGATAACCCATTCACAAAATTATGGGGGTGTCCTCGTGGTATAATGGCTAAAGCGATGGATTTCGGAATCGTAGTACGCGAGTTCGAACTCCAGTCGTGCTATTACGTTAACGTCCGGACAAATACCCTTGTGAAAGATATGAACCACTTTATCCTCCCAGCTATGGTTGAAATAGCATCACTACTGTTCTTCTGGAAGGATGAATTTGGCATTAGATAACCCACGAAGGTTGATATGCCATTAAACAAAGAAAACAATCAAACACAAAATTATTTTTCTTCCATCTTTATTAACTAGTCAAACACATAAATTAAGATGAACACAAATTTATTTTTACTTGTAAATTCTTTAAATATTTAGCGACAGGCGAAAATAGAGCGGATACAATCAAGAAAAACTTGTGCTGATTTTAATAATTAGAAATTTGAAAATCGGTTGACACAAAGGTCAGCTGAAACAAATTGGACTGCGAAAAAGTAGAAATAAAAGTTCTCTGAGTAGATATCAATTAGTATTAGTTAAATATATTATTAGTCACTTGTATTATGAAAAGCCATTGCGAAACAACAACAACAACAACAACAAGTCTTAGGCGTTCCTAGAAAAGACAATTTTACTCTTTAATGCCATGAAGAACTCCACATTAAAAACGAACTTATAAATAAATACAATCCTAGTTTTGTATGTGAAAGATCCGTTCTAAAAATAAACTTAGATTCTAAAAAGGACTTTATGAAGTAATTAAAGGAGAATATTTGGAACGCAATTTCGTTTGATGAAAGTAATAAAAACGTTTTATTGCTCCAGTTCAAATGAGTTTCTTCATTTCAAATCAGTTGATCAGTAAGTTCAAAATACTGAGGAAATAGTTTATAGAAATTTCTCTGCAAATGACAGTTCAAAAATAGAAAACAATGAAATAAGTTTGAAAATTTTTGAATGGTTGCGTTATCAGTGACACATATAGGGAGACGGTTTGGTCTAGGCAGCTTTTTAAATAATGAATATAAAACATACATAACTCTTTTTATTTGAAAAACATGTTGAGCAATACAGGATATGAATTTAGTTTTTTTCTAAATGGGAGGAAATTTTTTTATTATAATTGTAATGAAACATCGCAATTTAGATTGTACCGGTAAATGTACGAAATATGTTGCAAAGATTATCTTAAAGCTTTTAATATCAACGAAAGATGTGGCAGTCACAATTGCTGAGAATAAAGAATAGAATTTTCTATTCTTACTTTTAATCCCTAATATATTTTGTGCTTCTGAAATAACCTAAAAATACTTAACTAAAATCTTTAAAATTACAATTATAATATTCTGAAAGGATTTGCTATTTTTATTATCAATTTAGCCGCTAAGATAAGCTAATAAACCACATCCGTGGTGTATAGAATACCCGGATTGTATCCTTTGCAGAGGTGGAACCCCACCACCAAAAAAAAAGGGAGTGTCCTAGGGATAGAAGTAAACAGAATCTGATGATGAAGTTTCAGTTCGGGAGCTCTGACGAGTGGGAAGTACTTCTTCATTGCCATTATTCTGACCGGGAGTGGTAGTACCTGTTAGGGTCTAATTTATGGGTTAAATGGATCTGTCTGAAAATCACTGTATTTATGGGAATTGTTGATATCTTTTAACTTCTTAAAAAAACTTAGAAAACTACACGGAAATGTCAATAGAAACTTACAATATACGCTATTTCCAAGCCTCTATGCATTAAATAACCCCAAATGGGTTTACATACCGTTAAAATCAACAATCACCACATAGCAAATGTAACTTGAATACATTCTGTACTCGTCAAAAATAACGTTTCATACATGTACTTTGCCATAGAATAGATTTAATGAAATTTATTCAATTACGCAATGTACAAAGTGTTAAACGAGGATGACTGAGCGAAGTAACATATAAAGTTACGTTCGTTTGTTTTATTTTAGTCCATCTGTTAAAGAGAGGTTTGCTTCCTTGACATGTTTGATTTGATATAAACATGTACGAAACAGTTCACACATATTCCAAAGGAGAGGTGACATTTAGATAAGTTTTTCTCACTTACTATTCAGTGCGGTAAATCTCTTTAAAGGCTCATAAAATACCAAAGGGCAAAAATATCAACAGTTAACGTCGTCTTTGCTGTTGAATATAAAAAAAAAATTCTGTTAAGTTGTGAATTGCTGACATCCACAGCTGCATGTTCGAAGCGGATTGAAGAAAAACATGTCAAATAGAAAATGGAAAAAGAAAATCATTTTTCAACAAACACCTAGTTTTTTTTTCTCATAAGAAATTAGAAGGTTATGATTTGAAAAATAATGTTCGTGATCAAGTAAAAGCGCAAATATGTTTTGCAGCTAAAATTGTACAAAATTCTATGTTTATATTTTAGTAGATGAAGTACCCGTCTACGTTAAATAAAAAATTCATCATGGTTTGGTATATCGATACTGGTGACGAGCTACAATTTTCGTAAGTTATGAGAAACTGCACAATATATATATATATATATATATATATATATATATATATATATATATATATATATATATGTATATGTGTGTGTGTGTGTGCGTGTATGTGTACTATATTTTATATCTATATCTATATCTATCTATCTATATATATATATATATATATATATATAAATTACTTGTAGATTCTTTGTTACTACAGTCAACATCAAGAGATAGTGGCATCTACATAGATAGATAGATAGATAGATAGATAGATAGATAGATACCACTATATCAAGAGATAGCGGCATATATATATATATATATATATATATATATATATATATATATATATATAGAGAGAGAGAGAGAGAGAGAGAGAGAGAGCGCTATCTGTTGATTTTTACTGCAGTAACAAAGAATCTTCAAGTAATTTGTTTTTAATCATTTTATATACATATCCTCTTTGTAAATACTAGAATTTTTCTGAACAATTATTGTAGATACACGGATGGAATCTTTAATTCATTTTCGCAAACTTTTCACCATTGTTCAACACCAATATTCATTGCAAAGTACTTACAGTTAGGTCACGCGTTTAACTTACGTTCACGCAAGATCACCCAAGTTAAATAGCAATAAGTCAATTTTTTACGTTACAATCTTCTCCTTGGTTGAATAATTATGTATTCTAAATTTAGAAACTCTAAACCGTTTAGCTATATATATGAAGGTTTTTTAATTATTAATATAGATCTATCTAAATATAAATTCCTGCCAATTGTTGTTAATCGTTTATATAATTTGTTATTTTAGGGGACACGTATAAGTTTAAGTCTGTAATTTTTTTACTACACATTCTATGTCTACTCAACAATGCAACACATTAAAAAGATGCTCTATCTACAAAAGATGTTCAACCTGCAAAAATCTGCCAGAGTTTTAAATTGTTCATAACACAGGAAGTGAAAAATAAAACAACCTCTGAGTGCGTGTAGATACATTAGACACATTGTATGATTGCCAAAATCTGGTCTGAACATTCTCTTAAATTCTTGCTCCCTAACCAGTGCTTTAAAAAACGTTTCTAAATTTTACCCGCCTCTACAGCAATCTATTTATTTCTCACCTTTTCTTCGCTGCATTTATTCTTTGTGTGAGGTGTCTTTCCTCATATCTATTTGTGGGTTAACGTTTGCTGATTATATATATATATATATATATATATATATATATATATATATATAATCGTTCAATATTTTAATAATTGCATTCCTGACGTACAAAAAGTTTGTGCTAAATTTTAAGAACTAACCATTTTGGTTTTCATCAAAAATAAATATTTTTCAGATGTTATAGTAAAAGAATCAAATCTAGGTTCGCCAATCAAGGAATTTGAAGTAAATTATTATAAACTATATGCCAACATTAATAGGAACAAAGAAGAAACGATTCCGCAGACATGTTCATCTCGAAAGATAAGACAGTAAGTAAATATTAGGATTTACTTATCAATCTCTGTTTACGTGATTCGCTGTTGCTAAGAGAATAAGATATACGGAATATGCAGAAAAGAGTATTTGAGATAAGTATAGAAATCTGTATGCACCTCGACTATTCACGTGATTGGTAAGTAAATGTAGGCCGCCTTCAAATTTCAAATAGGAAGAAGTTATTTCATTTTTTCTTTTTTTTTGGGGGGGTCTTCCTTTACTTTTTTTTTCTTTTTTTTTTCTTTCTCTCACGTTATAAACCTAACGAAGGCTGAAAAGTGAATCGGCCTAAAAAGGTTCATTTGTTTGCACAATTTCTGGAATGTTAATCACTCTTCTCAAAGTTATTTAAATATTGCGCAACAATTTTGAATCAATTTTCTTCATTTCTTTTTTTGAAACCAAAATAATACAAAGAAATACAACAGGATATTTTCTGTTTAAGAATAGTTATTCCTTACTTTTTTTATTTTGTCAAGAAAGTTTACAATCAGAAATTTTCTTTTGATATGCTGGTCCTAAAGACTGTAAGAACGAAGAATTCAAAATAAACGTTAACATCAAAAACGCTTTGTTTTTTAAAATAATATCTTATTAATTCACGTGTTTAAAATTGATTGGATTGGAACAGCCTCTTGATTAGTGTCCTGCACCTGATGATAAGGCCTTCATTCTAGAGATCTGACAAGTGTGAAGAACCCTTTCATTGCCATTACTCTCAAGTCCACTTTTACCCGAATGGGTAGTATCTGTTAGGATCGCTTTGTGGGTCAAATAAATATCTTTAGACATTTTTTTTTCATTCGACAGGACTGTGTGAAAAAAAAAACTTTTTCGAAACAACAACAACACAAAAAAATATGAATATGAACATACAATGAACGCAGTTCCCTAACCTCTAGGCATAGAATTACCCAAACGGATTCACATGCCTTTAAAATCAATCAATAGGCCAATTTAAATTGCAGCTGTAAAATTTCGCACAATGTCATGAGATTAATTTGAATTTGGGGTAGGGGTTTCATTCCTGGTTTCAGACAGGAGAGTTTTTTGCTGAAAATTTTCCAAAATGAAGCCTTATTCCTTTTATGGATAAATTGTTAGTTTTATCAATTTTTCCAATAGCCATTTTCTGTGGAAATGACATAAAACAAACCTCACAACGAAAAAATATTTCATTTAAAAGTCAAGGTGAATATGTTAACCTGTGTTTTCATCCATATATATTTAACTAAAGGCGAAAAAAGTTTCTTTTCATCAAAGATAAAATATATCCCAAAGACATGCAGCAAAACCATTAAAATGATTAAGAATAAAGCACGCAGAAATTTACGTTTTTATTAATCCACTTGTAAATAGCGGTGGTACTCATAACGTAACGGTTATCGTCGTAAAAAGTTGACTTAGCCACCGGAGTTTAAATCGTTAGCGACGATTTTCGCATTCACATAGCGTTTATACCCTTGAGAAAAGTATGACTTTAACTATTGTGCCACCAGCTATTGGTAAATAGTTGATCAGACTAGGCTCTTTAACCACGGCATGATAATCGGTCTAAGGGAAGGAAAATTCTGAATTCCAGCCAGTTGTAGACATGGATAGGGATGGGCACCACCAGACTGATCCTTCAAAAGATACGCAACATGATTCCCAAACCAGTTTTTATGGGACTCGTGAAGAGTTGATATATCGGTCACAAAAATTCTCACGACTCCTTGATGAGAAATACCGTTATGGTTAAACGAAGCATTTCTCGATGCCACGATAAACGAGAATAAAAAGTTTTCCAACTTTTGTAAACAATATTTACATTCACCCTAAAACTGGTTTCAGGTTCGTAAAACTATAAATTCTTATTTTTTATGACGAACTTTACGCTATTATCTTTCAATAAAAACGAGAAATAAAACTTCAAAGTTGATATTTAAATTCTGTCATACATTTTAAAACATCTTAACAAAAGTCCGAGTACACACTTATATAATAATATTCTTCGCTCTGCTAAAAAAAACATTTGTGTCCGTTATAGAATAGCTGAAAATTTCATTTTAATCGGGTTGGCTGCCTCAACCAGTGTGAGGAAGTACAAATGCCATCGGCTAAGAATGGATGACCGAAGTGAAGAGGTCTGATTTTATCTAATTCACTTTACCACAGTCCCAGGAAGTACAGTGAGTGAATTCTAAAGTGAAAGTGTGGCTGAAAACTAGACAAAGCTAAGACAGCTTCCAAGAATTAATAGTCAACCTTATCGAAGCACATAGACTTAAATTAATCAGTACGGCCTGTCAACTTTTTCTAAATCATGCATATTGAATATCTTGAAATTCCGCTTGGCATCAGTCAGACTTAACCAGGAGACACTGTAATTGGTTTGCCAAGACCTAGACCAATATACTTAACCCTATGTAAAAAAGCAAAAATTACTAACCTTATCCCTACCAAGTCTGATCTTACGAAACAATTACTCTCTACCGTTGAAGCGCTGGCTAATAGTCCCTTGTTTCGTAGTTGTATATTAGTATCTGCTCAGGGACAAATATGGGTGACAACCTCAAGTACCCTTCCTAGAAAAGAAAGCCAATCTTGTCCATTCCGACTTTTTTTCTATCAAATTATCGGACCAGATACTCCTCCGGAGCAGTTATCAAAATAAGCTGAGAAAACATCAAACGTCCGATTCAAAAATATTTCCACAATCACCTACAATATGACAGGACTCTTGGATACAACATTTATACCGAAGCTGTGGAAGTTGTGAGTGCATGTCACTCATTTAGACACTGATCTCTGGCCTTGGCTATTCACACGAGATGACCAAAGATTGAGTTCTTGAACTAAATTTACTGGATGCCAGGACATCGGTCACCTATCCCATGGATCCTTAGCCTATCTCAGTCTTGTAAGAGACCTCCGATCTCCTGGCAGAAAGTCAGCTTAACAATTCAATTCGAGGATTTCTTCCAGAACTTTCTTTATTACTCTATGTTATACAGAGTTGCAGAGACAACATATTAAATCCTTTGTCGGATTTACAATCTTTTCCCAAAATTACTGTGTGCCTGTCCCATTCGAAATCCCAGCAGTCTTTAGGAAGTTTTTTGGATCATCTCCATCCTTCAACGCGTTGGAAGTTGTAGAAGACCCGAAGGTCGCTAAGTTTACGAGAATAGAAGTTTTTCTTTTCCTTTTCAGTTCTTTCAGACGAATACAACAGATGTTTACTACGTCATTGAATCTTTGGTTTATCCCTTCCTTTTTCTTGTCTCTTCTTTGTTCTTTACTGGAGCCTCACCATCAGATTGTTTAATGTCATAACAAGGACACTCCCTGGGAGAGTCTTACCCCTCTGCAGAGATGCAGTCAATGTATTTTGTATCCCCAGCAGACTGGGCCAAAAGGGAGTCTTACCCCTCTGCAGAGATGCAGTCAGTGTATTTTGCATCTCCCATGTAACTGGACCATAAAATATTAAGGTAAAAGGCGTGTAACTTGTAATGTTTGTAAATCACACTTTACACATTTTTTTTCGGATTCTTCTTCAAATGCACTTTTTAAAAATATTGGAGAAACAGTAAATCAATTAGATTAGAGCAGATAATTACATTTCGATACAAAATCGACCCCTAATTTTGTATAGTTGTTGACAGATATTTACTTGAAAGAGTGAAAAATATTCCATGAAGCAACGCAAATAAATTTCTATCCCTTATACACTTGTGGAAGTTGACATAAAACTACAAAGAATAAAAAGGACTGAATAACAAATAAGGTCAATTGGCGTGAAATAACCCACAGAGGTTGATATGCTGTTAAATAAAACTCAAATTAGAACAAGTTACGTGCACATAACAGAACTAGCAGACCATTATTTGTGAATTCGTTTCTATCGGGGTGCCTCAAATTTATGCTTTTGTATCAATATTATCTTAGTAAGTAACTATTATAACAAAACTATCCGATTGATTGATTGATTTTAACGTCATGTCAACCCGTCTTGAAATATTTTATGCCTTGAGGTTAGGGAATCGCATTCATTACATGATCATATTTACATCTTTTGTATATTTTTTCTAAAGAATTTTTTTTCACACGATTCAAGCGAATACGAATGATTTTAACAGATCTGTTTAACCCATTGATGGGACGCTAACAAGTACTACCACTCAGGGGCAGAGTGGAACTGGAAGTAATGAAGATATACTCCACACTCCCCCGAACGGTAACCTCACCATCAGATGCAGTTTAGCGTCAAATCCAGACCTTCCTTTTGGGGGTTCCCTACCCCCACCTCTGAAGGGGGATATAGTTAGCCTATTCTAAGCCCTACCGTCAGGACTGAACAATATCCGGAAGAAAAACTGATCGATTTTGTATCTATCTACGATTGTTCAAATAGCCGACAAAGTTATTTTTATTAAGGTTAATTTAGTCTCATACAAGGACACATGTAACTCACTATATAATTGCAATGATTTTCTAGCTTAGCTCATTAACCATTTCTCTCTGGGGAAGCATTCACAGCAGGACTTTTCTGTCAAGAAGAAAAAGCTATTGAAAAAAAAAAGAAATATTGTTTTGCTCTGGTTAGATAGAGCTTAAGAAATCTTTAGGAACTAAAAAATCACGTACCAACAAAATACAAAAAAAAAAAAAATAGAGAATTATCTGGAATATAATTAAAACACTTCCAAAATAATATATCTCCCAAAAGCTTTGTTTAACGTTAAAATATTTCAGGATTCTAATTCAGTTGCTGGCACAAGAAAATTAACTAAACCTTCTTAAAGAATAATTTTGAAAATACTTGTGAGAATCCAGATGGTTTAGAAGTTCAAATCCTTTTAAAGCAAACTACATCGGTTGACCAGATATGTCCAATCAGTTTTATGAATCATCTTTGATTTATTATGAAAACTCCATCAATCAAACTAGTTGTGCAAAAAAATTATGAATAAACTCAAGAAAGTAAAATGTATGAATCTGTTAAGCGTCTTCATCAAACAGAAATATAAAGTGAAAATAACACCAATTTGATTATTGATAAGTTAGTAAGTATCTTTTATTCTTTGTTCTTATTTCGTTCAAATATCTAACACATCAGAGGAATGCGTGAAAGTTACCAACTCTGCTTAAGGGAAAGAGACATGTGTCATCTTAAAAGTGAATTTTTTAAAGAATTAACTGATAAAGATATAATCAAAGCGTGGATGGAAAAATACGAATAATCTGCCCAGATGAAGAAAGTGTTTAAATTGAAATTCTTTGCGACTTCAATAAACGGTGTGTGCAGCAGTTAAAGTTTTGGCTGTAGAAATGTATCTTTATTTTTACTTACAAAGTTTCAATGCTGTAGAGTTTTGTAATAAAAAATATCTAATGACATTCTTTTGTATTATATAAATGATATCTAATAATATTCGTTTTGATTTCGCAACAAATAATAAATTTTTTAGTTCAGATTCTTTTTAGTTTTTAGTTTTTAAAAAATAACATAGAAAAATAGTTTTCATAAAAAATTGTTCAGGGCTGTGAATATTAATGGATGATATTTTATGTATTAAATCATCTTACTTTGTACCGTTATCTATTTAGAAGGAAGTTACTTACTAAGTAAGAGAAACTCACCTAAAAGTGAGCAGATAGAAAATGCTCCTTTAGCCATTCTCAATTCCACCGAGCAGTTTAACTCCAGGCTTGTTTGGGGGTCATCAGGAGAGTATGTGCACCTTTTCGGGGCTTTCCTCTCGACGGTTTTATTTGCACATCGGCCCCCCTCCTCACTGACATGAGGCCCCATTATTGCATCCTATCAAATTTGCGTCTAACGGCGAAATAAGTAGAATAAAATAGATTATTTGAATATATCGATGATACTCTACCAACGATATATGACGTTGCACAAAGAATAAATCATGTAGCGTTCCGAATTTGTAAGCTAATTAGCAAATCTGACACAAGCGCTTTCTACTGTAGACTCAAATATGTTTTTGTTTTAAGCAGAAAAACGGAAAGTATTATTATTATTATTATTATTATTATTATTATTATTATTATTATTATTGTAACGATGCGCAATCTACACTCATATAGTATTACTGTTGAGTTTGAATTTTACTAGAGGCTTCATACAAAATTAATATTTGTCGTAAAAGACATTATTATTATTATTATTATTATTATGTTACTCTTTGAGAGTTTTTCACATCAGCGTGACTTGATAGTCTCTCACAAGAGTTTGAGTGACAGCAAGTCTCCTCAAGTCTCCAGGACTCTTCTCAGTATTCTGGCCGATTTCACTAATGCTGTTGTTTGGATGGTCTCCACTCGGCCGCCAACTTCCAAGTCCTCCAGTTCCTTTAATAATCCTTTAGTTACCATGCCAAAAGCACCAATCACAATTGGTATTATTGTCACCTTTATGTTCCATAGTTTTTTTCAATTCTCTAGCAAGGTCGAGGTACTTATCTTTCTTTTCACATTCTTTCAGTTTTATTCTGTGGTCAGCCGGGACAGGAAAGTCGACAATTTTGCAGATTTTCTTTTCTTTTTTTTTTTGTTGATTATTATAAGGTCTGGTCTTCTTGTAGAGATTAGGTGATCCGTTTGTATATCAAAGTCCCATAGAAGTTTGTATTTGTCATTTTCTAGGACAGGTGCTGAGTTGTGCATATACCATTTGTTGGCATGGTCAAATTTAAATTTCTTGCACATTTCCCATTGGATCACCTTGCCCACCCAATCGTGTCTAGCCTTGTACTCCTTCTGTGCCAATTTGCTGCATTCGCTTATTACGTGATTGATGGTTTCATCTCTATCCCCGTATAGCCTACATTTGTTATTTTGTTATGTCTTATCTATCCTCACCTTGATATGATTGGTTCTTAAGGCGCTGTTTTGTGCTGCTATTAGGAGAGATTCTGTTTCTCTCTTAAAGTTTCCTTTTCTTAGCCATGTCCTGGTTTTGTCGTGTAAGATGTTGTTTATTAGTCGTTTAAAACGCCCATAGAGTTGTTTTCCTTCCCATTTTTGTTTCTTAGTTATTGTCATTCTGTTATCTATCGTGTTGTCAGGATTGTTTCTAATGGCCGTAATCAGTCCTCGTTCGTGTTTTTCTGTGTAATCTTCGAGTCGTTATAGCGATGTATCAACGCTGTCTTCGATGCTGGCAAGTCCTCTTCCTCTCTCTTTTCTTGATACATATTGTCTGTCAACGTCGTCTCTAGGTGTAATGCTTTGTGCATGGTCATTAGTTTTCTAGCTCTTTGGTCCATTTGTCTAAGTTCATCTCTAGTCCACTTGAGAAAGGGTCCAGAATATCTAACGAGGGATACAGCCCAAGTGTTTATTCCTTTGATAAGGTTTCTGCTAGAGAGTTTTGTCTCGTGTAGTTTTCTAGTTCTCCTGAGATATTCTTTTTGAATTTTGTTTTTCATTTCCACTTGTTTGATGGTGTCAGCCTCCAAGATTCCTAAGTATTTGTAGGTCTCGTTTTCTGCGAGTGTTCTGATCTTGTCTTGATTTGGTAGTTCTATTCCGTCAGTGAGATGTCGTTTACCACTTTTTATGACGATCAGGGCGCATTTTTCAATGCCAAATTCCATTCCTATGTCTTGACTGTATATTCTAACTGTGTATATTAGTGTTTCCAATTCTTTTTCATTTTTGCAGATAGTTTTATGTCACCCATGTACATTAGGTGGCTGATCTTTTCTTGCGATCTACTAAGTTTGTATCCGGCCGTGCATTTTCTGAGTATATGGTTTAGTAGCATAATGGCAATTATGAATAGTAGGGGTGACAGTGCATCTCCTTGGAAAATCCCTCTTTGGATCTTTGTTTCAGCCAAGGTTTTTCCTCCTGCAGTTTATTCAACTCTCCAGTTTTTCATGGTTTTTTCGATGAAGTTTGATTTCGTGTGATATTTTGTACATTTTGGGACAGTTTATTATCCAGGTTTGCGGAACCATATCATATGCCTTTTTGTAATCTATCCAGGCCATAGCTAGATTTTTTCGTCTGTTCTTGCTTTCATTTAGGATGTTTGGATCTATGTAGAGTAACTCTGCTGTGCCTCTGGATCCTTTGTGGCATCCTTTCTGTTCGTCTGGGAACAATCTGCGGCTTGTTAGCGAGTAGTATATCTCTTCCCTTACATGTGCTGTTAATATTTTCCACATCATCAGTAAGCAAGTTATGGTTCTATAATTGTTTGGAACAGTTCATTTACTTGGGTCCTTTTGGATTAATGGGGCATTTCCAGGCAGGTACTTGTGCATCTTGTAGGCATCTGTTCATTCCTAGTGCTAGTCTGTCGTGAATGGAGGTGAATTTCTCGAACCAGAATCCATGTATTCCATCATGTCCTGGCGTTTTCCAGTTTGATATTTTTTCAGAGTCTTTTTGAGTAGTTCGATGTGTATTTCCGCTTTGGGGCCTTCCTCGAGTCGTTCTAGTTCTCTTGTCCTATCGTTTATCCGTTCATCCATTCGGGAAGTATATTAAAACCTAAGTTTTAACTTGTTAAAGTCCGTTGTCCTGCTTTTTTTTTACTTCCCAAGCTAATAGAGTGGACTGCATAAAAGATTTTCTATTTCAGCTTCATGGTAATATCTTATACTTAAACTAGTTCTAAATGTGGTGGTGATATTCTTTCACGTGATATTTCTGATGATTTTCCGGCGAAATACCGGGCTAAAAGGTCTATCAATTGAGAAAGTCGTTGGGCAATATCGAGGGTTACGAGGTAAATTTAAACAATTCTTCAGTTAGCTCGACATAATTTTACCTGATAAAAACATTTAGTCGATTAGTGACACTCTTCAGTTAAAATATAACCATAATTCACCAACAGATTTTACAAGTCACCGAAAATCAAGTGTTTTTTTTGTTTTGTTTTTTTTAAAAAGAGCGTTTTGTACTAACCTCTTATACCCAACGAGCGTTCCTGAATAATTATTTAGTCTGTGTACACATTCACATATTTGCTGGTTACTAAGTAAAAGTTGGGGGGTTCTTTTATATCTTTCCTAAAAATTACATGACACCTGATTCTAGAAAATTCTATTCGAAAATTCTGTTGTTATCATTATTTACTCCTTTAGAGTTTTTCACATCAGTGTTAGCTGTTGGTTTTTCACAGGAGCTGAGTGACAGCAAGTCTCCTCAAGTCTCCAGGACTCGTCTCAGGATTCTGGCCGTTCTCAGCAATGCTGTCGTTTGGATAGTCTCTACCCGTCCGCCAACTTCCAAGTCGTCCAGGCCCTTTAGTAATCCTTTAGTTATTGTGCCTAAAGCCCCAATCACAATTGGCACAATCGTCACTTTCATGTTCCACAGCTTTTTCAATTCTCTAGCAAGGTTGAGGTACTTATTCTTCTTTTCACATTCCTTCAGATTTATTCTGTGGTCCCCCGGGACAGCAAAGTCGACAATTTTGCAAATTCTTTTTTTTTTTTTTTGATTATTATAAGGTCTGGTCTTCTGGCCGGGATTAGGTGATCCGTTTGTATGTTAAAGTCCTATAGGAGTTTATGCGTATCATTTTCTAGGACAGGTGCTGGGTTATGCATATACCATTTATTAGTATGGTCATTATTATTATCATTATTATTATTATTATTATTATTATTATTAGTAGTAGTAGTAGTAGTAGTAGTAGTAGTCATGTAAAGGTATAGAAAACCAGATGAAAAGGAATGTTTTTCTGTTGTGTAAATGTTTTTAAACCTGCAAACCTAACAAAGTTCTACCCTGAATTTTATTTTGAATGATTTTATATGAAGAAAAAGCAATTTGTTTATGAATTTACTTTTTTTTTCTTCTTCTTCTTCTTCTTTTGTACTGATGGTGATGAGGGTCATAATAAAAGATATGATAAGGGGATTGGCTAAGGTGGAAAAACCACGACAAAATGTTGATGCAATAATCACGGGCTTCAATCTAGAAGCAAATGATGTAGATAAAATTTACTGATATTAAAACACTAATTAGATAACAAAGCATTAAAGATATTCTGATTGTTTCCATTCATTCTATGTTCTTATATTCTCAATGAATAAGTTCAAGAGAATATAACGTAATATTGGAGATCGATATTGGAGATCGATAAACTGCTGGTTAGTTTTCTTGCCAAAAGTTTAAAGAATCCTGTATCTTGAATTATTACTAAATACATTTATTTAACAAGAAACAATATGAAATATTCTTATTGATAAACGGGATCCAAATCAATGATTTAGTAAAAATATGGAAGGGCATATCAGCTGGGGCTTAACGATAACTCAGAGACGAGGAAAAGTGAACAAAAAGAAGAATGAAAATAAAAACGAAGCGAGTGCATCGACATTGGCAGGTTCCAGTAAATTGAAAAATCAAGTGGCCATAAGGTACAGATTGATGTTTTGACTGTTCTTGTTGGCGTAGCTTCTACCATCTTTCCTAGGTTAAGAGAGTCGGTCGGGTGGTAGATTGACGTAGAATATAGAGAAGAAATCAGAGCGAATGAAATCGAGGGAAATTACGAGAGAGTAGAAAAGAATAAGATAAGAAAGAAAAAAAAAACGGGGATAGAAAGGAAACCCTTCAGGGTTTGAAAAGTAATTAAGCACAGTAATTGAATTATTTTCCTCTACTTTGTTAGAGGAACTTAAAAGAACCGTAAAAGTCGAATATAAATCGGGAAAGTAATATTAGGTAAGGTATTCATATCTGTTTAAGGTTTTCGAATAAGACGCTTTCTTTCATTACTTAGCTACTTTTATCTTCCTGAATTACTTTAAAACGTGCCATTCTTGTAAAGATTGAACGAAATAATAGACATATAATCATTGATTTAAAACATTATATATATATATATATATATATATATATATATATATATATACATGTGTGTGTGTGTGTGTGTGTGTGTGTGTGTGTGTGTGTGTGTGTGTGTGTGTGTGTGTGTGTGTGTGTGTGTGTGTGTTGGAAAGAGTTTTCTTGTCTATACTTCACAGAGTGATAAGTGACGTGATGTAGAATGAAAAAACGTAAAAAAAAAATAATTGTCCTTAATGTGGAAAAAGGCTTACATACATATATACATGTGTGTGTATGTGTGTGTGTGTGTGTGTGTGTGTGTGTGTGTGTGTGTGTGTGTGTGTGATAGTAGTAGTAGTAGTAGTAGTAGTGCCCATAAGTACACTCTAACATCTTTTTATAAAAAGTTTTTTTTTTTCAAATACAAAGGCACCTGTTTTTTATCATTTCTTGTGAAGCATAATACAATCAAAACAGATATTATTATTATTATTATTATTATTATTATTATTATTATTATTATTATTATCATTATTATTATTATTTGTCATCAGTTTACCAAATTCAGCATCATTAAAACTTTGTAACTGAAGAGAAAATATTAACCCTTCTGTGAAGGAAAGTAAACTTTACACACACACACACACACACACACACACACACACACACACACATATATATATGTGTGTGTGTGTGTGTGTGTGTGTGTATGAGAGAGAGAAACAGAGAGAGAGAGAGTGCGTGTGTGTGTGCATGTGCCTATATATAAAGGGGTGTACTTGTGATTGTACTGCTACGTATTCATATTTTTCGTTAATGGATGATAGTTCGTGAAAAATGAGAACTAGACAAAAACGTAAATGATGGCTTTTTGCACAACCCAAAGTGTTTTATCATTCTGTAATTAACATAAAGAAACGTCATTTTTATCAGAAGTCACAATCATTTTTCTAAAAGATAACACGATTTTACATTTTCATCAATGATGTCTGCCTAAAGCTGAAATCTTTACAATTCTTTCATCCAATTTTTGTTATTAATGTTCTTTCAACCTATTTAAGAAAGAGGTAACATTCCTGTACTTTTATCTGACAAAGGAACAAACGATTATATATTTCATTAATTCTTTGATATGATATATTTGCCTCTATTTTAGTGAAACTCTATAATCATGGCATGATTCTTCCACCAGTCTCTTTAGAATAGTCTTAATAGCCAATACAGGGACAGTAAATTAAAAAACGTAATTGAGGCGAACGCAATTTCAACGCAAAGAAATTTAATTATTTTGCTATGAAAGCAGTAAGCAAATCCTGTTCAACCTTACCAGATGGTACATTGTAGATGTGACAGTACATCAAAGTCTACTTCTAGTTAATTACTCCTTGAATCAGGTTTAAAGAAAGCAGATCAGACATATTTCTTTGTGCTGTTTTTCATTACACAAAACAAGCGTATTTCAATTACAATCTAAATTCAACCGTTGGATTTCTATTAATGGTTGTCCTAAACTTCACGTAGGTCACAAGGTCATTCAAGAAATTTAATTTCTTTTTTTTCTATTATGAAATGTGGCATTGGTCTCATAGAATTAACTTGATCCAAAAGTGCCAATTTGTTCACCCAATTGTGACCAAAGTTTAAAAGTGTCATCTACATATTTAATTCAGATTGACTGTTTTTAATGATATTGATTCGTACCGTCTGTACAAAAACGAATTGTATTGTTTTCTGTGTTACAAGTTACAAGAGCGGTGTATTTAACACTAATATGATATCTGGATCTTATCCATCATATTGTAGTAGTCACGGAAACAATAGATTGTGCGATTTGCTGTCAGTGAAATGCGTGATGAATAAATGCTTCAGACTGCCATGTTGGATAAGGACTTTTCAGAGAGTGGTGAGCGTGACACACAAAGCCCAGCTCGGCTCTTCACCAGTCTTCTTTAAGAAGGCAAATCGAATTCTTGTTTTCCCAGAAAGCAAGCCGATTCCTGACTTTTTTTCTGAAGGAATGGTATATTTCTTATCACGTTAAAAGTAACCGTCATAAACGTAAGGAATTTCACTTTCACTTTTATTATTTGTCCTTCGATGATCAGTCCAAAGACGATTGAATCGTGAAGCAAGAGAGAGAAAGAGAGATAGGTAGATAGAGAGAAAGAGAGGGGGGTGTTTCTCGTGGCTCACTTCTGATCCGGACTTGTCTCATCGGTTTGGACGCTCAAAACCTTTTGACAGTCCGAGTTGATGATCAGATACACTCTGATTTCGCTCAAATATATACTATGCCGGTTGCCTAACCCCACTGATGGTCGAATACGTTCTGGCCTTTCATACGAGAGATATCCGCTTCCTACTCAAAATCTTTCGCCGAAATCTTTCGCGTGAATAACAAAGGATGACCGTTACGCTGTCTGAGATTTGTCATTTATTTCGTTTGTCCGTTTCGGCGGATCTTTGATTTCGTTTATTCATTTATTTATTAATTCCTTTCATTCATTCGGCTTGACTTCTTCATCTAAAACAAATCTTGAAGAGCCAATTCTTTGAAGAAGTCCACCTATCGATTCTTATAACTCCAACCCTGATGCTTGTTCCTGTCGATGTATCGCTATATATAATAAATAATACAATTACAGCAAACAAGATTTTTTTAAACAATGCTATATGATATTATAAAAGAGCTGATATAAACGTGTATAAAAGTGAGACTGGCGACTTTTACGATACAATCATTTAAAGATTGTGGAAAATGCATTAAACTTTAGTAACAAACTTATTCTAACATATATATATAGTAAAGTAAAGTTAGCGACCATAGTCGAGGGTGACCCGAAGACTCCCTTTTCGATAGCTACTACACCAAGGTGTAGGGGAGGGCGCTACTCCATTCCCCGGATTGCTCCACTTTACCCTTGAACCGTACCTTATAATGCTGAGTGTTAAGCAAGGTGGTATCAAGTTCCATTTTTAAAGTCTTTGGTATGACTCGACCTGGGATTGAACCCAGATCTCCCGGGCCATTGGCGAACACTCTAACCGCTGGGCCAATATATATATATCTGTGTGTGTGTGTGTGTGTGTGTGTGTGTGTGTGTGTGTGTGTGTGTGTGTGTGTGTGTGTGTGTGTGTTACTTAAAAGAAACTCAATAAATGTCAACGCGCAGAAATTTAAGTGAACCCAGAGAGAACTAACTAATACATAAAAAAAGAACAAGAATACATTCAAGATGAAATCAATAAAATAAGAAAATCGGTTGAAGATAGACAATCACAGACAGTAAACAAAGTAAGCAAAAGGAAGAGCACCTCAAGAGCAAAACTAAAAGCTGCCAGCTAAGAAGAAAGAAAACAGAAGTGAAAAGAACAATCCAAGAATCTGCTTGGAAATTCCCCTAAAGTTTCCGATAATTCTATCACAAAAATGATTAAAGCTAACTAAACATCCAACTGGGACAATTCACCGAGGAAGAACTTAACGTAATACTGACAAAAATTAAAAGCAGAAAAGCTGCAGACCTTGACGAAATACCACTAGAATCATTAAGAACTACTGTGGCAGAAATCTTACTGCTATTGCTACTAAGGTGCACAATACGCTGCTTCTCAACCGTATCCAACATGAAATTGAGAAAGTTCTAAGGAAAAATCAAAACGGTTTTCGGAGAAATCAATCCATAACTTCACAGATTCTGACAATCTGTTGAATCATCGAAGGAGTATGTGTAAAAAATCTCGAATCAACACGATTGTTTGCCGATTTCTCTAAGTCATTTGATTCCATACACAAAGGGAAAATGGAGTAAATACAACGAGCGTATGGTTTCCCCAAAATCTGTTTCTACTATAATGATAATTCACAAAAAAACCCCTAAGCAATAGTTCTCTCACTGGATGGTAACACTGACATTTTCGACATTGTTACTGTAGTCTTACAAGGGGGAAGATTTGTGCCATATTTGTTTATAATCGGCCTACAATACGAACTTCGAACATCGATAGATCTAATAAAAAATGGATTTACGTTAAGAAAAAAAGCAAGAAGCAGACGATATACTGCAGAAAATATAACAGACTCAGACTATACAGATGTTCTAGTACTTCTTCTAAATACACCTTCCCGGGCAGAATCCTACAGCATATCCTAGAGAAAGTAGCAGAAGGCATTTCCCTCTACATAAACGCACGTGTTTTAAACAAGAAGGATCTACCTCCACTCTAAATGGCAAGCCTCTAAAATTAGAAAACAAGTTCACATACCTTGGCAGCAATATCTCATCTACTGAAATGATTTCAACATACGCTTAGCGAAAGCGTGAACTACTATCGATAGGTTATCGATCATATATGGAAGTCTGATATATCTGATAAAATAAAACAGGATTTTTCCAAGCTGTAGATGTGTCAGTACTATTGTATGGATGCAACAATTGGACGCTAACTTAACGAACGGAGAAAAAGCTAGATGAGAATTGCACAAGAATGCCACGTGCTATTCCGAACAAATCCTGGAAACAGCACCTCACAAAAACAGCAGCTGTTTGACCACTTACCTCCCATCTCACAAACCATCCAAGTAAGACGAACAAGATTTACAAGACACTGCTGTAGAGGCAAAAACGTACTTATAAGTGACGTTCTCCCTTGGACCCCTATACACGGACGTGCCAATGTTGGTGGATCAGCAAGAACTTACTGATCAGACACAAGATGTCGTTTGTTGGATCTGCTGGGTGCGATAGATAATAGGGAAGGATGGTGAAATAGAATCAGGGAAATCCGTTCTGTCAGCGTGATTTGATGATGATGATGATGATGCATTAATTGTTGCAAGAATTGTGTTATTTTTACAGAGAATGTCAAAAGTTCAATGACATTGTTTTTTGAGATGTCGGCACGTTCCGTAAGTGTTTCTTGTTTAATTCCTATTATAGATGTTTTATGTGAAAAACAAGGATTCAGAAAGTACATGTCTTATGGTCTTCTTTTAGCATTATTGAATATGAAACGTTAACGAGAACAGAAGTAATTTGTTACGCTTTTCTACTTCCTTTATTATTGCACGATGCATAAGGAAAATTTAAGAAAAATAGTTTCCATACTTTAAATGAAATTTCAAAACGATTATTTACCGAAGTATCAGCTTAATTGAACTAAAATATTCATTATGTAATCATTTCTTTCTACTTTGTGTCATTTATGGCAGAGAAATTAGATTTGACTTTCATAGTCTTTGTACTGTGAATTAGTTTTATTTATTACGCACGAGATGATGTAAACAATATCATGTCACTGTTAAGCAGCTTCTCAAGAGAATGTACGTGAAGTGGCTTACCTGCTAAGGAAGTCGTCTATTTAAATAACTCGAACAGATGTGGATCATAAAAGCCTTAACACATTCAATGGATTCAACTTTCATACCATAAATAATTCCGTTTATTTAAACGAATTATCAACAGCTATTGCTGATGATGATGTTGATTATACTTCCATCTGTTGGAATATCATATGTATCATAAACAGCTTCATTTCAATTTTTGCTAGTAAGGTGAGGATAAACATAAAACGCAGCTGACATAGAGTTACCAAGTAAGAAGCACTAAGTCTATCAATTTTAGAAATCTCATGAACTCGTGAACTATACAATAACCTCCACAGATAAAAATAGTAATCACATTCTCGGTAGTGGCTCTGCCAAAAGTTGGTCTGAAATTAATCATTGTACTGAATTCGATGCGATGAATAACTTAAACATTTTCCAGACATGAATGAGAATTTGAATCATGTAAATACATAAAACAGCAGCGTCTTTTTTGTTGTTGTTGTTGTTGTTGAATTCTTTTTGTTTTATTTTAGACATTTGATATTGAAATTGGACTGAAACCGTCCTCGACACGATATTGTGACAATCCATTTTACAAGACAGAAAAAAAGCGGGATATTATTTCAGCATGAATTTTTACTTTTGTATTTGCTTTAATGAAGACGAACCAACTTTCACAAATAGAAAAAAAGTTAAGTTAAAATTGAATTAATATTCTTTTCCAGTTAAATACTTCACAATTTTTACACTCTTTATTTCTCTGTCTCTGCATCACACTGAAAATTCTACTTAAACATTTTAAATTATCTTGTCTAGTTAAATAATTTTCTGATGTTATACAAATTATTTCCCATAGAATTAACTTTTTTAAAAATGTAAAATAAATATAGTGACAAATCCATTAACTTTTTAAAAATAATTAAATTAAGTACAAATGTCAAATATGTACATGAAAAAGTATTTTACCTTCAAAACTTTGCGCGAAAACTTCAATTAAAAAACTTGATATTTTATAACATAAGTATCGAAAAATTTTTTAACGTCAAATATTTAACCGATTTTTGTAAATTTTAAAAATCGGCGCTTTTAGGTTTGATACTACTATTCACACCTACGAGCTTATTTCGAAACTCATAAAATTATTGTTGGTAGTTTGCAGTATGGGAAAAAATTCTGATAAAAAATAAAATTGAAGAAAACCTATTAGATTTTACTTAGGCATATATGTAAAACTTTGAAAAGCTATATATATATATATATATATATATATATATATATATATATATATATATATACGAGGGTTGTCCAAAAGGTTTCCAGACTTTTTTCGTATGGGCACTCTTATTGATAGTACATACATGAAACTCTAGTCCCCTTCGAAGTAATCTCCTCCAGCTGCAATGCACTTGTTCTACCGTTCCAACAACTTCTGGAACGCCCCATGGAAGTCCTCTTGTGTGAGCGTGTCAATGTCTATCATCACAGCCTCTTTCATCTCCTTAATTGTCTCATAACGACAGCCTCTGAGCTTAAGAAATAACCAAAAGTCAACGGAAGCAAGGTCTGGACTAAAGGGAGGGCGAGGAACTGTCTTGATGCCCATCTTGCTCAAATAGTCAGTGGATGGCGTTGTGGACTGGTGCATTGTCCTGGTGGAAATGCTACTGACCTGATTTGAAGAGTGCTGGCCTCTTCCGACGGAATCTCTTCCTGAACTCCCTTAAAACCTCAACATAGTATTCCTTGTTGACTGTCTGTCCAGTGGGAACCCAGTGCATGTAGATTTTGCCAATGCTGTCAAAAAATGGAGCATCAAAAGTTTGTGGGTGGATTTGCTCTGTCTGGCCTTCTTGGGTCTGGGAGAGCCAGTATGCTTCCACTGGGAACTCTGTCTCTTGGTCTCTGGGTGAGAGCAGTAGATCCAGCTTTCATCGCAAGTCACCAGAGCATCAAGAACTGCGGAATTTGAATTGATCAGCTCGACCATCTCCCTGCTATCATGACAACGTCTTTCTTTCTGATCTTCTCTGAGCACCCTTGGGATAAACTTCGCGCAAATCTTCTGCATCTTCAGTTCCTCCCGAATAATTGTATGTGCAGTTCCCACACTGACATCAAACTGTGCGCTTATTGTCTCTATAGACACACGACGGTCCTTATCCATGAAATTCTTTATTTGTCTAATCAACTCTGGTGTATTGACCTCCTTACTCCTCCCACACCTCTCATCATCCCTCACAGACTCCCTGCCTTCCTTGAATCTCTTATGCAACTCAAAAACTGATGCTCGATTCATGTAAGATGCTCCAAAAGCAGCCTGAAGCATTCCATACGTTTCTGTGACATTTTTTCCAAGTTTAAAACAGAATTTTATTGCATATGGTTCTTCTAAAGTGTCAGATTGCAATTTTAAAATTCACCAGCTGTGACAATTAGGCTTTAGTAGGGTGTATTCCAATTGCTGCTGTAGCTGTTGATTTGAACCTGGAATCCTAAAGATTCGTCAGTCATCTCATAAGGTGTATAGCAATAACATTGTGAATTTTTAAGAGTCTACGACAATTTTAAATCCCTGTACAAAAACAGTCTGGAAACTTATTGAAGGCACCTTGTACATTTATATATATATATATATATATATATATATATATATATATATTGTGTGTGTGTGTGTGTGTGTGTGTGTGTGTGTGTGTGTGTGTGTGTGTGTGTTTGTTATGAATAACAATTTTAGTGAGGTTGATTCTCACAGAGTGCACTATATTTATGTTTTTATACTAAAGCTTAGTGAATAACTAGCATAAAATAGCAACAGTTGTAATATTTATATATTTGCTTTTGTCTACAAATACCGTCTTTTCATTGTTAAAACAGTTCTAATCCAAATGTGTACTTTTGAATGATATACGTTCTCAACCGCCATTTTCAAAGATTTTCTTTCTCTTTCTCTTGTTGATTGGACTGTGTCAACTGAGATTTAAGACTAACTTGTTTATTTTTTATTTTCGTATTCTGTTTCAAACCCTAGAAAAAGTATCTGATATTTTATCAAAATATATATAAACTAATATTACGAAGGAAAACCAAGAAGATACTGAATTAGTGTGTCCATTTGTAGTGGTAAAATGTACTAACCACTCATGATAATATTGTTTAAGAAGAATGACTCAAAAACCTAAAATACAGCGATATCAAACAAAAATTCCTCAAAGGGAAGCTAAAAGATTAGGTGACTGCGCAAACAAAGGATATTCTTGAATCTATTTAAAAAAAAACAAAAAAAACGAGTTGAACAGATACGAAGGAATAAAACAAAATGTAAAGAGATTTTGTGTCTAAGAATAAAGCATATATATGTGTTTGTATGCGTGTCTATTTGTATGTATGTGAGTGTGTTTGGTTTGGTTGGGTTAAATTTTATGGCCTATCGACTGTTATAGGTTATTTAATGTCAAATCCTGTTAATACATATATTAAGTATATATGATTTGTAAATAAATGGCTTGTTGGTAAAATCTTTAAATGAGCTAGAGTTCATTTGTTTGAACACAGTTAAATGGTTTCAAGTATTTCTATCTAATACGAATAATTCTATTTATTATTAATCGTTTGTTTGCACAAAGTTAAATGGTTTTCAGAATTATCTCGTAATAGTAACAACTTAATATCACTCATTTGTTGAAACGTATTTGAATATATATATATATATATATATATATATATATATATATATATATATATATATATACAAAGATCATTGAATAAGTTTCCAGACTTTTTTTCGTATGGGCACTTTTATTGATAGTACACACATGAAACTCTAGTCCCCTTCGGGGTAATCTCCTCCGGTTGAAATGCACTTGTTGTACTGTTCCAACAACTTCTGGTAGGCCCCATGGAAATCCTCTTGTGTGAGCGTGTCAATGACCTTCGTTACAGCCTCTTTCATCTCCTCAATTGTCTCATAACTATATTTACCAACCCCTCCGCTCAGACAAGATATGACACAAGGTCAATTTTTAAACAGAGTTTAACAGGTTTGAATTAAGAGTTTTCCTCCTCCTAGACGAGTCGCTTCACCAAGGCTGAAGAACCCAGTCTGTCCTACTATTTATCCATAGTTGGAGGGAGAATAATTGGATTCATACCTTTCCCAAGGGTATTAGTGCTATGTGAAATGCAACCAGTCTCGTCCAGGATTTGAACTCGTGTCGCCGTGTCCATTCCCTTCGACGATAACGATTACACCACGGGCACCTCCTATACATATCTCATAACGGCAGCTTCTAAACTTAGGGAATGACCAAAAGTCACAGGGAGCAAGGTCTAGACTATAGGGGGTGGGTAGGAACTGTCTTGATGCCCATCTTGCTCAAATAGTCTGTGACAAGGATGGAGTTGTGGACAGGTGCATTTTCCTGGGGGAAATGCTACTGACCCGATTTGAAGAGTGCTGGCCTCTTCCGACGGAATCTCTTCCTGAACTCCCTTAAAACCTCAACATATTAACCCTAACCGTTTGGCCAATCAACTCTGGTGTATTGACATCCTTACTCCTCCCACACCTCTCATCATTCCTCACAGACTCCCTGCCTTCCTTGAATCTCTTATGCAACTCAAAAACTGATGCTCGATTCATGTAAGATGCTCCAAAAGCAGTCTGAAGCATTCCATACGTTTCTGTGGTATTTTTTCCAAGTTTAAAACAGAATTTTATTGCATATAGTTCTTCTAAAGTGTCCTCACGTCCAGATTGCGTTTTTGAAATTAACCAGCTGTGACAATCAGGCTTTAGTAGGGTGTATTCCAATTGCTGCTGTAGCTGTTAATTGGAACCTGAAATCCTAAAAATTGGTCAATCATCTCATAAGATGTATAGCAATAATATAGTGAATTTTCAAGAGTCTACGACAATTTTAAATGCCTGTACAAAAAATCTGGAAACTTATTGAAGGCACCACACACACACACACACACACACACAATTATATATATATATATATATATATATATATAATGTGTGTGTGTGTGTGTGTGCGTGCGTGTGTGTGTGTAATTTTAGTAGTTTGTTGGTAATTTCTTTTTTTAAATGAGTTTGAACTAATTTGTTTGCACACAAGTACTGCAATTGTTTCTACACAGCTAAATGGTTTCAGCTACTGCTATCTAACACTAATAATTCAATTCAATATTAATCATTTGTTTGCACAAAGTGAAGTAGTTACAAGTATTGCTATTTAACCCTAATTATTCTATTTCAACACTCTTTATTCATTTGCACACAGTCAAATAGTTCCAAGTTTTATTATGCAATACCAATAATTCTACTTTGCATACAGGTAAACGGTTTCAAGTATTCCTATGTATTATCAATTATTTAATTTAGGCACAGAATTAAGAGTTTCAAGTATTGTTATTAAATACTAATAATTCTATTCAACATTACTCATTCGTTTTCATACAGTTAAATGGTAATTAAGGATGGTGATTAATTATATAGGTTAATTATGTTACTTTTAGTGATAAACAGTGAGTTAGTTAAAATATTTTGCGTTGAAGTGTCAGTTGCAATCGAAGGTCAAAGGTATACACGTGTCTCACCGAATGATAGGATATGAAATTGTTAGATTCTTTTGAAATCCACGGTGGGCAGGATGTTAAAGTAAGCATTTTGAATGCGATGTAACTCGAAATTTAGATGCCGTAACACTGAAAGTTTTAATGACACGTGTTCTTTTCCCCATTGATAAGATAATTAGAATAATATATATATCAGAGGTTTATTTGGCGGTCAGTCAAGTCGAAGTTGCTGTTAGTCGGAATCAGAGTTGGTCAGTGACTTTGCGTCGGGTTGTTACGGGACCAGTTTCCGGTCCAGAGATGAGCGGCCCCGTTGGGGATGAGGGCTTGGTCGGGGAAGAAGAAACGGAGTCGATGTTTTGACCATCCGTCGGCCACGAACGAAACTATCTGTGTTTCTATGTAACATGACTCACATCTTTCAGTCTTTCTGGTTTCGCGACTGCAGTCTAATATTACTGACAGCAAATATTTTCTTATCGAAACAACATGGTTCCGTCTTGTACTTTGTGAAATGTAACACCCATTCATTTTGGGTCCCGTAATGTAACACCTTTATTTTTATCCTTATTCGGTGTCAAAACAGTGTAAAACTATAGATTTTTGGTTACAGCGACCATTCACGCCAGCATGACATGAGTTACGGCCAGGGGAACAGTAAAGACCACTAGACGATCGAAGAAGTTATAGCCCAAGAGAGAAGAAAAAATACTACCAGCGGCCGTTGTTTCATTCGAGAGAGATTGAAAAACGAAGAAAAAAAGAACATAAGAAGTCATGATGGAAAAGAAAGAACGCGACACACCGACGGACTAAGTAGAGAGACAGCCCAAAGACAAAAAGAAAAACAAACAAACAGAAGAAGAACCAGCTAAAAAGAAAGAAAGAAAGAAAAAAAACAAGATGAAGAAAACAAAAAAAAAAAAGAAAAGAAAACCAATAACAGACGAACCGACAGAAAAGGAAGAAAGACAAAACCGTAAGACGCAGAAAAAAAATCCTAAGAAAAAAAAAAAAAAAAAAAAACAAGGACGTCACCAATCGGAATTCTGTGTGTTGCTTCTTCTATCTCGTATTTTTTTCCTTCAATTGTATTGAGCTCGGAAGTTCGTGCCTGATAGATTTAAAATAAGAAAAGACAGTGAAAGAAAATTTGAAGGACGGGAGGTAGTAAATGGAAGAATTAAGGACGACAGTGAAAAAATTACGGAATGTATGATCTTTTTTATAAAGTGTTCCGCTCGCCCTGTCGTTTTTCGTTCGGTTCAGTTTGATCTCGAACTTGATTGTCCAAGAGTTCATCTTGTTTCTCTATGGGATTTTGTGTGGATATACGGCAGTGAAGTTGGTTCTATCGAGAAATTCGCCGCTCCACAAGAAATAGTCCAAGTTTGGAAGATGTTTCCTGGAATTTGGATAGACGATGGTTTTGGAAAGGCTAACGTGGTTGAATTTTCTGTAGTTCCAAGGTCGTAATGAGATAGATGGTAGTGAAGCCTGTTCAGCTTGTTTTGGAGGTGTAAAACAAATTTCGGGGAATGCGACTAATGGGCGATCTTTCTGGGTTTTCCAGTGCCGATTGATGTTTCTTATTCGTGCGCGAGCAGCGTGATGATAATGATTTGGGAAAGGGGAAGGTACTTATGGTTCCGAGGAATTGAGAAGCAAGTGGGGTGGAGGTTGTGAAGATGGAGAAAAAGGGGAAAATAACAAGCGTTTGTGTTAGCAGGGAAACGTCCCAAAATATATCTGATTGAGTAAGGAAGCAAAAAGTTCTTACATTCTCCTTGGAAAAAAACAAGGAAAATAGGAAACGTCTGTATTGGTTGGGCAGAGTCCCATATTATCCTTCTGAGTAGGTGAGCGGGAAACGAGTGCTATGACGTTGCATTGGGAAAAGGAAAAGGAAGAAATGAAACCAGTTTGGATACGAGCCATGCTTAGTTTTGTGGAGGTACCTGTTAATTAATTGGAAAAAAATTATGACACGAACATGTACGCGCTTGAGGGAACGGAAAGGAGAGAAATGATAGATAGAAAAAAAGGTTGAGATGAAGTGATTTAAAGGTATAGAAAAAAAGATAAAAGAAAAGAAAAGGAGCAACAGAGATTGAAAAAAAATGATAATTAGCGAAGTAAAAAGACATTGAATCATAGAAAGAGAAAAAAAACATAAAGAACATGAAAATTGGTATGGGTAAATAAAAACGAAAAAATAAAAGGGACACAAAAATCATAAAAGAGAAAAAAGAAAAATACACGTAAAAAATGATGGCATAATCTTTAAAAGCGAAAAAAGAAGTGGAACAGAAAGGAATAAAAATGAATGAAATAAAAGAAAAAGAAAAAAGAAAAAGAAAAAAACAAAAGAAAGATATGAGAAGAAAAAAACTGTTTTGACTTTTGAGGACAAGAGAGAAAAGAGACATGAAAACAGAGCATGAAAATTTAAGTCGATGGACAGGTTTTTTTGTGTTCTTTTTATGCCTTTTTTATTGCCGTAGTTATTTGCTTACATACAGTTTAATGTCAAACTGTTCTATTTGACCCATGGATAGGGCCCTATCAGGTGCTACCACTCCGAACCAGATTGGATCTGGGAGCGATGGCAATGAAGAGGTACAAGGTTCATTTAATAAGTTTCCAGACTTTTTTCGTATGGGCACTTTCATTGAGAGTAAACACATGAAACTCTAGTCTCCTTCGAAGTAATCTCCTCCAGCTGCAATGCACTTGTTCTACCGTTCCAACAACTTCTGGAACGCCCCATGGAAGTCCTCTTGTGTGAGCGTGTCAATGACTATCGTCACAGCCTCTTTCATCTCCTCAATTGTCTCATAACGACAGCCTCTGAGCATAAGAAATAGCCAAAAGTCAACGGAAGCAAAGTCTGGACTATAGGAAGGGCGAGGAACTGTCTTGATGCCCATCTTGTTCAAATAGTCTGTAATAAGGATGGAGTTGTGGACTGGTGCATTGTCCTGGTGGAAATGCTACTGACCTGATTTGAAGAGTGCTAGCCTCTTCCGACGGAATCTCTTCCTGAACTCCATTAAAACCATAACATAATAACCTTAACCCTAACCGTTTGGCCAATCAACTCTGGTGTATTGACTTCCTTACTCCTCCCACACCTCTTATCATCCCTCACAGACTCCCTGCCTTCCTTGAATCTCTTATGCAACTCAAAAACTGATGCTCGATTCATGCAAGATGCTCCAAAAGCAGTATGAAGCATACCATTCGTTTCTGTGGTATTTTTTCCAAGTTTAAAACAAAACTTTATTGCATATAGTTCTTCTAAAGTGTCCTGACGTCCAGATTGCGTTTTTGAAATTAACCAGCAGTGACAATCAGGCTTTAGTAGGGTGTATTCCAATTGCTGCTGTAGCTGTTGATTTGAACCTGAAATCCTAAAGATTCGTCAGTCATCTCATAAGAAGTATATCAATAACATCGTGAATTTTTAAGAGTCTACGACAATTTTAAATGCCTGTACAAAAACAGTCTGGAAACTTATTACACATACTACACATTCCCGAAAGCTCCAGGAATGGAGCCTCCTCATCAGATTGTTTAGTCTTATATCCAAGACATTCGTTGTGGGAGGGGTCTTACCCCTCTGCAGAGATGTATTTGGTGTATTCTACCGGACAAACTGACTAGACTAATGTGTGTATGTGTGATAGTTTTAGGTTTGGCTTGGTTTGGTTTTCTTTGTTTAATGGCATATCACCCTTTTTAGGTTATTTAATGCCAAAGCCATTCTCCTAGAAGAACAGTATTGGTACCATTTAACCCATGGCTGAGAGGATAAGGGGGTTCATACCTTTCCCAACGGTATTTGCCCGAAAGTGAACGTAATAGTGCGACTGGAGTTTGAACTCGCTACGACGATTTCGCTTTGACCATTACACCACGAGGACACCCCGTGATAGTTTTAAAGCCACTTGCTAATACAGCAGTTAATGTCCCATTATCACCAACTGACGTACTTTCCAAAAATTCGTATCATACAAAAAGAAACTCAATTTAAATAAAGAATTCTACCGATATAAAATAAAGGGAAAACATTTCTCAAGATCCATGCATTCTTTTTAGTGATTTATCACCCCCGCTCAAAGAAAAAAGGTATTTTTACACCTTCATCAACACTCCGGTTCATAGGCAAATTTAACATTTGTATATATCATTTTATTTACTCTAAGAATAAATTAAGCTGTCGTAAAAACTATCGCAGAAAAAGTCAGTCTGAATCATTAGAGATTTGACATTTTGAAAAAAATCTACTCACAAAAAACCTGCTTTTTCTTCACATGAAAAGAATCATGAAAAAAGGCAAGAATAAATACGTCCTCAAAATTTAATTTACTGAGATTGATTCTATTCTTGGCTGTGATTATTTTTACATTTAGCCTTATTATTTCCTGCGTAATTTTCCTTGAATTTAAAATTGGATCTAGCGATAAAGATTTGGTTTGTATTTGTGCCTAAATTTTTTGCTGATGCGATTTTACAATGAGTTGACTCATCAAGAGGAGAAAGATTTATTCTCGTACTGAATGGGTTATTAAGACTTAGCTTTCTATTCTTACTCTTAACTAAATTGACATAGAGAGGTAGTCCCTGTGATGTCGTGGCTAACGTGTACGACTCCGACTTCGTAGTAAGCGAGTTCAAACTCCAGTTGGACAATTACGCTCAATTTCGAACAAATTCTCTTGAGAAAAGTTATAAATTTCCTTATCTTCCAACAATTGGTAAAATAGTATCACAACTGTTCTTCAACAAAGATGACTTTGGCATTAAATATCTCACGGAGGTTGATATGCCTCTAAACAAAGAAACTAAACCTAAAAGCCCCCTTTTTGAATGGGGTTGTAGAATACGCCAGCTGCGCCCCCGTATAGGGGTAACCCCCACCTCCAACGTGAATGATGACACGTAATGGTTGAAGACGAGGTTCTGGTGGCTGGGTAGTTTGTAACCCAGCAACCGAAATCGGCACGTGACTTGCAACACTTCACTTTGGCCCTTAGTGGGCTAGACGGGCGATCGGAGAGGCCTAATCCGTTCACTCAGTTCGTTCAATCAAGCTCTTTCACCTATTAAAGCTTAAGTCTTATATCTTTAAATCTTATTTTATCTTAGAGGTGTGTTAGAAGGCAGTGGCTGTGGGTCAACTTGCTATAATCTGTGTAAAAACAGATGAATAATGTTTAATAGAATCAGATGTGTTTGGTTGTAATACTAGAAACTTTTTAGTATGATATTAAACGACATCTGATGGTGAGGCTCCATTTTTAGAGTTTGGAGAATTTGAGGTAACCATTCATTACCAATTCTTTCAGGTTTACTCTAACCTGGGGGGGTAGTACCTATTAGAGTCCCATCTAGGGGACCAAAGAGACCAAATATAATTGTTCAATCTTTATCTCAGGATTATTATTATTATTGGTTATTTGAAACCATACAGCTGTGTGCAGAGTTGTTTGTATTAGACAGGAATACTTGATGAATAGAATTGTTAATGTTAAATAGCAATACTTCGAATCATTTAATTTTGCACAAATAAATGAGCTCTAACTTGTCCAAAAGTAAACTTATCGACAAAGTATTTGCTTACAAATTTTATATATATATATATATATATATATATATATATATAGGATTTGGCATTAAATAACCCTCAAATGTTGATATTCCATTAAGTAAAATAACCAAACCAATCCAAACCTAAAATGTATGTTAGATGAATTGCTAGTATCAAATCAGCTACTTATCTCCTATTTTAATCACTCATAAAGTAGGACGATATAATATACTGAACTCCCTCACCCCTACCTCCCAACCTCTCTCTTTTTCTGTCTCTCTCTCTCTCTCTCTTTCTCTCTCGCTCTTTCTCTTTCTCTCACACACACACACACACACACACACACACACACACATATATATATATTATTCACACATACTGTAAGAAAACAGAGTTTCTTAAAAAATACCTGCATCAGATGTCGACACTGGGGTCAGGCTTAGTTGCAAGGTAAAAGTATTATTGTCACCATCACAGACTAACCATTAATACTTTAACATACCAAGAGGCTTCATTGGTCGTAGTTCTTTGTTGTATTTACAATTTTCTAGTTGATGTGCCGAGAAATGAAGCATGGTTTCTGGGGTGTCAGTCATTGATTTGTTGTGGAGATGACGATGTCAAGACTCTGAATCGGAACGTAAATTTCTACTGGAAAGCCGAGAGAACATTTCAGATAGTTGTATATGAAATAAGTACCTTGTTTTTTTAAATTAGTAACTCTTGCAGAAAAAGAAAGAAATAATGTATGCAGTTGTAAATTACTGATACTTGTTCAATCTCACTCCGAGATTTAGGCCATCATCAACACAGAATAATTTTTTTTCTTACGTGTTCACAAATCAAGAGATAAAATGGAGTCAGGTCATAAATTCAAATTCCATTTGTAACAACAACATCACTTTTTTTAAAATTAGAACAGAAATCTGGAATACTTGTTTTGATTAAAAGGAGAATTTGTGTTTTTTTGTTTGTTTTTCTTTTAAGTTTTTATTCGTGCGGTTTATAGTTTAATCACTTATATTTGAAATTTCATCATCCCATATTTATGAAAAAGTACTTGTTTATTTTACTAATATATAAAAAAACAACAAATAATCCGTAATATTTAATATCTAATTGACTACAATAAGAAAATATTTATGTTTTAAGTCCCCTCTATGCAAATATTTATTACCCATGTAAGTAAATGTTGATATTCTAACACTACTCCAAAGTATTTTAATAACTTCTCCACCATGTCTGCATTCCATAAATTACTTACGTACAATTCAGAATAAGTACTTAATAATGGGCGAATTATGAACCTGTTAACCCATGTTCTTACTCTGGTCTACATAGATTTGCAAATGGTTGCAAACTGTAATGAGATTCTTTTAGACTAAGTCACTCAAATCACGCATAGTATTTTTATTATAAAACAAAATTTAGCAGCTGCAGATATAAATTAAAACAATGAAAAAGTTATTTCCTTAGCAATTTTTATGTCGTTGTTTTGATAAAGTGATTCTGTTTATGTCACTAACTACTATTAGTACACAGTATACTTGTAAAATTCTAATATGATTTGCAAAAATTATTATTTGTTCAAAGGAAAAACGTGTGGCTATTTTGGCTTGGAGGAGAGTGAACAAGTTTAGAAATATTCTTTGAATGAATAGGAATGCAGCCAAAGAATTGGTAAATTTTTCAGATCAGTGCCAAAATGTCAGTTGATAGTAATTTGAAGATAAGGAATTCTAGTAGAAAGAAATTTGTGTTTACCACGGAAGCTATATCGATTTCAAGGGGGTCTCCTCGGCATTCCGTTTTATATAGTTGAATGCTCATATAATTTGTTATCATATCTGTATTTGATGGGACAAGCAAATGTTTTTTTAAGCTTTAACACTTTTCACACTAAAAACTTATTTCGTAGTTCTGGGATTGTCAATAAAAAAGGAACGTCAAAAAATAATCAAAAGAATAATGTATATTTCCTTTGACGAAAGTATTTAGTCTGGATGAAAATTTACTAACAAACAATTAGATATGATCAAATGAAATATATGATGATTTGATTTATGATGAATCAAGATTTATTTCAAAGAATCTCGGCCAAAGAAGACTTTTGAGACATTGTCACAAATTTAATCTACACTGGATATTTTCATATCATCTAGTGGTATCTCTTAAATCCAACACTTTACTTCTCTTAACTCGTAAACCTTTTCTTCTTCTATCTCGATGCTTTTCCTTGGCTTTCTTCCAATGCTTTTTCTCCTTTTAACTAAAATGCTTTTCCTTCTCGTAACTCCAATGTTCTATCTTATCTACACACGAATGCTCTTTCTTCTATTAAATTCTAAGTTTTTTCTTCACTTTTCTTAACTGCGATGATTTTTTCTCTTAAATTCAATGTTTTTCTTTTCTTAGATCCTAAGCTTTTTCTTCTCTTAATTCCAATATTATTTTTCTCTCAACTCCAATGCCCTATCATCTCCTAATTCCTAAGCTTTTTCCAAACTCCTAAGCTTTTTCTTCTCTTAATTCCAATATTATTTTTCTCTCAACTCCAATGCCCTATCATCTCCTAATTCCTAAGCTTTTTCCAAACTCCTAAGCATTTCCTTCTCTCAACTCCAATGCCCCTTCTCCTAACTCCAAAGCTTTATATTCTCCCAACTCCAAAGCTTTTTCTTCTCCATCTCCTAAGCTTTTTCTTCTCTCACCTCCTAAGTTTTTTCTTCTTTCAACTCCATTGCACTTTCTTCTAACCCCTAAGCTTTTTTTCTCTCAAACCCTAAGCTTTTTCTTCTCTCAACTCCTAAGTTTTTTCTGCTCTCAACTCCAATGCACTTTCTTCTAACCCCTAAGCTTTTTCTTCTCTCAACACCAATGCTCCTCCTCCTAACTCCTAAGCTTTATCTTCTCCCAACTCCTAAGCTTTTTCCTCTCCCAAACCCTAGGCTTTTTCTTCTCTCAACACCTAATATTTTTTTCTCCCAACTCCTAAGCATTTTCTTCTCTTAACTCTAATGCCCTTTCTTTTAACTCCTAAGCTTATTCATCTCTCAACTCTTAAGCATTTTCTTCTCTCAACTCGTAAGCTTTTTCTTTGCTAAACTCCAATGCACATTCTTTTAACTCCTAAGCTTTTTAATTTCTCAAACCCTAAGCTTTTTCATCTCTCAACTCCTAGAATTTTACTTTTCTCAAAACCTAGGGTTTTTCTTCTCTCAACTCCAATGTTCTTTCACCTAACTCCTAAGCTTATTCTTCTCTCAACTCCAATGCACTTTCTCTTAAATGCTAAGCTTTTTTTTCTCTCAACAGCAATGTTTTTTCTTCTCTCAACTCCTAAGCTTTTTCCTCTCCAAAATTCAAAGCCCTTATTTTCCTATCTCCTAAGCTTTTTCTTTTCCTAACTCCTAATGTTTTTCTTCTCTCAACTCCAATGCCCTTTCTTTTAACTACAAAGCTTTTTCTTCTCTCAACTACTAAGCTTTTTCTTCTCTCAACTTCAATGCCCTTTCTTTTAACTCCTAATCTTTTTCTTCTCTCAAAGACTAAGCTTTTTTTTCTCTCAAATTGAATGTTTTTTCTTCCCTCAATGCCTAAGCTTTTTCTTCTCCCAACCCCTAAGCTTTTTCTTCTCTCAACTCCAATGCCCATTCTTTTAACTCCTAAGCTTTTTCCTCTATAGACTTCAAAGCTTTTTCTTCTCTCAACTCTAGTTCCCTTTTTTTTATTTCCTAAGCTTTTTCCTCTATAGACTTCAAAGCTTTTTCTTCTCTCAAATCCAATGCATTTTCTTTTAAATCCTAAGCTTTTTCTTCTCCCAAATCCAATGCCCTTTTTTCTCCTACTACCTATTCTCTTTCTTCTCCTAACTCCTAATTCTTTTGTTCTCTCAACTCCATTGCCCTTTCTTCTTCTAACTCATAAGCTTTTACCTTTCTCAACTTCTAAGATTTTTCTTCTTTCAGCTGCAATGGCCTTTCTTCTCCTGACTCCTATGCTTTTTCTTCACCCACCTCCTAAGCTTTTTCTTCTCTTAACTCTTAAGCTTTTTCTTCTCCTGACTCCTATGCTTTTTCTTTTAACTCCCAAGGTTTTTCTTCTGTCAAACCATAAGCTTTTTCTTCTCGGAACTCCAACGCCCTTTCTTATAACTACCAAGCTTTTTCTTCTCTCAAACACTAAGTTTTTTCTTCTTTCAACTCCAATGCACTTTCTTCTAACTCCTAAGCTTATTCATCTCTCAACTACTAAGCTTTTTCTTCTCGCAAATCCTAAGCATTTTCTTCTCTCAACTTGAAAGCTTTTTCTTTGCTAAACTCCAATGCACATTCTTTTAACTCCTAAGCTTTTTAATCTCTCAAACCCTAAGCTTTTTCATCTCTCAACTCCTAGAATTTTACTTTTCTCAAAACCTAGGGTTTTTCTTCTCTCAACTCCAATGTTCTTTCACCTAACTCCTAAGCTTATTCTTCTCTCAACTCCAATGCACTTTCTCTTAAATGCTAAGCTTTTTTTCTCTCAACAGCAATGTTTTTTCTTCTCTCAACTCCTAAGCTTTTTCTCCTCCCAAATACAAGGCCCAATTTTTTTTACCTCCTAAGTTTTTTCTGCTCTCAACTCCGATGCCCTTTCTTTTAACTCCTAAGCTTCAACTTCTCTCAAACCCAAAGCTTTTTCTTCTCTCAACACCAATGCCCTTTCTTTTAACTCCCAAGCTTTTTCTTCTCTCAAACCCTAAGCTTTTTCTTCTCTCAACTCCAATGCACTTTCATCAAACTCTTAAGCTTTTTCTTCTTTCACTTCCAATGCCCTTTCTTTAAACTCCTAAATTTTTTCTTCTCTCATCTCCTAAGCTTTTTCTTCTCTCAAACCCTAGGCTTTTTCTTCTCTCAACTCTAATGAACTTTCTCCTAACTCCTAAGCTTTTTCTTCTCTCAAAACCTAAGTTTTTTCTCTCTCAACTCCAATGCACTTTCTCCTAACTCCAAAGCTTTTTCTTTACTTAAACCATAGGCTTTTTCTTCTCGCAAATCTAAAGACCTTTCTCCTAACTCCTAAGCTTTTTCTTCTCTCAACTTCTAAGCGTTTTCTTTTCTAAACTCCAATGCCCTTTCTTTTAACTCCTAAGCTTTTTTTTTCTCTCAACTCCTAAGCATTTTTCTCTCAACTCAAATGCACTTTTTTCTAACACCTATGCTTCTTCTTTTCTCAACCCCTAGGCTTTCTCTTCTCTCAGCTCCAATGCCCTTTCTCTGAAATCCTAAGCTTTTTCTTCTCCCAACACCGAAGCTTTTTCTTCTCTGACCTCCAATGCCTTTTCTTTTAATTCCTAAGCTTTTTTACCTCACAACTCCTAATCTTTTGCTTCACTCAACGCCAATGCCCTTTCTTATAACTCCTAAGTTTTTTCTTCTCTCAACTCCAATGCACTTTTTTTTTAACTCCTAAGCTTTTTCTTCTCCCAAATCCTAAGCTTTTTCTTCTCTCAACTCGAAAGCTTTTTCCTTCTTTCAATGCCAATGCCCTTTCTCCTAACTCCTAAGCTTTTCCTTCTCTCAACTACTAAACTTTTTCTTCTCCAAACACCTAAGCTTTTTCTTCTAACAACTCATAGAATTTTTCTTCCCTCAACTCCAATGCATGTTCTTATAACTCCTAAGCTTTTTCTTCTCTCAACTCCAATGCCCTTTCTTTTAACTCCTAAGATTGTTCTTCTCTCAACACCAATGCCATCTCTCCAAAATCCTAAGCGTTTTGTTTTCTCAATACCTAAGCTTTTTCCTCTCTCAAATCCAATACCCTTTTTTTAACTCCCAAGCTTTTTCTTCTCTCAAACCCTAAGCTTTTTCTTCTCTCTACTCCAATGGACGTTCTTCTAACTCCTAAGCTTTTTCTACTCCCAACACCTAAGCTTTTTCTTCTCTCAACTCCAATGTATTTCCCTTTCTCATCTCCTACATTTTTTTTTCTTTCTCAAATCCAATACTTTTTTCTCTTTCTCTAATGCTTCTTCTTCTTCTTCTTCTTCTTCTTCTTCTTCTTCTTCTTCTTCTTCTTCACTCCAATGCTTTCTTTTCATTTAAATCCTAACCTTTTTTTCTCTTTTCACTCGAATTCTTTTTCTTTTCTTTACTCCGATGCTTTTCTTTACAGGAAAACTACAAAAATAAAACATAATGATTTGCATTAATTTTTTTCTTCTTTTTCTTCTGTTAATCCTTTGAGCCCTGAGTTACCTAAGCCTAAATTACTCTCCGTCGAGTGAGTGTTATATCCGCACCGGTAAACCTATGCTAAGGTGTGTGGGTGGAGTGAAGAGAATGAAATAAATGGTTTCTCGGCGGTGTAACGCTCTAAAAAAGTATTAGAAACAGATATTTTGACAATGTCCTGCAATGTTAAATGCAAAAAACTCCTGATGACTCATTTAAGTTCTAATTTCAATTTTGAGTTCTTCTCAAAGAGATAATTTCTGACTTTTTCGACGAATCAAAATCACCCAAAAAGGAGAAAATCTTTATATTTTATGCATCTGGTATCTATCTCTGGGGATCAAGTGATAGCATCAAGTACGTTCATATCTTCTGCATTATTGTGGTTTCTTGTTTTGTTTTGTTTTCGTTGTAGTGTTAGGGTTCGTATTGTCTCCAGTTTTCTTCGAACTTCCGACTTGCGCTTGAGGTCCCTGAAACTAATGAATATGGACACTGCCTTCATTTTGACGCTTCATAGTTTTTTGTTGATATTTTCTCATAATTTTTCAATCTTTCTTCAAGATTCAATGGGATGATCATAACTGCTAGAGTTTATAATACTAATTCAAAAATAAATATTCTGATTTGTCTCGGAAGTTCAATTCCAGAGTTCGTTTGTCTTTAAAAGTTTCAAAGTATTTTACAAATATCGTTTATTTCATTAAAGCCAAAAGCGAAAATTTCATGAAGTGTTTCAGGAGTAGCCAATTACTTAAAGAGTCAAAAAATTTGATGTCATACTTCCCAAACCTTTGAATGACATGTTGGCGGATTTGGAATTTTTGACTATATTCCATGCAGATTGGTAAAAAAAAACCTGCTCAAAAAGGCAATCTTCCAGATATGACACTAAACTGTATCTGATTGTGAGGTTCCAGTCCTGGAGATTTGAGAATGTATAGTATCCCCATTACTTCAAAGTCCACTCTAACCCGAATAAGGTAGTACCTGTTAGGGTCCCATCAATCGATCAAATCGATCTGTTTAAAAACTGTTCCTATTCAATAGCACCATAAACAAAAATTTAAAAAAAAACTCTTAAGAAACAACTAGAAAAAATGTAAACCCGAATAAGGTAGTACCTGTTAGGGGTCCCATCAATCGGTCAAATGGATCTTTTTAAAAACTGTTTCTATTCAATAGTACCATAAACAAAAATTTAAAAACATCGCTTAAGAAACAACTAGAAAAAATGTAAATCTGAACGTACAATGAAAATTATTCCCTAACCTCTAGGTATAAAATAAGTTTCGATAAGTTGACGGGCCGTTAAAATCAATCAATTAATCAACCAACCAACTAAACATATGAATAATTAGTCTGTATGGGGCAAAAACTTTCTGATGGAAATCGATTCGTTAGAGCCGCATCGTTGTTTTCAAGATGCAAAGAAAAAACTGATTCATTGATTCTTTCTATCAGCCGCACATCATTAGATCAGATGCATTCATTAGTTTCTATAGCAACCCGTTGAGGTAAGACGAATCAGAGATGAAAAGATATTAAATTGACTTGATTTCTTATTCTATTTTTCTCCCTAATCCATTTTTGGACATTGTTTGATATTATTATCTATTAGACAATCAACATTTGTTATCACTTCACATTCTTACTGCATCATTTACTGACCAATCAATAACATGCTGTTTCCTCTCGGGATTTAGCTAAATAATATTGCAATTGTATCGTTTCCTAATCATTTGAAAAACATAAAAGATAATGATAAAAAAAAGAGTTACACCTGCTGTGACACAACACCGTACAAACTCAAAATGTTGATATGGAACAATTATTTAAAAGCAATACAGTTTTATCAATATTAATTCAAAATCTTTGGAATTTTCAGTCAACAACAAACTTAGAATTTCGCTGTCTGTTTTTATTGATTACAAGATGAAAGTATTTTTCCTTATAAACTTTTTGAAGTTACTGAAAGAACAAAATCATTATTGTATAGCAATCATAGATTCTTAAAACGTCTTATTACTTCAAAAGACGTTTATGTTTATATATATATATATATATATATATATATATATAGAGAGAGAGAGAGAGAGAGAGAATCACGTTTTACACGAGGTTACATAGATATTTTGTCAAAAATATTTATTTGATAATTATTGTTTCTTTTGGTGCTCCTACCGACTTATTGGTCTTGTGGATAGAGGGTTCGCCCATGGTCCGGGAGACCTGAGTTCAATCCCAGGTCGCGTCATACAAAAGACTTTTAAAATGGTACTCGATTCCCCCTTGCTTAACACTCAGCAATATAAGGTACATATCAAGGGTAAAGTGGAGCTATCCAGAGAAAAGAGTAGCACCCTCCCCTACACTTCGGCATAGTAGCTCTGGAAAAGGGAGCCTTCCGGTCGCCCTCGATTAAAGGGAGACAACTTTACTTTTACTTATAAATGTTCTAAATTTATTGATTTTCATCTCTAAAGTTTTATTCATTTAATGATATTTTGACTATTGGAATCTGACATAACCTTACACAACTCTGAGTGTACAAGGTTCAATAGCAGTTGATAGGCGAGCAATTATTAGTTCTTCTAATATATGCTAGCGTTATATATATATATATATAAGTTGGCGACTGTAGTCAAGGGCGATCCGAAGGCTCCGTTTTCAATAGCTACTACACAGAGTTATGGGGGAGAGCGCTACTCCTTCCCCTGAATTAGTCCACTTAACTCTTTATATGTACCTTATAATGCTAAGTGTTAAGCAAGTATTAAGTTTCAATTTTTGAGTCTTTGTTATGATTGGGATTGAACCCCGGCCTCCCAGTCTTTAGCGAACACTGTTCACAGACAGACTATTTTGTTTTATATATATATATATATATATATATATATATATATATATATATATATATATAAAGGAAATATATTACATTTAAGATTAAAAAAATGTTTTGGATTAATGCCTCTTGATAAACTTTGCCAGAACTAATATTCATACCTCTGATGTTTAGAATACACAATATATGATTTAATTTTGTGATTGATTTATTTTGAATCGAATTTCAATAAACATTTATTTTCATTTCAACAGATTATACTATGACAACTGATCAAGTTAATTTCGGAAACTAAATTGCTCATAATTATAACGGTAAAAGGATTAATTTTTATAAAAAAAAAAAGAATCTTTTCACGGAAAATAAACCAGCACTTTGAAAAAAAAGACAAACGTGCTTCGTGCGTCCAACTAAGAACTATTTATTACCAAGTAAATAAAAATAAATAAAAAGGAGTTACAAAGTTTTGAAGAAAAACACTAGTTGCTAAAATTAATTGCTATTTTAGTGACCAGTCAAAAAAAAAACTGAATCAAGTAACAATGATATAAATTGTTTCATAAATTACAAGGAACTGATATGTCATCAACAAAAGTGTTGATACTTACAACTCAAAAAAATGGTGTTATATGAATGGAAAAATTTCGAAGAGTCTCTTGGCCGGAAAATATCTCTTGGGAAAACCTATTCACTTTTCCGTCAAGAATACAGCGAATAATGCAGACACATGGGGGTTTATTCAACAATTCTTTCAGTACTTGTATAGGACATCAAAATCAATTGTACACCTCATGGTCTGAGTCGAAACAACACAAATTCACTGAAATAGGCAACAGCATATTTCTCCAGAAGAATACAGCATAGCAGGATAGTTCTGTTGACGCCTCATGATTAAAGTTGAGATAGCACAAATTCTCAGATATAGGCAACAGCATATTTCGCTTGGAGAGGTTCAGCATAGTAGCTAAATTCTCTGAGGGATTTACTTCCTATTCCATATTTTCTCTTAACTGTAGGGAATAGCAAGGTTTAAAAACCAGCACATCCTGCGAAAATTCACAGGGCTACAAAAACGACGTCTTCCCTGCTCTGTGGCTTCAACTGAAAAGACTTATTATCTCAGCAGGCGGTGTCAGTTAAAAAAAAATCCCGTCATTTCCTTCTGGCGGTGACAACCATAAAAGTACCTTCCAAGATGTTCACATTAAAATATAATAATTCCAACAACGGTGAGAAATATGTCTGTATTGATAAACGTGTGTTTATCAATATCAATCGTTCTCTCAGCCTGTTTATAATTAATATCATTATTATTATTTACGCCTTTTCGAGTTTTCCTCCCCAGCGTTAGCCGACAGTTTCTCTCTGGTGTTTGAGTAACAGCAAGTCTCCTTAAGTTTCAAAGACCCTCCTCAGTATTCAAGCCGATCTTAGTGATGCTGTAGTTTGGATCTTCTCCATTCGTCCTCTTATTTTCATGTCCTCGAGTCCCTGTGTCAATCCTTTGGTGACTATACCAAGAGCACCAGTTATAATTGGTATTATCGTCACTTTCATGTTCCACAGGTTTTTTTCAATTCTTTGGCAAGGTCAAGGTACATATATCCCTCTTTTCGTTTTCTTTCAATTTTACTCTGCGATCAAGCGGGACAGCAAAGTCTACAATTCGGCAAGTTCTCTTTTTCTTGATGCTTAATACTAGGTCTGGTTGTCTAGCCGAGATTAAGTGATCCGTTTGTATCTCAAAATCCCAGAGGAGTTTGCGCGTCTTATTCTCCAGGGCAGATGCTGAGTTGTGCTTATACCACTAGGCAGTATGGTCAAATTTCAGTTTCTTGCACAATTCCCAGTGAATCACATTATTATCATTATTCATTTGAAAATGTTATTTAAAAGGCATCGAAAATCTACGTGGACATTTTCACAGAGAAACGTAACATCTTAAAATTTAGATTTAAAATAAGTTTCAGTCAGAAATTTAAGTTACGAAATGGACCAAAAAGGTAAGATTTCCAATATCTGAATAATATTATTTTTGTTTGTTTGTATTTTTAAAAATTTATTCATTTATTTATGTATTTTGGGAGGGTATTTGTTGTGGACGAATAAGGCAGAAGCCGACTTGGATTTCTGCTTATCAAACTTACCAGTAAGTCAAGTCTGTGAAAGCAGTTATTTCACATTATTGGAGTAACGGGATCTGAATAGGCTTCCAGCTGTCTGTTGTCATAGAACGCTCGCTTTCTACATAGGATCATTGTCTCGTTTATTTTTAACGCTTGGTGCAAATAATTTGTATGAAAATAAATCCGAAACCTTTTCTTCTTCTCGCTTTTCTTATCATTTTCTTCAACTTCATTCTTCGGTTTTTTTTTCTTTTCTTTTATTATCTATTTCGAAAAATTAAGAGAAGCAGATAGGTATTCGTTTACCAAACGGATATTTATAGGAACACGAAACGCCTTTTACTGACCAATTTTCATGACTTTAAAGTCACACAGGCTGAGTGATTGTATTACACACACATACTCACACGCATACACACACACACGCACGCACACACACACACATAGATAGATAGATAGATAGATAGATAGATAGATAGATAGATAGACAGATAGATTTACTGCAATTATAGAAAGATGTTTGGAACTTTAAATATAGCTGGGTAGATGAGTAGTCATGCAAACTTGATACTCAGCTTCAAAACCTCATCATCATTATCCTCATCATCTCATTATTAATATTGACACCATTAAAATCAAATCTGCCTTTTCCTTTCTCATTCAAACTGGTAATTATTTGGTGTTGATGCCCATAAAACAGATTGATAATACCATGAAAAAAATACAATAGTCGAATACATATTGTATATATAAGTGTGAGTATGTGTTTGTATGTAAGTATATATATGTGCTTATGACCAGACACGAATATATACACATAGAGGAGGAACTCATGCAAAAAGGTGCATATACGCTTATGTGTATGGGTGATTAAAATAATTTGTTTAGGAACTGCGGTAGGAGATGAGAGATAGACCATATGCCCCAAAGGGGGGGGGTGATGAGTCTACAGCGAACAGCCTTAGAGATAAGTGGCATCATGTGCCTGCTTCTAATTCTTTCAACTATCGTTGTTAAGTGGATGTATCTTAACGAGTGAAAAAATGAAAGCAAGTGAATAAGTCTTCATCTGTCAATATCCAGCTTTTCTAGAATTGAAACACCCGCTGTACCACATCGGGGTAACCTTACGTCCTCAGGCTAAACCAGCAAGAAATCTTGAAGTAGTAAATACCCCAGAGGTATGACGTAGGAAATTGCCTTCTAATTTCAGCGAAAATATACTCCAGCGAGTGACTGGAATCTGGAAAATTTGTAATACTGCTGGTCATTTCAAATGTTCTATGTCACTGATTTTCAATCGTGCAAACAAAGATGGCGCTGTTGGGTGTCAGCATAACTCCAGCAGAAATGTGACCTCTTCTTTTCGTGCAATTTTCTCCATTTTCATTAATAACAAAGGCCAAGAAATGGAGATGACATCGTCGATGTCAGTTGACTGAGGAATACTAAACTAATTCAATATGATTCAGTTATTTCTTTATTGTATCAGACACTAGCATGCTTGTCTATTTCCTAAGCATATTTTTGTAAAACCAATTTATGCATTTATACATACATGTGCTCCCCTAACTCACGCATATATATATATATATATATATATATATATATATATGTGTGTGTGTGTGTGTATAATTGGGGAATCAATAAAGATCAATAAAACGAAAATTAAAAAATCAAATTCAAAATAGATACAAAAATTGCGGAAACTCCCAGTAGCCCCAAACAGGAAAAAGGGCAACGCATGCACAAAGAAGGAACCCTCTCGGCAAAAGAAAGAAGCCAACTCTCTTTCAGCAGTGACCAGTGGAGTGACAACACCTAAATCTTTCTTACTACTGGTGGAAGTCACCTAGCTCCCCTCTTTAGATGATACGTTGTCTGGCCTTTCCACTAGTAGCAGCCGTTTTTTTTTTTTTTTTTTTTTTACCGTCGACTCACGACTGGAAGCGCTAAATAGCGGGCTCAACTGAGACATCATATAACGAACTTAGCAAGTACAACTGAAAATACCGAATTAAGATATATCTCCTTAAATGCGTCTAACACGTTTTTAACGCCTTGAAAACCAAATTTGGACATATATACCCAATAACGACTAACTCATCTTAACACCTTGACTGGGAGATGAAACCATTCCATTTGGGTTTAGGAATTATTTCCTCACCAACTAAATGGTTTTTAAACCCAGAAATAAAGGCAAAATATAAAAGATATCTTGGCGTCAAATCTTCTCTTCCTGTCTTCTTTCATATAATTCCTTAGCAGTCTTCATATCCAAGAAGTTAAACCAGCAATATAACGTTGGGTAAGAATAGAATAACCCAGAATGGAGTCAAATAGCAAACAACATCATAAATCACCTTGAAACCATATATATATATATATATATATATATATATGTATATGAATTTTTGTTGGCCCAATCAGAAAAAAGTGAATATTTTAAAATGAATAGGTCCGCAAATGAATTTGAATTTCATATAATTATTGCTTTACATGTCTTTCAGACTTTATGATGATTTTTAATTCCAGGATTTATGTCTGTGAATGTCCTGTTTAAGTTAATTGTCCGTGAAAACCTTTGGCCTCTGCACATGTTTTTTTAATGTATGTACTGTGTGTAGGTTCATTCGCATACATGCACCTACACTCATGCACACACACACACACACACACACACACACACACATATATATATATATATATATACCGTTGAATATTTAGAAAGATAAATATCTTTTTATTGACGGTGTTGAAAAAAGAATGACTTTTTTAGGAAACTGCATATCTGTCGAGTATGTAACATGTGTACAGTATATTCTATAAGTAAATATATTTGTATAAACACCCCAAAAGGTTATGTATACATTTACACACATGTGCGGCATGTTTTTCTCTTGTTAGACAAAAAGACGCCGAGAATCTTCCTTTAAAAACTTTGTAACTCTTTTGATAAGTAAGAGAAATTTATTAACTATAGTCAAAATCAGTAAAAACGAACCATTAATTTTTAACTAGTCAACCAGATTTGTTCTGACAAGATCGGTAAATTTTTTTTCCCTAAAAAAATCAGTTTGTTTGTTATAGACAAATTCCAGCCAAAAAGAAGTATCAGAAAAAACACGTAACGTTGATTGGATGATCGGATTTTCCGAACACGTCTAAAAGTTTTACATTGGATTTTTACTTTTTTGATATTACAATCTTTCTAGAGACATAATTTTGAAAGCAAAAATCAAATTCGCTTTTTTCTAAGAAGGAATGACTTTTAAAAATTGAATAGTAATTTTTTTCTTTTTCCAATAAACATTTGTCACGTGACACTCACTCGGCAGAGGATCCAATGTTGTATTGTTTGAAATATTCCATAAACCATAAATTCACTTTTGATACTGATAGTTTTCTGTAAAAACGCATATAAATCAAGTAAAAAAAAATAGCTCTAAATAGATTAAAGTTGTTAATGGATGCATATTTGGCATAATAAAACTTGTAAAGTTATTCTTCATATAAAGTTTTCCCACGGTATTTATAGTAAACTAGAATCTAATTCACTGAATTTGTGCTATTTGCACAAAGAATGATTAACCCATCAGGTTAAAGAATGTTCTTAGTTTTTCAACAAAGGACATAAATGAATAGATTTTTGTGTGTTTTCTCCTCTTTTACATCATGCTTAAACTTTTTCATGAGCCAAAAAAAAATAAATAAATAAAAATAAAAAGGTTTTCATGAAGTAGTCCAAGATCTGTAATTTTTTTCTTGAGATTTATTGATGGACATGTCAAATCTTAGCGATACTGAAAACTAAAGTCTCTTTAAATCAAAAAAATCACATCCGTTAGTAAGAGTGGAATTTCAGACACTGTTGAATCCTATGCATCGACACATCCACGGAGAATACTAACCTCGTTTGCATATGACATAAGCTTTTTAGCCATCATTTTGGTGCAAATGAATAGTTGTGGCGGATCCAAATTACACAGAATTTTAATCTGATAAACTTCTTTTAGTTCTCATCTTTTTGGCGATAGACATACATTTTCAAAAGAGTTTTTAAATTTCTGCCGGATAATGAATTGCTTCTTCATGGTTTGTGTTAAGGAATTTTTACGTATAGATATTTACTGTAAGTTCTTGCAACAGTTACCAGCTGACATTTTTGAACATAACATTTTTGGATGCAAGTATGGCCCTCTTGCATGGCCACTTGTGCATTAGATAATGATGTTAGAGGTTGAAAAACACCTTTGATATTAATTACATGCTCTCTTGATCACTGTGCTTATAGAAACTTAGTCCATGGCAATATTTCTGTTTGAAGAAAATCTAAAACCTATAACTTAAACACAAGTTTGGCAAAGATATACATCCTCACGACTGAAGACTTTTAACATTGGCCCAAAGCGATGAGGATTTGAAGCAAATATATATTTCAGGGTCTGTATTAATTTGGGCTTTTTTTTTTCCAGCTCATGAGTTCCATCTACCATAAGGGTACATCCTCTCCCCCGTCACTGGCAGCAGAAGATTTTGTAAGTATGGGAATCTTTTCTGTGTTATTATTGCCGAAAAATGTTTTACAATTTCGAAATACATTGACGAAAAAATGTAAGCACTGATGGACTAAGGAAGAAAGAGAGACGTTAAAGAGACGATAGCGATAGTTTTAAGAATTTCTTCTTTTTTTTCTCTCTCTTGCAATAATGTAAACATCTTGCAATATTGATTTTAATTGGAAGAACATTTCATAAACTTAGTCGAAAAAAAAAAAAAGATAATTATCTGTGCGTATTGGAATCTAGTTTTAAAGCAAGAAGAATATTTTTTATATTTTCTCATTTTTTCTACATATCATTTTCATCAAATAAAACTAAAAATCTTCCTAAGAAAGCTAAATTAATACTCTATTTTATATTGCAGTTGAAATTTAATTGTTGGTTTTAATTGCAAGAAAATAATTGAAACTTAGTCGTAAAAATTGCTAAAAACATTAAGTACATTTTTTGATTTCCAATTTCAAAACATTAATTAACTTTTTTCTTTTAAATTCATTAAATTCTCTAATTATTGTTGAGAGGTATTTATACATTTAAGATGAAATATGAACCAAAGAGAGAAAATATGAACGACGAAGCATCGATACAACAACTCGAAGACTATATACAAAAACGCGATGGAGGACTCATTACAGCCATCAGAAACAATACTGATAACACGAAGGACAACAGAATGACAATAACCATGAAACAAAAATGGGAAAGAAAACAACTCTATGGGCGTTTTAAAAGACTAATAAACAACATCTCACACGACAAAACCTGGATATAGCTAAGAAAAGGAAACTTTAAGAGAGAAACAGAATCTCTCCTAATAGCAACACAAAACAACGCCATAAGAACCAATCATATCAAAGTGAAAATAGATAAGACGCAACAAAATAGCAAATGTAGGCTATGCGGTGACAGATATGAACCCATCAATCACATAATAAACGAATGCAGCAAATTAGCGCAGAAGGAATATAAGACGAGACACGATTGGGTCGGCAAGGTGATCCACTGGGAGATGTGCAAGAAATTTAAATTTGACTATACGAACAAATGATATATGCACAACCCAGCACCTGTCCTAGAAAATAACACACATAAACTCCTATGGGACTTAGACATGCACAGGGATCACCTAATCCTGGCCAGAAGACCGGACCTAATAATAATCAACAACAAAAAAAGAGAACTGGCAAAGTTGTCGACTTTGCTGTCCCGGCTGACCACAGAATAAAACTGAAAGAATGTGAAAAGAAGAATAAGTACCTGGACCTTGCTAGGGAATTGAAAAAACTATGGAACATGAAGGTGACAATTATACCAATTGTAATTGGTGCGTTTGGAACAGTAACTAAAGGATTACTAAAGGAACTGGAGGACTTAGAAGTTGGCGGACGAGTGGAGACCATCCAAACTACTACATTATTGGGAACGGCCAGAATACTGAGAAGAGTCCTGGAGACTTGAGGAGTCTTGCTGTCACTCCAACTCTAGAGAAAGACCATCAGCTAACGCTGATGAGAAAAACTCTAATGAGTAAATACAACAGCATAGATATATTACCATTTTTCAAAAATTCATTAAGTAACCGATAGGTCGAGATATGGGATGAACTCACGAATATCTCTTTTGACCTACAATACATTTGATAAAACACATTTAATCTTTAATATCTACTCTACAATTTGATTACAATTGAAGACACGGAAAATGAACAACACCTTTGAACTGATAATAAACCTTTTCTTCTTCTGTCTTGTTATATCTTCTTCTCATGTCTTCTCTTCTCTGGAAGTGTCCACGTGGTGTAATAGGTGAAGTGCTTGATTATGGAATCGCAGTAAGCATGTTCGAGTTCCATTCGTTCACCTTCGAACAAATACCCTTGGGCAAAATTATGAACCCGTTATTTTTCAAGCTCTGGGTAAAATAGCATTACTGATGTTCCTCGAAAAGGATGGCTTTGGCATTAAATAACTCACGAAGTTTGATATGCCATTAAACAAAGAAACCGAACCAAATTCTCATCTCTTTCAGTATTTTATTCTATTCCTTTTATTTCTCATGTTCTCTCTTCTTTCTTCTGTTTTTTCCATCTCTCTTTCTTCCTCTTATTATTTTGTTTTCTCTTCATTCATGATCTACAAGCCAATGAATATGCAAATTATAACATACACTACCAGATTCCACGAGAAAAGTTGCAAATTATTACCTACTTGAGATTCGAAGAGAAACAGAGAAACAATTTCTCCCCAAATAATTGGTTGATTCAATTATATTTACAAGTAAAAATTATCAAAATAGAAATTCCAAATAAATCATTATAAGTAAAAGTAAGTAAAGTAGGCGACGTCAGTCGAGGGTTACTCGAAGGCTCCCTTTTCAATAGCTACTACACCAAGGTGTAGGGGAAGGCGCTACTCCTTTCCCTGGATTGCTCCACTTTACCCTTGATCCGTACCTTATAATGCTGAGTGTTAAGCAAGGAGGCACCAAGTACCATTTTTAAAGTCTTTGATATGACTCTGGCCATTGGCGAACACTTTAACCCTCAGGACAATCAACTTAAAAAAGGAAAATAAGGATTTTACTAGTAAAATCAGGATTTTAAAAGCTCGGTGTTTTAAAATGTACAGTTTAATTTCTTTAGAACGCATAATCGAAACGAAAAAAAAATAACAATCGAAAAAGAAAAAACAGAATGTAATATTAAATGATTATTCTTAACAAAAAGTATGGCACATGGTAAATAATGATTAATAGTAAATAATGATAAATCCCTACAAATAAAAATTATTGTAAATAGTCATTACAAACATAAAGAATAGCAAATAATAATTCCAAAGAAAAAGGATAGAAACTAATGACTACAAATAAACATTATTGTAAAGCGTCTTTACTATCATAAAGTATAACAAATAATCCTTACTTATAAAAAAAATTGTGATAACCAAAAAGATAGTAAATCATAATGATAAAAAATAAAATAGTAAAAAATAATAGTAAATAGTTATCTCAAAGAAGATAGGAAGTAATCACAATTAACAAAAATGATAGCCAATAATCCTTACCAACCAATAGAATTGTAAATAATAACAAATAAAAAAAACCAGTAAAATCATTACTAAAAACAAATAATCACTCATAATAAAAAGGAAGAAAAGTTCTAATAATATATGGTATAAATATAATCATCAACACATGTATAAAAAACAGAATTTCATATATATATATATATATATATATATATATATATATATATATATATGTGTGTGTGTGTGTGTGTGGGTGGGTGTATCTAAGTGAAAGAATATGTATTCAGTGTATGTAAGTCTTCTCTTTGTGTGTAAGTTGACGTGTAAATATGGATACTTTTATGGACTGATATCTAACTTATTTAGTTTTTCCTAGTGGATAGAGTGTTCGCCAATGGTCCGGGAGACCTGGGTTTAATCCCAGGTCGTGTCATACCAAAGACTTTAAAAATGGTACTTGATACCTCCTTGCATAACACTCAGCATTATAAGTTACGTATCAAGGGCAAAGTGGAGCAATCCAGGTAAAGGAGTAGCGCCCTCCCCTACACCTCGGTGTAGTAGCTATTGAAAAGGGAGCCTTCTGGTCCGTCTCGACTACGGTCGCCAACTTTACTTTTACTTACCATAAAACATGTTAGATGTCTCATGCCTGCAAGCTATCTAATGCTTCTAGTGAAAGATGGTTATACGTAACCTTTCTATATCTGTCAGTTGATAAAACTATTTGTTCGTTTCAAAATAAAACTTTATAAAATTCATTTATATATATATATATATATATATATGAGGTGTGATCAAATAGTCTTGATAGTAAAGCTGTGTTTACCAAGGCAGAAATTAACAATAAATGAATCGTTGATTTTCTTCAATGTAGTCCCGATCGTATTCAGCACTTATTGCAGTGAGTTCACAATTGGTCGACTCACTTTCTAAAACTCTATATTTTAGGCCGTGAACATGCGCGCTGTCGAATATGTCTTTAATGTCATTCCCCACCATCTTCAAATCTTGCTCTTGAAATTAATTTTCAATTTCGAAAACAAGAAAAAAAATTCGAAGAACGAAGTCTGATGAATATGAAGCGTGGTGCACTTGCCCAATCCTGTTTTTTCCAAAGCAAAAACAACAACCTCTTCTCTAAAAAAATAACTGCTGATGAAAAAGTATCGAAGCTCCAACTAGGCTTCAAGACAAGTAGTCTAAATACCTAGATATAATCACTTTATTATATAAATGATCACCTGTTCACACGTCTTCATTTGGATTTTAAATCTTAACAAAAATTAAGATTCAAACCTAATATATATATATATATATATATATATATATATATATATATATATATATATATATACTGTCATCCACAGACGGACTGTTTCGTTGTATCACAACTCTTCAATGTGGCTAGACATATTGGACGCTTCAAGTTGGGATTTTGGTAAATAAAATTTTTTTGAGCAATTGCTAAACGGTAGAAAAACTAAATAAGAAATTTAGTCGGAAGAAGTTCTTCCTTGAATAAAGAACGAAATATTATTACTAAACCCGTTGTAAGTGTTTAGTTTATCCACTTATATTTATCACACACACACACACACACACATATATATGTATATATATATTAGTTGTTGTTGTCAGACGAGAGAGAAAAATGAATGGGTTTACAAATGATTTCAAACTTGGTATATAACTTTCTTCTTCTTATCTTTATATACACATATGCTACAGATGTATAAGACTTTTACATGCTCTTCAAACGATTAGACAAAAAGGTTCTAGTTGTTTTTCTTATATTAAAGATTGATTTGATACTTTGTTTTGATTTTGTTTAATTTTATATCTGTAAATGTCACACTAGAGTTAATTGTCCGTGAAGACCTCTAGTCTTTGTAAATGTTTTTGGTTTTTTCTTTTGTATGTGTGTGTGTGTGTGTGTGTGTGTGTGTGTGTGCATTCTTTCATACGAGTTACGAACGCATACACATATACATACATATATTTTCAAGGGTATTGGATGGATTTTTGTCCTTCCTTGTTCTTACCGTTTTTTACCTCTAGTATCACTAAGTTTTTTACATATATATATATATATATATATATATATATATATATATATATATATATATATATATGCTGTAGAGTAATGAGAAACTACGTCAATGTAACATAAAGTACTTTAAAAATTAAGTATATCAGTGATTGTTTTTCACAGGTAATAACTAGACAAACAAATTCAACTAAATTCTCCCTTTCTCCCTTTTTCTCTCTCTCTCTCTATTTTATCTTTTTTCTCTTTTTTAATTTTCTTTTTTCTAATCCCACTATAACTATTCATACTTTAGTCGTCTTTCTTCGCGTGATAAAGTGCTTTTTTATTTTCTATTCTTTCTTTTTTTTTTTTTTTTTTTTTTTTTTCAATTGCACTTTTCTTCTATCCGATATTCTCTTCGCTTTCTTTTCACCAACTTTTTCTTTCTTTCTTTCTTTCTTTCTTTTGCATTAGTATTTTGAATCAGTGAACAATCAGAATTGTCGACCCTACGTAAATAATTTCGTTATTTATGCAATTATTTTTTTTAATAAGTTAGTTCATGACAAAAACGATTAAATCAATTTTTTTACGACGGAAAAAATCAGCTATACCCCACAAAAAATATCTTCGAATGTCATCATTTCCATTTTAGAACAAAATGATCTTATCCCGATAAAGTGTGTAAAATCATCACCTTACTCGAACTAATAAGAATCTAGTTTCTAGAAAGGACGAATATATATATATATATATATATATATATATATATATATATATATATATATATTGGCTGTGTTGGTGGCTGATGAGGACAGGGTATCGCACGTGTTCTCACATGTCTTTTGATAAAATAAAAAAATAAAAAAATATAAGAATATGTATAATTATAATTGAAATCTGCCCAGAAAAAAAATGTTCATACGCTATTTTATATTAGTTTTTATATCATCATTTATTTTCAAATTTAGATATATCCCCTCAAAAATTATATTGATAGAAATTCTTATTTTGTGAGCATCAAAAACTTGAACTATCAAAACGCGCATGAAAATCATATGAAAGAGAATGTTTGAATTTCGTTCTTTCAGTTCTTACATCCCCCCCTCTCTCTCTCTATCTATCTATCTATCTATCTATCTCTCATATCAGCATCTATATACGTGTTAGCGCAAATATATAAGATACTTATTAATCCATTTACAAACTGAAAGACAATAGATACGAATGAATAAATAAGGTGAATTCTAAACACTTCACAATTATATAAGAATCCTTCAAATTATTCTTCGCTTTTCATGTCTGTCACTGTGGGAATATAATGATTTAACTTTTCTTGTTTCAATAATCGATGTTATACCTATCCTCTGGTCTTATATGTGAGTTTCCGATTTTCTTTAAGATCTTCAGGAGAGAAAGAGAGAGAGAGAGAGAGAGAGAGAGGCACCACTTTAACAATGTTTCCTTTCATCTCATCGTAAAATTCAACCAATTTTTATTTCTCTTTCCTTATCTGTTGATTACAGCCAATAACCGATTTATAGTTCCATTAAAAGCTTTGCCTCTATCTCTTTATCTTTTATTTTGTATCGGTGGAGACGGTGATAGCGGACGCCCTCTCACCACGATGTTCTGCTTGATTTAAATTCGCGTGGTTATCACCACGATAAATTGACTCTGAACCAATCACTTACATTTAAACTATTGCCGGCTGCTTTGCTAAAGTAATCTGCATCAAGAAAAAATATATACAAAAAATAAACGCCGAATAGCATGTTTCACACTTGGTCAGCAAAATGCGTTGTCTGGTAGTGAAAGGGGTTCCATTAAGCAGATGTAGTTAACTTTTCGAGCCGCCAGGTGGTGCACTGATGTCCGTCTAGTATATCATAGCTTCTGTGAATCATATGACAAACCATCTGAATGTGGCGGTCCCGGTACCGTCATTATAAAGATGAAGAGATAAATACTTTACAAGTTTTTATTATTATTATTATTATTATTATTATTATTATTATTATTATTATTATTTCTCCCCAACTGTATGCTCGCAACCAATATGATTCAGTTTTAGGAACAAAAAACAAAAAAAAAACAACAACAACAACAAAAAAAAACGAAAACATTATCAGCGGCAACTATCTCGGCTCTAAAAATTAACCTAAGCATTCCGACCAAGTGGTTGTCTAATGTCAATCTGCATCTGCTTCGACTGATTCTTTTTTTTTTTTGTGTGTGTGTGTGTGTGTGTGTGTATGTGTGTGTGTGTGTGTACTTTTTGTGTGTGTGTGTGTGTGTGTGTGTGTTGTTTTTTTTTGTTTTTTTTGTTAAGCCGATTATTGTTTTGTTTCACAGAAGGCCGAGTTGGCAGTGTATAATGAAACGAAAAGATCAGTATGACTAATGAACAAAAAGAAAGAGTTTGCTAATATAGTCAATCACTAAAATCCATATCCGTATAGGTTAAAGGTAATGAAAGATAACGATATCAAGGAATGGTCTGAATAGGAAAATTGCAATCCTTGATAAAGAGGTTAGATGGTGCCAACCTGCAGATTACAATCTTATATCAGACCACAAAACATCAGAAGGTCGTATAAGGGTTAAACCATTTTGGTATAAACACCTCTCTTCAATTTCATTTCTACACTACAACCCAAAATATACAATCTGCTCGGGGTAAAATATTGTTGTTGTCTTTCTGTTTTTCACTATTAGAACTCAATATCTGTATTCTCAATTCTTTATAGTGGCCGAGTAATAACAATTTTTCCTCCCCTTTTACTGTCGGCATTGCTGGAATTCAATTCGCTTGTGGATTCTGTGATCGTTATTAAGTTCTTTTCTCTTTTTAGTGGTTCATACAACCTCTCAATGATCTCTAGCCTGAATAATGTCATTTTTTCCCCAATTTATCTTTTCCGTATCCGTTTCTTTTAACCGCTTTCCGTTGGAGAAAAAGTAGAAGTGATTGCACATCCCTTGCAAATTGAGAAATTATTCATTCGACAATCACAACAAAATTCCTGTGCACATCTTCCATGAAGAAAAGAGTTGAGCTAAAAGTGACCTTGAACAAAAATTACCATCATTTACCGAATTGTAAAGATAGCAAGATTAAATAGGTGACATTAAGTATAGAAGTTAGCTTTACAAGGCAAATAAGGAGATCAGTGTCTGGCAAAAAGGTGGTAACAATTTATTAAAGAGATTGATAAGAAGATAAAAGTATGAAACAAAGGAAAAAGAAATAGGCAAATAAATCACAACTTCATAAATTCTGACTATCCATCGAATCATCAAAGAAGTACGTATAAAAAATCGCGAGGTAACACAACTGTTGTAGTTTTTGCAAGGCATTTGATTCTATACACAGAGGTTGGTTGGTTGGTTGGTTGGGTGGGTGAGTTTTATGAGCATATCAATCATTGTAGGTCATTTAATGCAAAATCCATTTTTATACATATAAACAGTTCTATTTCAAACAATTCAGTTTACATAAGTACACAGTTTAGTTCTATTTGACCCTATCAGGTGCTACCATTCCGAGCAAGAGTGGACCTGGGAACGATGGTAATAAAGAGATACTCCGCATTCCCCAAAGCTCCAGCATTACTGGAGCCTTACCATCAGATTGTTTAATGTCATAAACAGGACACTCGTTGGTGGGGTCTTACCCCTCTGCAGAGCTCCAGTCGTTGGTGTATTTTGCAGCTCCAGCCGACAGGGCCATCTTTACCCAGAGGAAAGATGGAACAAAAGCTACTTACTTACGTTCTCCCCAAAGAAACTGTTACTGCAATAATAAGGCTTTCCAAAAACACAAAAAACAATAATTCGCTCATCCGATCGTGACACTGACTTCTTTGACATTGTTACTGGAGATACATTAGCACAATATCTATTTATAATCGGCCTAAATTGCGTTCTACAAACGTCAATAGATCCAATAAAAATGGTTTCTTATTAAAAAGAAAAAAAAAAAAGCAGACGATATCCAGCAAAAACAATGGCAGATGCTGACTACACAGATGATCTAGTACTTCTCGCAAATACACCTGCCCAAGCCAAATCTCTGCTGCATAGCCTGAAATAAGCAGCAAGAAGCATTGGTCTCTACGTGGACACGAAATAAAATAGAGTTCATGTGTTTTGAACAAGGAGCCATCGCCAGTTCATATGGTAAGCATATGAAATTATCAGACTAGTTCATATACCTTGGTAGCAATATCTTATCAACAGAAATTGATGTCAACGTACGTCTTCAGAAGCCATGAAATACGACTAACAAGTTCTCAATCATATGAAAATCTTATCTCTCTGATAAAAATAAAACGGGATATATTCGATACTACTATATGGACGTATCCACTGGAGTCTAACGAAACTATGGTGTAAAAGCTAGATGGGAACTACACAAGAATGCTACGTACTATTTGGAATAAACCTTTGAAGTAGCTTCCCATAAACATCAGCTGTAAGACTACTTACCTCCCATCCCACAAACCACCAAAGTAAGACGAACAAGACATGCTTGTCACATTTGAAACAGTAAAGACAAACTCATAAGTGACGTTCTCCGATGGACTAGCAAAGATTTACATACACCAGCTCTATGTGGACACTGGATGCAGTCTAGAGGACCTGTCAGGATTGTTGGGCGATAGGGATGGGACGTGAAAAAGAATCAAGCAACTCTGTACGGTTAGTATGACTTGATGATGGTAATGATAAAATATGAAAATAGAAATAGTATGAAGTTGGTAGATTCTTTGTGAATCATAGGGTTGTAGTTACAACATGTCAATGATTGTGTTGGAGATACCAGAAACAAAACCCTGGTTTTGAATTAATTTCTTTTTTCTCCTAGACTGGTTACTCTTAAGACTAAATTGTACAGTATGTTCTGTGTGTGTGTGTCATTTCTATAGCTTCTCATTGCTTTAATTTCTATATTACCACTGTCCCAAAACATTTATTACGTTTTCATATAAATTTCATACACTGTACGTAACAATTATTAGTGGGACAATTAGTATTTTTATGCAATAAGAACGAACAATGTTTTGACTTTCCTTCTGGTGTGTTTCTTATTTTTAACTTCAATTTCCGAATATTTTTCCATTTGCTGTTATTCAGGTAATTACAACCAGTTTTTTCGACTGACGTAGTTGAATCGCTAAATAGAAATCAATGCGATATCTCAAAAAGAAAGATTTAGCTGGCAATTCGTCGGTTTTTGGATTACGTCAGAAATGGGATCGAATTATGCTTGAAAATGATAGCGTGTGTGACAATTTGTCACCTCTTCCGTGATGGGTGTTAAAACAAAATGATGTTTCTTTTATTGCTAGACATGTGGTGCCGTTTTCAAGGCTGATTTCAACACACTATATCTTCTGTCTTGAAATGGAGAATTTGTTCTGCTCTAAAATAAACTCAAGAACGGCAGTACAATATTTTCATGATATAAATATGGCAGAATATTCAGAAGAAAAACTCTTCTTATGACAATCAATATTTAACTGTAAAAGCAGTGCATAACTAGGACGCTTTGAAATATCCTTCGATTTTGAGGGGATATTGTTATCTTTTCAAATGTGTCTTTATTTGTTAAATTTTCAAATAGCAATGGACTATGAATGTAGAGATTGACCAAGGAATGAGTTTTGTTTTGACCAATGTCCAAACACGGCATATTTGGGATTAAATTTGTATGATCAATAAAGTAATGTGCTAAAAATACATGAATAAAAGAAGAAAAAAAACTTTGTGTAAAAAGATATTTAGTGAATTTTTAAGTTTTTTAGTGACATGAAACATTGTAAACAACATTCAACAAAAGATTTGCTTCATATTTCCAATGCTGAAATATCTCATAAAAATAACAGGTTTAATAAATTTGATACAATCTGAAGATTGCCACAGATTTGAGGTTGCATAATGAAATGTTCTTGAATTCTTAAAATTATTTAAAATCGTATTTGATGATAGAAATATCCATTTACTTTTACAATATGTTCGTATATAACGACCAATACAACAATAACAACATTATTATCATTATTATTGATAATAATAATAATAATAATAATAATAATAATAATAATAATGATGATAATAATAATAATAATAATAATAATAATGGAAGATAAATCTTTAAAAACATAAACAGATCTCCCTAAACGAATTGAAACAAAATATTGAAAAACAAATAACCACTGAACCCAGAAGTATTTTAATATTAATATAATGTGATATGGTGAGTAATAAAGAAAACGAAAGGCTAATTACTGAGGAGAGAGAGAGAGAGAGAGAGAAGAAAAAATAAGATGGAAAAACGGTATATATGGAGGCAGGTAGTTGACCTCTGAGTGACTTAGGCTAAGGCAGTTGTGGGTCAGCCAGTTACAGGTGAATGACTGTTTTAGTTGAGGATGATTAAAGAAAATTTGAGGTCCCAAGATCTACCACGCAAATGCGGAGCCAGGGAAAGCTGATGTTTCTCGCACCGACATCAGGTGGAAGGGAGAGGACGACTAGTTTTTGAAAGTTGTGGGCGAGACGTGATGAAGTAACACCAGCCACAAAAATGTAAAGAGACGAAAGTTTACGAACTCCATTTTTGGGAGTGTGCATCAAAGGGAGCATTAGACTAGACAAGACCCAGCGGACGAGCATGTTAGAAATACAACAGAGAATCTGGAAGGAAATTGAAAGTCTCTGCTCTCTCTTTCTCACCACATATGTTGTATCTCTTTGCTTAGCTAACGTGATCAACTCAACTTCCATACTCTCTTTCTTTCTCCCGGTGTCCACCTACAAATTGTTGTAGAAAATTAACATTTGGGTACTTAAACGGAGTTTATTGCGTTCGTCAACTTTTGCCTAGGTGGTGCCACAATGGGGTCCTGAAGGTATGAATTTCTAGACTGTGCCGTTATGGTAGTTGGTTGGTTGTCTGGGTTTTAGAGCATATCAGCCTTTGTCGGTTATTTAAAGCCAAATTCTATCTATCTATATATATATATATATATATATATATATATACATATTCAACCAAAGATTTCTAAACGAATATTTAGGTATGTAAAATTTTCTATAAGCAGGATTTCATTTTTTTGCACAATATTAATCAGTTTTAATTCGTCATATTTTTTGGTACAACTCTGTCTCTCTCAAGAAGGACAGAACGTAGTAACTATCTCGATGGTACCGTTATGGTACATAAACACACGAAGTCTTGACAAATGTAGAATTAATAATAAAAATCATTAGTGAACCAAAGAGTACATTACCATCTCTAGGAATCAAGACCGAGGAAATTCAAGGTAGAGACTGAAAAAATCAATAAAGTACGCAACATATCTCAAAGGACCACACAGACTGAACAAATCAATCTATGGAGGAGCGAAACTAGTCAGTAATAAAATAGGTATACCCCTAAAGAAATTGAACGGAAATACAAAACTTTGATGGAAAATGGGGCAAATAAAGAAATTGCGACAACAAGCAAAGCAACTAAGGAAGGAATCCAACGGGAAAGAAAAGATTCCCCCACTCAAAAAAAAAAAAAAAGAGAAAGAAAAAATAGCAACAACCGCAACCAAGTCTGACAATACTAATGGAAGAAATAAATGAAAAGATATTGGCGAAAAGAACAACTCAAAAGATAGCAAGGCAGGATCAAATAAAACTGGACATTCCAAAACAATTAAAGAAAATCCAACAAATTGCTAGAAGTCGTACAAAGACAAAGTAAAAAAAATAAAAGAAACAATTTTGGGGTAAAATATAAAAAAGGAAAGAACATAACAGAAATGCTGAATGGATAAATAACATGAAAAACGAAATCGAAGAACTCGAAGAAAACCGCGAGGTGAACGTACATTAAGACTTAGTAAGAGCAACACTCAAGAAAATTGGAAATTCCTGGCTATGAGGGTATACATGGATTTTGGTTTAAAAAAAATCGACGTCCATCCTTAGGTCTGTACCTGAGTAGACGCCAACAAGAGGCAACCCAACCCAAAATGGATGACGAAAGGGAAAACTACCCTGATCCAGAAGGACCCCAACAAAGGAAATATCCTCAGCAACAATAGATCGATAACGTGTTTACCTATGATGTGTGGAAATCTATTACTTGCTTGAATGCCGCGGACATTTTCCGGAAGAAAGAATGCAGCTGAGGGATTAGAGGAACAATTGACCTACTGTATATAGATCAACATATCCTCAAAGAAGCCGAAACGAGGCGAAAAAATATTGCCAGGTCATTGTTTGGCAACAAGAAGACAAGTTACCTGCGATTATCTACAAGATATCCGAGAAAATAATAAACTTTATCTCGAATATCGTGAAAAATTGGAGAATGGAATTGATAACAGGAGATCAAACCCTAGCAGAGGTAAAAATCCAAAGAGACATCTATCAAGGAGACTCGCTCTCACTACTGCCATTCCTTATAGCATTGATACCACTCTGTTACATAGGAAGTGGACTGGTGGGGGTTACATATTTTCCAAATTGCAAGAAAAGATTAATCCCCTTATATACATGAACGACATCAAGCTATTTGCAAAAAATAAAGTAGAACTGGAGATTTTGATAAAACTATATGAATATCATCATCATCATCATCATCATCATGTCGCGCCGCCAGCGCGGATATCCCTGACCCTCTCTCGCCATTTCTCCCTATCATTCACCGTCTCTGGCAGGTCTTCAGGGTTACATCCTGTGTCCTCACATAGTTGCTGTATGTAGGTTCGTGCTGGTCGTCCCACTCTTGCACATCCATATGTGGGGGTCCACAGGAGTACATCGCTTATGAGCTCGTCCTTGCTTCTCCAGCAGTGTCCTGCGTGTCTGGTTCGTCGAACTTGTATAGTTTTCGTGATGGGGGGCAAGTGTCCGTATAGTTGGAGTCTCGTGGGGTGTTGTCGCCAGGACTTGTTTAATACTGCTCTCAACATTCTTGTGTAATTTCCGTCCAGCCTCCTCTCCAGCCGCTTCGTAAGCGTCCATGTGGTACATCCATATAGCAGTATCGACACAACCGCTGCCTGGAAGAAACTGCGTTTCATTTTATCAGTTAGGTCCGACTTCCATATGATCGAGAGCCTATCGATAGCTGTCCATGCCTTCGTCAGTCGTGTATCGATGTCTTTTTCGGTTGATGAGACGCTACTTCCTAGGTAGGTGAATTTGTCGACTAGTTTCAGAGAGGCTCCGTCTAGTGTGGCAATGTTGCCCGTTTGGTTGTAACACATAGAGCCAGTATATAGGAATTGGATTTGGCATAGAAAATGGGCAATGTTTATTATGAAAAATGGAAAAATAAACATGACCCTGGAATTACTTATCATCATCATCATCATCATCATTATCAACCTACGCTGACTGCTCGGAGTTCCTAGATTCTCATTTACCATTCCCGACGAAATGTTTGCGAAAACAAATTACAGTTTGGTGATCAAAATATGTTCATTGTATACTGGTAGAAAAGAGTTAAGTTTTGATATTTTATTTGGTGAATAAATTGTATCGAACAATAAAGGGATAAACATAAATGAGGCCGATTTTGAAGAATTTAATCCGACCTGTGTTATTCCAAAGTGATATTCATTTTTACCATTGACATAAGAGATTCTTAGAACGTACCACAGGGACATGTGTTTTATTTTTTATTTTTGGCAATATTGTTTCTGCAATTCAGAATCTTATTGTTTTCTAGGTGGGTCTTCACTCATGATGATAGAAACCTCGTTGTCTTCGAGTATATTGAAACTATAAGCAGACTATTTGAAACCCCCAAGACACCTGATGTGTATTCTTCAAACTCCTGAAATAGCTGTGGATTGCATAGAGCTGCTCTTAAAGTTTAAAATCAAGTCAGAACTTTTGTCTGAGTAAAATGGTATTTTTGTGCTGAGCCTGTTTATGCTTGGTGGTTATTGAAATAATTTTTCAGAAGCATTGTCATGTCTCGGATGATAGTCGTAAGCTCTTTTTTTCTTGCCGTTCGTGTGTGTATGGCTGAAATCTGACTTGTATATGTCTGGCTCTTTAAGCTTCCTGCTTCGCCTGATTATTTTGGGGTTTTATGGTCTCAATGTGAATCCTGCCTCACAGCATTCTCCATAACATGAATCTGTCGTTCATCTGGTGAATCAATTCTTCCACGCGCTGCATTCCTGTATGCACGAGTTTGCAGTCCTTTGTTGTGTAAGATTCCTTTAAAGTTGATTTGCACTTTGCAGAAGCAGAAATAAGTATGAATCTTCTTTTCCAAAGCTTTATGGTTCGAAACATCATCTTATTTATTCATTTATTCATTGATTATTTTATTTCAATATTTTAAAAAGACGAGAACTAAATGTCTAATTTCTAAAGCAAGAAAGGTAAATTGAAAGACATTCGGAAGAAAATCAGAATAAAGTTAACCCAAAAAGAAATAAAAAAAAAAACACCTTCCCGTGCAGACCGAAAATAGGTTTAAAAACAAATGCGAATATTTTATTCATTTTTTTTCACTTACATATTGTAAACATAACTTAACAAATAATTCTAAAAGTTGATTAAAAAAACAGGTGCTTTTATTCAAATAACAGTTGAAGTTTTAATTTGGAATTTAATAGCAAGAAAAAGTGTAAAATTTGGAAATGAAAAGAGATATCATTTTTTTTTTTTTTTTGCTGTCGTTTTATTTTTATTTCAATGACGTTTTATAAATAGAATAAAATCAATTGTAAAAAAATTGATAAACAAAAAGATATTTTAGCATATTTTTATTTTCATATTAAAAACATAAATTAATTAAAATCATAGCAATTTAAAAAAGAATATAATGAAATTATTTAATTGGGCACCTTGTGTTGCAGTGATTAGCATGCTGGATTAGCATGCTATTGTTAGTGAGTTGTTTTTTTTTTCATTTAGTGCTCCATACTTCTCATCTTTTCTTACAATTAAGCTAATCTTTGTAAATAACTATAGTAAAAAGTTGGCGACCATAGTCAAGAGTGACTCGAAGGCTCCCTTTTCAATAGCTACTACATCGAGGTGTTGGGGAGGGCTCTACTTCTTTCCCTGGATTGCTCCACTTTACCCTTGATCCTTACCTTATAATGCTGAGTGTTAAGCAAGGTGGCATCAAGTACCATCTTTTGAGTCTTTAGTATGACTCGACCTGGGATTGAACCCCATATCCCGGACCATTGGCGAACACTCTAACCATTAGACCAATGGCTCGGTTAAAAAAACTATTAAATTCACAAATCATTATTGATATCATAAATATGTCAAAAAATGTCAGGAAAATGTTAAAAAAGGTTTTGAAATATATTCGTACATTCAAGATTAAATATGATCCAAAAAGATTCAAAATAGAATAAGAAATTTTGTGAATGATATTTTTTCAATTTTCAAAGGATTTGCTTTGTCTCTTGCAAATTGATATGGAAATAAAAAAGGACAAAATTGATACGGCAATAAGACAGGACAAAATTGATACGGCAATAAGATAGGGCAAAACTGATACGGCAATAAGATAGGACAAAATGAACAGAAACTTAAAGCCTTTCCAGAAAATTGTAGAAACTAAATCCCTTGACCTGCAGAATCTCTAAGGGGTCATTTTCAGCCTTTCACTCCCCAATTTGCCCCTTCCCAATTCAACGATAATCGAAGAAATCCGAAATGTACAACACCTTTGATCTAAACTGTTTTTTTTTAAGTTTCCTTTCTTCTTTTGTTTTCTCTTCTATCTTTCTTTCTCTTCTTTTATGTTCTCATCTCTTTTTTCTCCACTTCTCTTGTTTTGTCTTCTCTTCACTTCTCCCTCACCTTCTCAACGTTTTTTTTCATTTTCTTCTCTTTTTGAGCTAGAAATATGGAATACAAAAATTGTAATTCACACCATAAAAATTGTACGTGTATCAATTTGCAAATTGCTAAGTGCAAGAGAGAAGGAGAAGTTGAATTTACTCTTAAATTTACTCATTAATATAAAGGTCTGCTGTAGTGAACGTATTACTACAAACTGATATATAAAACATATACATATATGTGTATGTGTGTACACACACATACACACACACATACACTCATATTGTCACTATTTATTTCATATATTTTCTTGTACTGCAACAAACGTAATTTGATATAATATACTTTATGCAATGTTCATACATGGAATTATAATTGTAATTTCATAGGCAACATCATCGGTCTAATATCCTGTCTTAATTTTATTTATTTCAGGGACGAAAGACAAGGAATTCTTTAATTTAACAAGGCATATTATATTTCAATTAATGTCAGTCGATTGTCTACATTCTTTTGTATAAAAAAAAGAAAAGAAATGACGATGTTAAAATTGCTACGTATATGACACTCTCTTGAAAGTATGCAATTTGCAATTGAGTATTCTGATATGAGAACTTTTGATTCGATTGTAGTCTTGGCTTTGGATTAAGAAATAACTTAGAGAAAGAAGGGGAGAAATTCATTTGATTGATGCAGCCATTAAGAAAATCGATTCTATAATTCAGATTAAGAATAATGAAAAATAACTTCTCCCAGTTACTGAATCTTTATTTCCATTTTAGAAATAATAAAAATAAAAAAGGATTTGTCGATAATTATTATTATGATATGTCCAATTTTTATGTAAAAGAAAAGTTTATAGAGCTTATATGATTTTATTTAAATTAGAACGTGGGTATTGTTTGTTTGGGTTTTATGGCGTATCAACCGTTGTAAGTTATTTAATGCCAAATCTATTTTCATACACAAAACAGTTCTATTTCAAGCAATTCAATTTAGCATTAGTACACAATTTAATTGTAAAACAATTTCTATTTCAAGCTATGCGGTTTAGTCAAACAGTTCCATTTCAAACAATTCTGTTTAGCATGAGTATGCAGCTTAAATGTCAAAACAGTTAAGCAATTTAGTACACTATTTAGTTCTATTAGAACTATTGATAGGACTCTGTCAGGTGCTACCACTTCGGGCCAGAGTGGACCGGGGAGCGTATTCCCCAAAGCTCCAACAGAACTGGAACCTCACCATTAGATTGTTCAGTGTCATATTCAAAACACACGTTGTGGTGGGGTCTTACTCCTCTGCAGAAATTCAGTCGGTGTATTCTACAGCCCCAGCTGACTGGACCCAGAACGAGGGTTGTTTTCATACCTGCACTTTGATGTTACTTTGGATAATTTTATTTAATAAGTTATCAGGTTAAGGAAATCTAATAATTTTTTAACTTTTCCTTTCAGCATAGTTGAAAAGAATTTAAGCCCGGTTCTATGCTTCTTGGGTATTTATATTCCAATATTCCAATATATACTACATGCTTAACGTGGTATTGTTAGCTTCATATGTATTTTGAAGGAATGTTTTGAGATTTTGAAATGAGAGAGAAAATGAAGGAAATTCAAGTCATCAGTACGTCTTGATGATAATAATGATGATGATGATAATGATGATGTACAAATATCTGTAAATGCATCAAAATATTCGCGCGAAATCAACAGATTTGTCACTGACACATTTGTACACTTTCTAGACCAATGCGTACGATTCTCTGCCCTAAAAAAAAAATCTGCCAATTTTACCGCCAATTACTTCAAAGTAAAATAGTAAATATGTTCATTCACCTTTTTTGCAGTAACTTACTACAAAAAACACGGACGCTTTACGTGTGCGCACAAAAGCATTGTGTATAAACTACTCGTCTATTCAGCAGAGAAATACTTTGTTTTTTCTTGTCTTTACTAATATTCGAGGCAGGAAAAGTTCAACTTATAAACATTCTTTTGGGTATTGATCTCATTTCCTGCAACCATTTTCACCTGATAATTCTTTTACACACTGTCAGAATATTTTTAAAGACTGACAAGTTCCAAACACTTAAAGAACTTGTAAGTTGTTGAGCCATTTCATAGCAAACCATTTTTCTGTTTATTCATCCACCGAATTAAACACAATCACACCTCATTTAACAGCACAACATTTAACTATGAGCAGACTGTTAAAATAATAAATAACCCAGTTGAAAAAAGTTTTCTGATGACTAACTTGCGTTCTTTTATTTCGTAGTAGACATTTTTCTTTTAAAAGTAGGTTACTTTGAAGGAAATGCAACAACAGAAAAAAATGTATTCAACCTGATTTCATTCTTGAAACAAATAACCTATTTTTAAAAATACGTTAGCAATGAACAGTCTGAGTAATACGACTCATTTTTAACTTATTGGCGGGGAGCAGAGTGGTTAACGAGCTGAACTGCGATATCGTCATTACAAAAAGAAATCAATCCAGACAATTTACAATTGTTATAACCCCTTCGATTAGTAAGAGTTTTTGTTTTTCACAATATCTTATTTTATTTATCTTTTATTTGAAAAACGTATTTAAATAGTATAGAACTATTTACATATTTTCTCTGGTGAAACGAGAGGGGTTAAAAATTCTATGATTCAAAATAGATTTTGTACCTCTGATGTATATCCTTCCGGTGTTATCATTATTCTCATTTTTCTTTCTCTCGGTCGTCTGATAAATGACATTATCAATTAGGCAATTACCGTTCAAAGAGCATCTCCCTCTGTTCTTGCAGTTGCATCTTTTCTAATGGTTATAATCTTTTTCATTTAAAATTTTCAAATCCGGCCAGTCAGTAATTTTTTTATATTGTCCATGCAAAAAAAAAACAACTTATTTTTAAATTGTTTTTATAAAACAATTTGCAAAATGTTGCAGATTTTTCCAAGTGTTTTTTCGTCAACTGGAAAAATATTCTCCTCCCATTTCTTCTCACAGTTTTTCTAAAGGGTGTAGGTGTGGGGTGTTGAACCATATTTCTATTTATAGTACATATAGATTCTTTTTTTGTTATTGTTGTTATTAGTCAATTTATCAAATATTTTTTCACAGCTGTTTCATATTTCATTTTGACTTTATTAAATATGTTTGCCTTGTTGGAATTAGTGGCTCGTTTTTGTGGTATACACTGATATATATCAAACGTGTGTGTGTGTGTGTGTGTGCGTGTGTGTGTGTGTGTGTTATAGCTTCCAATGCAACTACAAAAATGTCGAGATAAACAAAAGATTGAAAGTTGTAAGCTTCTGATCCAGTTGCTGGTCTCGGCATTTCGAAGGAAAAATATCGTTGAATGTAATCTGGCCGCGAAATAGAAAAACATAATTTTCAAGAGCCATTATTGAATATAAATAATATCTGATTTTATAACATTAAATGACTTAGGATTGTTTTCGCACTGTTTAGATTTTTGGAATATTCAAATTAGAGTTTAGTTTTCGCAAATATTCCAGTGCTATTATTTGACTTCAGACAGCAAAAAATTACTCATTTGTTTTTATTTTTATCTGACAATTTTACAGATTTTTTTTTTTTATGGAAAGTTTCATAAAAATAACTGCAAATAAAAGTATTCAGTTTAAGGTTTTATTCTTATTTTTATCTAAATTTATGATTAGTTGATTGATTTTAACGGCATGCAAAAACCGTTCAGTGTCATTTTATGCCCGGTTAAAGAATCGTGTTTATAGTTTGTTCATATTTAAATTATTGTGTAGTTGTTTCTTTAAAGTTTTTTCTTTCTTTTTTTTTTGTATATATTACGTACGAATGATTTTTAAACGGGTCTTTTGGGAACATAAATGGGTCAGAGTGTACCTCGGTGTAATGGAAATAAAGAATTTCTCCAGACCTTCCAAACTGGAGCCTAAGGACACCTTTTTTGTGGGAGGGGATATTGCCCTTCTGCAAGGAACACCCGGCCGACGGGATTTGTTTATTGTTGTTGTTTTGTTGATGATGGTGGAGGTGTTGTTTTTTAGGGTGGGTCCAATTTAATGCGAATTCTCATCTTTTTACACAAGAATTTTGCAAGGTTTATTTTGTAAATTTCAATTTGACCTCAGTTACTTTTCCTGCCTGATCACGCGCGTGAACACAACACACACACATCGCTCTCTCTCTCTCTCTCTCTCTCTCTCTCTCTCTCTCTCTCTCTCTCTCTCTCTCCATCTATCTATCTATCTATCTCTAACAGAGTTGGTTGTCAAATCTTCATTCATTCTCCTCGACATGCAATGATGATGTTTTGTTCCTTAGCTATAGTCACCTACACATATAGAAATAAAATGATTTAACGAAAAATTAAGATCCACAAACGAATTTACTTCCGGTTATACAACGCGCTGCGTTTGTAGCTTAACTTAAACTCATACAAACACACATTAATACGCAACTATAACCACACACGCACACGTACACACACTCACACACTCACACACTTACAACCACACGTAAAGAATCATACAAAATCCCAACGGTTTTTTGACGGTATTTTATCGATTTTCGATTCATTTCATTTTCTTAACAGTCTGATGATTGTTGTTTTGCAAAAAACTCCATGAAACCCAGGGGTCACAGTCTAAATTCCATGAATTAAATATATATATATATATATATATATATATATATATATATATATATATATATATATATATATATATATATATATATATATATAAATATTCCTTCATTATTTTTGTTTTGTTTTACTTACGAGAAAATATTAATACGTGACGCAACAGAAAAAAAATTAAAATATGTATTCCACGAAAAAAAAAAGGATGATGATGGAACAGCCTGTTAATAGACATGTTGGTTTCTGACAGTAGCGAACTGGAAGGTGTTTTCTGTCAGATAAATCAAAGTCAACATCAAAGCGAAAAGTTCTGATTATTTAGATAGTCTTCATCTTGGAATGTGGCCAGTCTGTGATAAGAGATAAAAATGATAAAAAAAGAGAATTGGTTGGTTGGTTGGTTGGTTGGTTGGTTAAAATTGGGTTTTGTGGAATATCAGCCATTGTGGGTTATATAATCCCAAATACTGTTCACACACACACACACACACACACACACACACACACATATATAAATAGGTTTGGTTTGATTTCATTTGGTTTCATGGCATATCAACAAGGTTATTTAATGGCAAATCCTCTTTATACATATATCTTAAATGTATATGATTTGTAAACAAATTTTGTTGGTAACGTTTTAAACGAGCGTAAGTTCATTCTTTTGCACACACTTAAATGGTTTCAAGTATTTCTTTGTATCACTAACAATTCAATTAAACATCAGTCATTTGTTATAACCACCTTTGTTTGCATACAGTTAAATCATCAAACCGTTCTATTTTAAATAATTTAATTTAGCATAAGTCATTTTTACCGTCAGTTTGAATGTCAAGCAGTTCTATTTGATTCATATATAGGACCACTTCAGGTGCTTCCACTCTGAGCCAGAGTGGACCTGGGAGTGATAGCAATGAAGGAGCACTCCACATTCCTCAAAGTTCCAGCATTGCAGGAGCTTCATCATCAGATTGTTTAATGTAATGTCCAGAACACTCGTTGAGGGGGTGTCTTACCCCTCTGCAAAGATGCAGTCAGAGTATTCTACAGCCCAAGTCGACCGGGCTAGGCTGGTTGGTTGGTTGGTTGGTTGGTTGGTTTTTAAAGCTCGTCTTCTCTTCGTGGATTAGTGTCCTACCAGGATTCCTCTTTTGAGGTTCTTAACCTTCTGCAGGGGTGGGGGTGAAACTGACAGAGCAGAAAAGTGAATTGGAGAGAGTGCGTGATTAGACTTGTACGTAGCTTATTGGTAGATTTGGGGGTTATTTTAAATAAAAGGATACCAAATTATAGCTGAAGTCATGCTGGTTGCAAAAACAATAAAAAGTGTGCACACTTCACTCAATAAAACAAAACAAACAAAAATACAAGTGTCTGAATGTTTGATAATCAATATCTTATTATTTAGCAAATTGTTGTATCTGATATTTTTTCTTTGTTGTTTTCAATGAAGAATTAGTTAAAATATGAGGATTCGCTGAAAAGTTCATGGGCTGAAAATTTCATACGATGATGTTGTATCTATTGTTTATGACTCTCTTTAACAATGTGATCTAACTAACTGATAGATGTGTGTGGACTGCAAGAGAGACTATGTTGAAAAATGAACCACATTTGGACACATTCCATGAGAGCAATTCACTAAACTTTTTGCTTAGATATCGCACAAGGCCGTATGAATGGAGCACCCAATGGGACACATTGCTTGAGAGTATCTCAGTCAGCCTATGAACTTTTCAGCCGACGCTCGCAGCATAAAAAGAAAAAAGAAAGACTAATTGCAGCAGTGTCAATCAAAGGACAAACAGCAAATCAGTAAAATCGAAAAAAACAAAAATCAGAATAAAAAATAACTGAATGGATACTTCAAGCGACAAATTAAGGAAATTGCATACAACTTGACTTGCTAAGAAGAGGAAACCAAAAGAAGAAAAAAAAAAAAGAATTTTTTTAATGGTAGCCCAAAATAACGTCATAAGGACCAAAGTGAAAATTAATAAGCGATAGAATAGTGTGACGACAGATATAAAACGATTCCTCACATAATAACTGCCATAAAAGGAGTACAAGACTAAGTACGCCTGAGTGGGAATGTTAATTCACCGAAAATTGTGCAAGAGATAAAAATTTGACCGTATATACCCAAACAAGAAGCAATCCTAAAAAAATGAGACGCACAAAATTCTCTGGGATTTTTGAGATTCAAACGGATCACTCAATCTCAACCAGACGACTAAGCCGAGTGTTAATTGAAAATAAAAAAAGAACTTGTCATCAGGTGAATTTGATCGTTCCAGCGAACCACAGAGTGAAAATGAAAAAAAAGGAAAAGATAGACAAATACTTGGATCTTGCTAGAGAGCTAAAAATGCCGTGGAACATGAGGGTGACTGTGATACCAATAATAGTTAGCGCACTAGAAGCACTCCTGTCGGGTTTGAAGAAGATACTGGTAGAATTGAAAATCAAATGAAGAAGCAAGACCCAACAAACCACAGCATTGTTGAAATCAACAAAGATACTGAAAAGAGCCCAGAACCTGAGAAGACCTACTGTCACTCAAATTCTAGTAAAAAAACACCAGTTGATGCAGGTGTGAGGAATTTGCAAGGTGTACAATAATAATAATAATGATGATGAAAAAAAGAAAATCTGCAAAATTGTCGACTTTGCTGTCCCGGTTGACCACAGAATAAAACTGAAAGAATGTGAAAAGAGAGATAAGTACTTTGACCTTGCTAGAGAATTGAAAAAAAAATATGGAACATGAAGGTGACAATTATACCAATTGTGATTGGTGCTTTTGGCACGGTAACTAAAGGATTATTAAAGGGCCTGGAAGATTTAGAAGTTGGCGGCCGAGTGGAGACCATCCAAACAACAGCATTAGTGAAAACGGCCAGAATACTGAAAAGAGTCCTGGTGACTTGAGGACACTTGCTGTCACTCAATCTCCAGTGAAAGACCATCAGCTTACGCTGATGTGAAAAACTCTAATAATAATAAAAGATAAGATGCTCTTAACGAAAAATGGAAAAGGAAAATAACGTAACGACTAGAACTGCGAAACCAAGAAAGAATCAGAAGGCGCAAAGAAAAGGAAAATTACAAATACTTGTGAATATTAGTAGTAGATACCATCAAACAAGTGGAGATGAAAGAAGAAAAGAGTACCTTAAACAAACAAAAAAGCTTTCTGAAAACAAACTCTGCAGCAGAAATTTCGTCAGTGTGATAAAAAAACTGGGCTGTCCCTTTAGTAAGATAAGATTCTATATATTAAGAAAAGAAGGAGGAAGAGGATACGCCAACATTGAAGATAGTCGATGCATCAACTCGAAGATTCAAAGACTATATTAAATAGAGCAAAGAAAGACTAATTATGGCGGCCAGTAACTGCACAAACAAGATAAGGACAAACTGAACAGTAACAAAAACTAGGGCACAGAAATAGGAAGAAAAACGACTGTATGTGTATCTCAAGCGAAAAATCAGCAAGATTTCACACAATTTACCTGGACATTGCTACTAAAAGGAAACCTTAAAAGAGAAACTGAATCTCTTTTTATAGCAGCACAAAACGACGCCATAAGGACCAATTGTATTAAAGTGAAAATTGATAATACACAAGAGAATAACAAGTGAAGAATTTGTGGTGATAGAAACGAAACGATTAATCCCATGATAAACGATTGTAACAAATAAGGTCAAAAAATGGTATACGACTAGACATGACGAGGTGGAGAAGGGGATCCTTTGGGAATTGTACAAGATATTGAAATTTAACCAATTCTACAGAACGGTATATGCACAAACCAGAATACACCCAGAAGAATGAGACGAATAAAATTCTCTGGGACTCTGAGATACGAACAGATCACCAAATTCCGGCCAGTTGGTTAGCTGGTTGGTTGGGTTTTGATTGTCAAAAACATTTCTATTTCAAGCTATTCAATTTAGTCAAACAGTTCTAATTGAAACAATTCAGTTTACTCAAGTTTTTGTCCACACCCAATTAAATATTAAAACAGTTCTATTTCAAACAATTCAGTTTAGCGTAAGTACAGTTTCAATATCAAAACAGTTCTATTTCAAGCAGTTCAGTCAAGCATAAGTACGGAGTTTAGTTATATTTGACCCATAGATAGGACCCAATCAGGTGTTTCCAAACTAGATCGGAAAGGACCTGGGAGTGATGGCAATGAAGGGGTACCCCGCTTTCCCCAAAACTCCAGCTATACTGAGACCTCACCATCAGATTGTTTAGTGTCATATCAAGGATATTCGTTGGGGGGGTCTTACCCCTTTACATAGGTGCAGTCGATGTATTCTACAACCACTGCCGACTGGGCAATAATCCCAGCCAGATAACCAGACCAAGTGTTAACAAAAAATAAAAATAAAAACTTCCTGTCTTGTGATTTTTGTCGTCCCAGCGGACCACAGAGGAAAAATCAAAGAAAACAAAAAGTAAAAACAAGTCCCCCGGACCCCCTCCCCGCCCCCAAAGAACTAAAAAAAAAGCTACAGAACAGTAGAATAACGGCGAGACTGGTTGTAATTGACGCACTTGAAATGGTCCCCAAAAGTTTGGAAAGGGGGCGTGGAAAAGTTGGAAATTGGAGTACAAAGCGAGACCATCCGAACTACGGCTTTGTTAGGATCGGCTAGAATACTGAGAAGAGTCCTGGAGACCCGAGGAGACTTGCTGTCACTCAGACTCCAGTGAAAGACCATCAGCTAACGCTGGTATGAAATACTTAGAATAATAATAATAATAGTAATAATAATAATAATAATAGTAATAAAGCCGCGGATTGTTCCCTGACGAACGGAAAGGATGCTGCAAAGGATCCAGAGGCACAGCAGAATTACTTAACATAGATAAACACATCCTATACGAGAGCAAGACCAGACGGAATAGTCTACCTATGGCCTGGATTGACCACAAAAAGGCATATGATATGGTTCCGCAAACCTGGAAAATAAACTGCCTCAAAATGTACAAAATATCACATGAAATCATAAACTTTATCGAGAAAACCATGAGAACCTGAAGAGTGGAATTGACTGCCGGAGGAAAAAGCTTACTTGAAACAAAGATCCAAAGAGGGATTTTTCAAGGAGATGTACTATCACCCTTACTATTCATAATTGCCATGATGCCACTTAACTACATACTCAGAAAATGCACAACCGGGTACAAACTTACCAGATCGCAAGAAAACATCAATCATCTAATGTACATGGATGACATCAAACTATTTGCAAAAAAGGAAAAAGAACTGGAAATTCTCATACACGCCGTTAGAATATACAGTCAGGACATAGGAATGGAATTTGCCATAGAAAAACGTGCCATACTTGTAATGAAAAGTGGCAAACGACATCTAACTGATGGAATAGAACTACTAAATCAAGACAAGATTAGAACGCTCGGAAAAAATGAAACCTACAAATACTTGGGTATCTTGGAGGCTGACACCATCACGCAAGTGGTAATGAAAGACAAAATTCAAAAAGAATATCTCAGGAGAACTAGAAAACTACTCGACAAAACTCTCTAGCAGAAAACTCATCAAAGGAATAAATACTTGGGCTGTACCCCTCGTTAGATATTCTGGACCCTTTTTGAGGTGGACTAGAGATGAACTTAAACAAATGAACCAAAGAACAAGAAAACTAATGACCATGCATAAAGCATTACACCCCAGAGACGACGTTTGCAGACTATATGTATCTAGAAAAGAGGGAGGAAGAGGACTTACCAGCATCGAAGAGAGCGTTGACGCATCGATACAACGACTCGAAGACTACTTAGAAAAACACGAACGAGGACTAATAACAACCATCAGAAACAATACTGACAAGACGATTGACGACAGAATGACAATAACTAGGAAACAAAAATGGGAAGAAAAACCCCTCTACGGTCGCTTTAAACGACTAATAAACACCATCTCACACCAGAAAACTTGGACCTGGTTAAGAAAAGGAAACTTTAAGAGAGAAACAGAATCTCTCCAAATAGCAGCACAAAACAACGCCATAAGAACCAATCATATCAAAGCAAGAATAGATAAGACTCAACAAAATAGCAAATGTAGGCTATGTTATGACAGAGACGAAACGATCAATCACATAATAAGCGAATGCAGCAAATTAGCACAGAAGGAATATAAGACTAGACACGACTGGATCGGCAAGGTTATCCACTGGAAAATGTGCAAGAAATTTAAATTTGACCATGCCAATAAATGGTATATGCTCAACCCAGCAGCTTTCCTAGAAAATGACACACATAAACTCCTATTGGACATTGATATACACACGGATCACTTAATCTCGGCCTGAAGACCAGACCTTATAATAATTAACAACAAAAAAGAGAATATGCAAAATTGTCGACTTTGCTGTCCCGGCTGACCACTGAATAAAACTGAAAGAATGTGAAAAGAAAGATAAGTACCTCGATCTTGCTTGGGAATTGAAAAAACTATGGAACATGAAAGTGACAATTATACCAATCGTTAATGGTGCTTTTGGTACAGTAACTAAGGGATAATTAAAGGGACTGGAGGACTTGGAAGTTGGCAAACGAATGGAGACCATCCAAACGACAGCAGTATTGAGAACGGCCAGAATACTGAGAAGAGTCCTGGAGACTTGAGGAGACTTGCTGTCACTCAAGCTCCAGTGAAAGACCATCAGCTAGCGCTGATGTGAAAAATTCCAATGAGTAAATAATAATAATAATAATAATAAATTCATATCGGGTTGCAAAGTTATATTTTTAAAAAATTATTCAGCTTATCTATATGGATAGCTCGAGAGTTTTTGGTAGAAATAAATAAGAACTGAAGGAATGAATGCAAACGGTCTTGATCTTCACAGCATCTTAACGGTGTTCAGAATCAAGAAATGATGCAGAAATGAAAAAGAAAAACAAAAGGAATAGCCAATCAGAATGTTGAATAGGGAGATTCAAATTAGAACAAATAGAAGCGGATTCAATCAAACAGGAAAATTAAAGGTTGGCAAAGAATATCGTAAAACAAGGAGAATAATTCAAAAACTCTGCTCAATCAGAGAAATAGATACCTAGCCAATTGGGAAATATTTTGAACCCTTCTTAATATAAACTAACTTTATACGCTAATTGTTCTTTAAGCGTCTTACGTGTCTAGCCACACTGAAGAGTTGTGATACAACGAAACAGTCTGTCTGTGGATGACAATATATACATATATATATAATGATTGGAATTAAGACGGCTTGGGAGCTTAATTTCCATATGAGGATTATGTTCTTTTTTTTCAGGACAACGTCTTGTTTTTGTTGTTATCATTTTTATCGTCGAACCCAGATCGTTTGCACAGTTCCCTCTGTAAGACGCGTCCTAATCTATCATGTCTGTTTTGTATTTCTTTTAAAAGAGCTTACTACATTCACTTACTGTGTGATTAATAGTCGTATCTTTCTTCATGATTTGATTTTTGGTTGCATATATTTTCCTGTTTGTTTGTCTGTTTGTTCTTTGCTTTTGTTTTTTGTTTCATTGTTTCTTATAGCACTTTCACATTTTCAGTCTAATTTTTTTTCCAATCTATGTTCTCAAGGATAAAAGTTATTTCTCTAATTTCATTATTGTTTTAAAATTTTTGATCTGGTCTTTTTTGGTGATCAGTTAAATTTTCTCTATTTAAGTTTAATGAATGTATGTTTCTTTAATATTCTTTTTTTTTTTTTAACCTTTTCACTTGTTTTCAATTAAATAAATTGATTCTTCATTCAATGGATCTTTTTTCTCACTTAAGATTTCTCGGTTAAAAGGCCGACTTCTTTTTAAGATGAGTTTTGCATCATCAGCAAGTCTCTGACTTGCTACATTAAAGTTTGTTTTTTTTGTTTTTGTTTTTGTTTTTGTTTCATATTCTAATCCTTTTCCTTTTGCCATTTCGCAAGGAAATACTTTTTAAATTATAGTCTCTTCTGGTTTACGCCATTTTTTTTTCATTTAATGATGAGTCTGTTGTAGACTATCTAGGGAGCACCTGCAAGGGAAAAAGAGACGACTTTATCTTTTCCATTTGTTTTCACGGAGATTCCTACCGAGTATACCTTAACAAATGAATTGCTCCGAAAGTAATACCTCCTATTTCATTATATTATCTCATGGTTGTTTTAAAATCCAGAATGTCTTTGATCCTGACAAAAGGATAAAAACAATTCTTCCAAAATTGAGCTCATTTACTAGTACAGATTGAACTATGTAACAGTGCTCGAAAAAATATTTATCAAATTACAATGATCCAATTTTTAAATCTATCTGACCATAACACACCTAATACGATACATCGTACTGAGATTTGTGATTGTACAACAGTGTTAAAACACTTCATCTTAGAATATAAAAAGATCTTCCATCAATTGTACAACTTAATAACACACTTGAGTTGGGGCCATTGACAACAGTCACTCTGATCATTATAATTTATCAAGGGAGATCACTTTGATCATTATAATTTATCAAGGGACATAACTTAAATGTTAATTTTTTTTAGTACTTTTTTCCAAATCATTAAATAATTTACTTTTCTGCAATTAATTCTGTAAAAAGAATGACACACAAGAATGATCTTAATGATCACCAACGTTGTCATTTCAAGGAGTCATTTTAAATACTGAAATTATTCATTTTATTGCACAGATCTTAATAGCTACATAAAATAAAATGGTAATTATTATCGTGATTTTTTGCGGAGAAAAATATACATGAAATTCAACGTTGGCTTTAGAGAAACAAAAAGAAAAAAAGAAAAAGTATTTGTTTTATTTTTGAGAGGTTTTCTTTTCTTTATCTTATCTTTTTTTTTTTTTTTTTTTTGCTTTAATTGTTTTTATCTGATAAGTAAATCAAGTTCTGATTATTCTGCTACATTCTTAGTTGTGTTCCTAAATTCCTATCGTGAACCTGCGGTAAGTCAACTTCAGCGAATACCACCTTTGTTTTTATCGATAGTCATATATTAACAGGAGAAGAACAGCGACAAATACCAATGCACTTGCAATTCCCATGCACATGCATTACTCATCATGCTAACACTTGTATGATTTCAAGAAGTCTTCACATGGGTCACATTATAGAGGAGAGAAATGAGATATTTGACAAAGACTGATATTCTGTATATATTTAGAACAGCTGACATGTCATTTTCGGCAATCATCATCAGATTGCAACTCGGTAAAAATCATGATCAAACTAGAGATTAATATAATCTGTCTTCTACTATTTCATCTAGATATTATATATATATATATATATATATATATATATATATATATATATATAAAATAATAATAATAATAAATAAATATCTATTAGATATATATATATATATATATAATCCATGGAAAATATTTTCCATGAATGAAATATACATATATCTAATATATTATTATTATTATTATTATTATTATTATTATTATTATTATTATTATTATTATTATATAGCTCTATCCTAGATATCAAGCACTCTCCATATTATATTGCACTTGGTTCGACACATACCCACAAAGTGATTTAGTGACAAACAACACTCTTATAATATATATATATATATATATATATGTGTGTGTGTGTGTGTGTGTGTGTGTGTGTGTGTGTGTGTGTGATTTCTTTGAACTTGTTACTATAGCAATCAAATTAATCATTCCTCTTTTATTTTTCGTGTATTTCGTGCTTTTCAGACAATTGCATTCAGTTGTAACGGAACATTTTTAGCTAAGTAATTTTCGTAGAGAAAACCGTGAAAACTGTTCATTTTGCGATGATTTCCTTCACTTGCCTTGTGAGAATATCATTTGTTTAATGGTCTTTAATAATTCGAAGAACAAACTTTTCGCTAAATGATTCTGATTAAAATCAAGAAATAAAAGTTAACACACGCATTCAGAGTCGTCATGTCGAAAATTATGCAGTGAAAAAGCCAACTTATTTTTTTGTTATTTCCTCTATTCCTTCAAAGTTTGAATAAACTTTATAACTAAATTCGATATCTATTTGTTATTGCAGGTCTTAAAAAGCAAAGATTATGCATCGAATTTTAATTCAATTCCTAAAATATACAGCAGCCTAGTGGGTAGAGTGTTCGCCAATGGTCCAGCAGACCTAGGTTCAGTCCCAGGTCGCGTCATACCAAAGACTTTAAAAATGGTACTTGATACCTCCTTGCTTAACACTCAGCAATATATGGTATGTATCAAGGGTAAAGTGGAGGAATCCAGGGAAAGGAGTAGCGCCCTCCCCTACACCATGGTGTAGTAGCTATCGAAAAGGGAGCCTTCGACTCGCCCTCGACTACAGTCACCGAATCGTATTGATACCAGCTGGTCGTTGGGGAAGTTTCCATGGTGTGGTGGTTAACGTGCTGGATTGCTATGTCGTAGTTAGCGAGTTCGAATTCCAACCACGGTTTTATGTTAAATTTCGGACTAATACCATTGGAAAAGGTATGAACCCTCTCATCCTCCATTTAGGGGTTAAATAGTACCACTACAGTTCTTCAACTTGTATGGCTTGGGCATAAAATTGCCCACAAAGATGGATATACCATAAAAAGAAACCAAACTAACTTGTCGTTTATGCTGCTGAATTAGTGTGAGTTGGATGTGATTTTTAATCAATAAATGATACAATTTACGACCAGGCAAAGACTTATAAACGCCCAGTAAACCTTACAGAGCATTCTTGGCTTTCACAAAGAGTTTAAATTGGAGCAGATATACAAATTTAGTTCCAGTAATGATTCAGACTTCGATGGCACTGGCAGAAGTCCATGTACTGTGGATGGCAACGGTCAAAACTAGGTATTTATTAATAAAAAGGCCTCTACCATATAACAGGAGCAGGAGACGGTCCCTAGCCCATGTATGTTATCAAATCTAAAAATAGAAAAGATCCACATGTGTCATGATTTCCAGAAAGAACTTTTCCCTATTTCACAGCCAAAAAAGCTAGTCTATATTATAATTCTGCTTGTGTTTCGTCCGTTCGTTTACTCGTTATACTCATCCCATATCCTCCCCACAGGTAAGTGGGATATTCTCCCCCCTCTCTCTTCCTAAATAAATTGGATATACTCTTCTACATAGATGTTGCTTTTTCTGATCAAACAATGTTTAACTTCGATGGAATTGCCAGGTGTTAACTTTATCTCTCCTCACTAAGTTGCACAGTAAAAATAAATCATTGTGGATTGGTTTGCTGAAGATCTGATGAGATCCGATGAACTCCAACAACGTGCTATTGAAGGCTGAAAAGGAAAAAGAAAAAGAACTCCAAAGATTCCTCAGTACCAGCAATACTGTTATCCAGAAAATAGAATATGCAATTATATATTGAACTTGTAGTTTAAGAAGAATTAAATATTGACAAATGATATGTCTATTAAATATTATATAGAATGTTATTGTTTATTTTTGTATTATTTAATGCAAATGAAACAATAGGAGTTATATGTAATAAAATTACAAATCTTTCTTTCTTGCTTAAATTGCACCTCTTAACATTTTTGTTCCGGGGAATTTCCACGGGCCTTATTTGGGAGTATAAATAGACCAAATTTTCTCGACTATGAATATGTTTTATCTTCTAAGGAATTTCAGGATCAATACGCGAATAAACATTTAAAAAGAATGCTAAAACATTTCCATATACTGTACTCATACAAAAATTGATACTCACACAACATATCTTTTGTAAATTATACTTCATTTGCAATATGACAAAGACAACTTTTTTTTCAACTCAATCTCCTGGTTTTTTGTTTTTGTTTCGTTTTTTTTTACCTTTCTTTTTGTTTGTTTTTTTTTATATTGAATCTCAGCATTAACCTTTTCATGACGGTACCAGAAAACTCTTTTGCTATATTATCAAACAACATTTTGTTATGAACCCCTGAAGCATAATTCACAACAACATTCACAATTTCCTTGTTATCAGCATAATTCCAACAGAAATGGATTTATTAACAAAGACTTACATACGAGGATCATTAAATAAGTTTCCAGACTTTTTTTCGTATGGGCACTTTTATTGATAGTACACACATGAAACTCTAGTCCCCTTCGAAGTAATCTCCTCCAGCTGCAATGCAGTTGTTGTATCGTTCTAACAACTTCTGGAAGACCACATCGAAGTCCTCTTGTGTGAGCGTGTCAATGACCTCCGTCACAGCCTCTTTCATCTCCTTAATTGTCTCATAACGACAGCCTCTAAGGTTTTCCTTGAGCTTAGGGAATAGCCAAAAGTCACAGGGAGCAAGGTCTGAACTATAGGGAGGTTGACGAACTGTCTTGATCTTACTTAAATAGTCTGTGACAAGGATGGAGTTGTGAACTGGTGCATTGTCCTAGTGGAAATGCCACTGACCCGATTTGAAGAGTGCTGGCCTCTTCCGACCAAATCTCTTCCTGAACTACCTTAAAACCTCAACATAGTATTCCTTGTGGATTGTCTGTCCAGTGGGAACCCAGTGCATATAGATCATGCCAGTGCTGTTAAAAAAAGGGATCATCAAAAGTTTGTGGGGGATTTGCTCTGTTTGGCCTTCTTGGGTCTGGGAAACCCAGCATGCTTCCACTGGGAATTCTGTTTCTTGGTCTCTGGGCCATAGCAGTAGATCCAGCTTTCATCGCAGGTCACCAGCTCGACCATCTCCCTGCTGTCATGACAACGTCTTTCTTTCCGATCTTCTCTGAGCACCCTTGGGACAAACTTCGCGCAAATCTTCCGCATCTTCAGTTCCTCGCGAATAATTGTGTGTACAGTTCCCACACTGACATCAAACTGTGCACTTATTGTCTCTATAGACACATCACGGTCCTTATCCATGAAATTCTTTATTTGGCCCATCAACTCTGGTGTACTGACTTCCTTACTCCTCCAACACCTCTCATCATCCCTCACAGATTCCTTGCCTTCCTTGAATCTCTTATGCCACTCAAAAACTCATGCTCGGTTCATACAAAATGCTCCAAAAGCAGTCTGAAGCATTCCATGCGTTTCTGTGGCATTTTTTCCAAGTTTAAAACAGAATTTTATTGCATATCGTTCTTCTAAAGTGTCCTCACGTCCAGATTACATTTTAGAAATTCCCTAGCTGTGACAATCGGGCTTTAGTAGGTTGTATTCCAATTGCTGCTGTAGCTGTTGGTTCGAACCTGAAATCATAAAAATTGGTCAGTCATCTCATAAAATGTACAGCAATAACATAGTGAATTTTCAAGAGTCTACGACAATTTCAAATGCCTGTACAAAAAAAAGTCTGGAAACTTTTTTAACTATCCTCGTACATTAGCTCTGGGAGGACACTGGACGCAACCATAAATTGAATTTACATTTTAATTACTTTAAAACTTGTAAATTTAGAAATAAATTCACTTTGGCAAGCGTTCTTTCTCGAGTTGTGCAAAACAAAGTCAAGTTTAATTACAATTTCATTCTTACAACACTAATACGCAACTATAATTAACATTCATATTAAAATATTGATAATTGATTTCTTTTAGAAAAAAGAGAAACGACACATCATGCAGATGTTTGCGACTATTTGGGGCACGAATTTTAGGAGTTATATTGTGAATTAGACACGAAACAAATAACAAACTCCACTCAAAGTGAAAACTGCCGCTTCATTGGTCTGAAATGAAACAAGTTGAGTATATATCTGTCTGTCTAGCTTTTATAAAGATAAATCTTAGAAAAAAAAAGCTACAACAACCCTAACTCTGACGTATACAAACATCTTTCACTCAGTCTTTGATAATTACCAAAGCATTTTTTTCTTTTTTTCCTGAAAGTTGTTCTGCATGCACTTCCTAAACAAGTTAGCTTGGAAGTTGTTATCAAACCAAAACGCCACTATGATGAGTAATGGATTTACTAGCATCGCAGTATTAAGCAGGCATTACAATGTGGGCGGGGGAAGGGGGAGGAGTACTTGAAATAGTACAAAAGCAAAACACTGAAAAGCCCGACAGCCGATGTTTGGGATGTTTGGAAAACTTGAAACCAACTGGCCGTTATTTCTCCTTACCTCTTTCTTCTCTGTTGATAGGCGTGTTCGCATTTTTGCGGAAGAGTATCAAGTTAGATGTGTTTTATGAACAAATATGGGTCAGCGACTGGTTGGGCAAATAGGAAGTATCTACATTGCAACAGTCAAAGGCGAAATATTCCACTTCCCTAACATTGCCAGCTTTAACATTCACCGACAACAGCGATGGATTGTAATCAGTTAAGACAGTGAATTGCTGTTATGGAGTAAGAGCTGATTATTATTATTATTATTATTATTATTATTATTATTTAAAGAGGATTCCATCCAATACACACTTTATCCTTTTTTTTTTCTTTTCTATATTTATCTCTCTTCTTCCTTAGTTATCTTTATTTCTTTCTCCCAGTTTTCCAACGGTGCCTTTCAATGAGTTAGAAACTTTTATTACCATATTTCTCAATATATGCGATTGTCTATAAAAGATTGCATAAAAGAGTCTCGTATAAATTCAATGTTATATGTAGATGTAGACATAGATAGCTGAAAGCCAAGGTTGATTTCAATAACATATATATATATATATATATATATATATACACATATATATATATATATATATATATATATATATATATATATATATATATATATATGTGTGTGTGTGTGTGTGTGTGTGTGTTAGTAAAGAAGCATATTTTTAAATGAATGACAATGTGTGCTGCCCATAAACAAATTTGAAGCACAACTCATGTACAATATTGTTATAACAAAACAAAAATAACCGGCATTAAATGACCTCTTGTGGTTGATATGCCGTAAAAAAAGCAAAAAACAAAAAATAAATAAATAAAATAAAATAGAATATTGTAAGAACCAAATACTTTATAAAATCCCTTATCACTGTTAAATTTTTGGCTTTCATGCTAAATTAATGCAATCTTTTATGAAAATAGACTTCAATATATTTAATTTAACTCAATCTGAGTCCGACGCTAATTTTGGACATATAATTTTATTCCTGAAAGTAGGCTAAAACATTTAATGGCAGGGTTAGGATACAATCAGAAGGCAGGGAGTCAAACAAACCTAATATTTGTTTAGCAATTCGAATTCTAAAGGAACAATCTTTCAGTAGTTGAGCCGATAAAGGTTTATAAAAGGAGTCTTTTTGTATTTCTAAAGGAACAATCTTTCAGCAGTTGAGCCGATAAAGGTTTATAAAAGGAGTCTTTTTGTATTTCTAAAGGAACAATCTTTCAGTAGTTGAGCCGATAAAGGTTTATAAAAGGAGTCTTTTTGTATTTCTAAAGGAACAATCTTTCAGCAGTTGAGCCGATAAAGGTTTATAAAAGGAGTCTTTTTGTATTTCTAAAGGAACAATCTTTCAGTAGTTGAGCCGATAAAGGTTTATAAAAGGAGTCTTTTTGTATTTCTAAAGGAACAATCTTTCAGCAGTTGAGCCGATAAAGGTTTATAAAAGGAGTCTTTTTGTATTTCTAAAGGAACAATCTTTCAGCAGTTGAGCCGATAAAGGTTTATAAAAGGAGTCTTTTTGTATTTCTAAAGGAACAATCTTTCAGCAGTTGAGCCGATAAAGGTTTATAAAAGGAGTCTTTTTGTATTTCTAAAGGAACAATCTTTCAGTAGTTGAGCCGATAAAGGTTTATAAAAGGAGTCTTTTTGTATTTCTAAAGGAACAATCTTTCAATACTTGTGCCTATTATCATGATCATGAGTATCATCAACAAGTCGTGTTTTTCGCACTAAATTCCCTAACTCTCTCTAGCCATCTGTCCCGAGCATCAATCGCTCCAGACAGATCCTCTAGACTGCATCCAGTGTCCAGACAAAGCTGATGTATGTAAGTCCTTGCTGGTCAGCTGACACTAGTATGTCCATATGCAGGAATCCATTAGAGAACATCGTTTTTGAGTTTGTTTATATTTCTCCAGCAATGCCCGGCATGCTCGGAGGGTTTGTGAGATGGGAGGTAAGAGACTATACATATGCTGTTTTGTGGGGTGTTGCTTCCAGGATTTATTTATTCAAAACAGTGTGTAGCATTTTTGTTCAGCTCCTTTCAAGCTTTTTCTCCATGCGTTTTATTAATTTTGGGCTGGTGCATCCATACAGTTGTATTAACACAGCCACTGCTTAAAACAAATCCCATCTTATTTTATCAGAGAAATCAAATTTCCCAACGATCGATAACCAGTTCATAGCAGACCACGCCTTCGCTGTGCGTAAGTTCACGCCACTTTCAGTTGATGAGATATTGCTACCGAGGTATGTAAACAGGTATATTGATTTCAGATGCTTGTCAATTAACATGAAGATGGATACTTCTTGCTTAAAACACATGAACACTGTTTTATTTTCGTTCACATAGAGAGCGATGCCTCCAGGTTTTGCAGCAGGAATTTGACTTGGGCTGGTGTATTTGCGAGAAGCGCTAGATCATCTACGTAGTCTGCATCTGTCATTGATATTTTCTGTTTCTTGTCTTTTTAAATGTGAAACCATTGACTTTTATTCGATCTCTTGACATTTGTTGCACAATAATCTCAGCAATTTATAAGAAGACGTCGTGCGTATGTAAAAATCCGGTGGCAATGCCGAAGAAGTCAGTATCACCATAGACTGAGCGAACCATTGATTTCGTATTTTTAAAAAGCATTATCATAGCAGTAACAGTTTCTTTGAGATGATCATATGCTAGAAGTATTTATTTTCTTTCTTCTCTGTATGGAATAAAATACCTTGGAGAAGTCAACGTACAGTAATGTTGTCTCAAGATTTTTTACTCGTACTCCTTCAATGATTCAACGGATTGTCAGAATCTGTGATGGATTTCTCCGAAAGCCGTTCTGATTTTTTCAAAGAATCTTCTCGACTTCAAATCTGATATGATTAAGAAGCAGGGAATTATAAACCTTAGCAGTTACTTAAGAAGTATAACGTCAAATTTTCTTGTCTTCCATACTTCAGGAGGTATTTCGTCGACGCCTGCAGCTTTTCTACTTTGAATGTTTTTTTGAGACTGCGTCAAGTTCTTCCTCCGTAAACTGTCTTACTTAGATGTCTTGTTGGCTATGAATAATTTTTTCTGTAGTTTTATCAGTGATTTTAGGAGCATTTAAGGCTTTTATAAAAGAAATCTTTTAACATTCCAGACGGAAGAGTCTTTTGAGGTTAAAACCGTTTTTTTATAGAAAGATGACTGCCATCTTGTTTGCTGTCACCTTTCTTCTACTTTCCAACATTCATTGTCTAAACACAAAACACACTGGCAGGGTTGATTTCAATCTTTTTGTTTAGAATATACAAGAACCTAATCATGATACCAATCAATTGGACCAGATAAAAATAGAAACGAAAGTTACCACCACCACCACCACCTCGATCATCTAAAATATTCTCATATATAATGTATCAATAATATTGTTTGGATTTATTGACAAAATGTCAAGTTGTAGAGAATTCTTTATCAAGTTATAATATGTCCTTCTAATAATTGCTTGGGCAATTGAACTTACTTTCTATGTTGATGATGTTGTTACCACAACAATAATATTGGCTTTCTTTAGGTTTATAGTTCATCTAGTTCGAACTGCTGGTGGTGAAATAAATTGCTTGGTATTGTAGATAACATTTACCATTCGTCATACTATTTGGTGATAAAAAAATAAATAAAGGTAAATTGCTTTCTTTACGGATTATACATCTAAAGAAAGCTGTAGAAGGAATTGGTAAATTCGTTGTGGTAACAGCACTGAAAAACGAATGATCGTCAGTGACTTGAAATAATATCAGCCTAATTATGTCTTTTTTTATTTTTAAATCAACTTCATGAATGTGGTATTAAGAGAGATCGAGTGGAGGATGGGTTTAAAGTGTTCGATTTAGACTTTTATCAACCAATTTATTCTTGTAACTCAACGTAGTTATTGAGTTTACCAAAGCTCTCCAGAGGTAGAAGTGGATATGGGTTCGAATTTCACCGAGAGTTTATTTTTTACTATTTCCGATCCGCTCTATATTGATAGCTAAAAATGAAGGGTGATAAAAAATTTAAAAAACAACAAAATGAAATAAAATGCCCGTCAAAATTAATATCAAAGAAATCACACTCTTTCACGTTATAAGTTCTTTTTCCATAGAAGAATTCGACATCTATTGAAATTTTAGTGACAACCCAATGATTAAAGGAGGTGTCCTCCTCGTGGTGTAATGGTTAAAGCAACGGACTGCGGAATCGTAGTAAGCTAGTTCGTACTCCAGTCGCGCTATTACGTTCACTTTCGGGCAAATACCCTTGGGAAAGGTATGAACCCCCTTATCCTCCCAGCTATGGGTTAAATTGTACCATTACTGTTCTTCTATGAGAATAGCTTTGGCATTAAATAACCTACAAAGGTTAATATGCCATTAAACGACCAAACCAATGATTAAATAATTCGTCATATTCACAATGACTTGTCGTCTTAATCAGTTTGGAGACAATACTGAAAACAAATAAATTTGTTTACATTGTTTTTTGTTGGGAACTATGACGGACTTTTACAAAAGACCCATATATATATATTAAAATAACAATGATTGTTTTTATATATTAGGCGCTACATTTTGTCATAATAGACACTTTTTTTGTACAATAACTAGTTTTATTTTTCATTCTTTGCGTGTAACTTTTTTTCTGTGTCGAATATATGTATATTTCATTAAGAAAAAACACAAACCGGTCACATTAGGATTATAAATTTATTTCCATCCTGTTATATATATATATATACATATATATTATGAGAGTGTTGGTCGTCAGTAAATCACTATGTGGTTATGTGTCGAACCAAGTGCAATATAATATGGAGAGTGCTCCTCCCGTATATATTCCACCCACATATTTACGACACAATATAACCTTACTTATACCCATTGTAACTCTTGCCCACCATACACCTTTACAAATCAGATTCTCACTCATTCCCCACAACTTGCAACGATGATAATTTGTCCCACTGTCAACGAAAGAATATATTGAAACAAATGTATACACATTCGTAACCCAATACCGCTATAACCAACGCTTTACGTTCCTGGCCTGACTTAACTAAAAAACACACATCCACACGCACACACATACACTCACACCCATATACACTCACACACTTACAACCACACATAAACGAAATCTTAACGGCTTTTTGTCAGCATTTTGTTGCATTTTCGATTTTCAATTTCATTCCATCTTCTTAACTGCCTGATGAATGTTGTTATAAACTTTATGAAACCTTAGGTTGCAGAACAATATTTTCCATGGATTAAATATATATATGATATATATTTATTTACTATCATTATTATTATATATATATATATATATATATATATATATATATATATATATATATATATATATATAAACCTAAACCGGCTCATTGGCCAAGAGGGTAGAGTGTTTGCCAATGGTCCGGGGGACCTGGATTCAATCCCAGGTCGCGTCATACGAAAGACTTTTAAAATGGTACTTGATACCTCCTTGCTTAACACTCAGCAATATAAGGTACGTATCAAGGGTAAAGTGGAGCAATCCTGGGAAAAGAGTAGCGTCCTCCTCTACGCCTCGGTGTAGTTGCTATTGAAAAAGTACGTACTTACTTACTTACATATATATATTTATATATATGTGTGTGTGTATGTGTGTGCATGTGTGTGTGCGTGTATATACACACACACACATGCACACACACACACACACACACACATATATATATCCCAAATGAAAACAAAAGTCAGTTGAGATAATCAACAATAAAGCGACATCAAATCTGAGTGCCGTAGCCATGGAAGAAGTCCCCCCTGTCAGCTAAGGTTAAAATACGCCTGCTGTACATTCTGCAGAGACCCCTTCCCTGAAAAAAGGGGTGTCCTGAGAATATCAGATAACGAAGTTTCAGCTCTGGAGATCTGGAGAGCTTGGATTTCTCCTCCATTGCCATTACTACCAGATCCTCTCTGATCTGAAGTGGTAGTACCTGTTTGGGTCACATCTAGGGATCAAAAAGATTTCTTTAGAATTATTCGTATTCGATTGGACCCGGTCCAAAAATGCCTCTTAAGAAGTAACTCAACAAAAATGTAAATATGGTGGTGATTCTCAAACCTTTAATCATAAAATAATCCAAGAGGTGTTGACATGCCGTTAAAATCAATGAATTTAATCCATAGAAGAAAAACATTGTTAAGTAAGTTGGCGGCCGTAGTCGAGGAGGGCGACCAGAAGGCTCCCTTTTCAATAGCTACTACACCGAGGTGTAGGGGAGGGCGCTACTCCTTTCCCTGAATTGCTCCACTTTACCCTTGATACGTACCTTATGTTGCTGAGTGTTAAGCAAGGAGGTATCAAGTACCATTTTTAAAGTCTTTGGTATGACGCGACCTGGTATTGAACCCAGGTCTCCTGGACCATTAGCGAACACTCTACTCACTAGACCACGAGCAAAATGCTAACTAAGGTTTATCGTAAAATTTACGTGCAAATTACTGTTGAAAGAAGCCAAGATTCATTTGTATAAGATTGCCTATATTAAATGGATCAATGAATACAAATTGTAACAAAAATTCTTTTAATATAATTTCTTGTTTACAAGTAATCTTTAACATTTTATGGCTGATATTATTTATGTTTGAGGTGGTTGATTCTATTTATTTTTGTATTCTGTTATTCAACACATCAGGGATATTTCATAAATAGCTTTCATACAACCCACTTATCTCACCGGGATTGCAGCTGTAGGTGATGAATGTTAAAGACTCCCCACCTGAAAAATTCAAGAAATTCCAAGAAAAACACCATAACAATTTATTTCGCATATTCTCCGAACAGCATGGCTGTATACACGTTTTTTTTATTGTTGTTGTTGTTATAGATGATAATGATGATTATGATGATGATGATGATGATGATAATGTTGTTGTAAAATTAATAATTATATTTTTTTAAAAAGTACAATCTTTTTTTTAATATTTTTGCTTAGAGGCGTTCTGACTGCAATGATATCATCCGTCAAAATTTACTTTTTTTCTAATTATTGGGGAAACCTCTTCCCCATAATGAGATATTTTCATTATCTGAACTAGTTTACACCATCACAGCTGACGGTTTAAAGACAAAGGTGGGGGGGAGGGAAAATAGGGGAAAGTGTTTTTGTTGAAAGCAAAACACTTTGCCTAAAAGATCAAAGTTGCTATGGGTCTAATGAATAACAGCTGTGTCCATCTGTGTTTTTATCACGGAAGGCAAAAAAAGAAAATGAATGAATGAATGAAGAGAACATGGTATTCGGTCACATTTTCAATCTTGTAAATATGTTTCTTTCTCACATCACAACAAGATTTATTTATTTACTTATTTATCCATATGAAATATGGGAAAGGAATAAGAATATGTATTGGAATGAGGAAAAGAAAAGATATTCTCTTTATTTCCTTTGGGAATTTTCTGGATTTCCGGATTCCCGGGGCAAAAGCATCTCATTTTCGGCATAAAAGGAATAAATGTTATATTTAAAAAAAGGAAAATAATATTTTACTCTGTATACGCATATCTCTGACTAATAGGGATTAATTTTCCGTTTGAAATATCGTTTTAACTCGTATTTTAACAACTTATGTTTTGAAGGTACTATCTAATTACACACGCGTTCTAACGGCATCTTTGTTTTTTGTTTTTTCTCGCAAGACTGTAGATGAAGATGAGTCGGCAACACAAGAAGATTCCAGTACATTACGTTTAATTTCCACGTAGTTTATGTACATTTCAGAATTCATATTAAATAAACAAATATTATTTGGAGTTCAGTTTCATTCTGAAGGACTAAAATTATCAGTTATTGATTTTGAAGCAAAATTAGATTAGATCTAACCTTGAGATTTTGATAAAAAAAAAAAAAAGATCCAAAATTCCATAGGAAAGATTTAGTTTTAAGAACTCTTTGACAAAGTGTTTTTCTCTTTAGGCATTTTATGACGTCACTTGCTTTATTTTTTTTACTTTTTTTCATTTTCTTTTTTTTTTTTTTTTTTTTGGAAAATGTCTTGTTTCATCGTTTGCATCATGACACGTATATATTGCAAAAGCATACTGTTACCATATCGAACTTTCTCGTCAGCTGTGTTCCCTCTGGGGGAAGAAGTTCACATTTTGAGTGACAAACTGGAATCGTCTTTTCTTATCAAAGAACTGATCTAAACGTTAGTGTGGTGGAGGCAGAAAACGCGAAAGAAAAGATAATTATCTGTTACTTGCATTCATTTTGAAAGGTAAAAAAAATCCGCACTTGGAAAAGGACAGAGAAATAAAGAGAAGAAAAGAGAAAATAACTTGGATGAATGAAATTTCAGTTTTGAATGAATATATTCGCCTGACTTACATATAGACTTTTAGGACTTAATTTTTTTTCTTTTCTTTCGGGAATTCATTATTTTTAAATTATATATTTGTTAGAGAACGAATGATGGTAAATACCTAAATTTTTTATCATTCACATCTAGTCGGGCATAAATTAGGATACATTTTTTTTAATGGGCTGTTGAACCTCTCAGTGCTTATTCTTTAAAACCGAGAAAAACCACCACTTGGTTTGTCCATGAAACAATGAAACATGGATTCTATCGCCGTTTGACATGATATCTGTAGGTAAATGAATGGTGCAAGATGTAAATTGGAGCAATTTTTCTTTTACTGGAACTAAATTTATGAGTCTATATTGTTTTTACCAAAATTTGCTTAATATGGCCCACAGGTTTTAGATTGCTTACAGTAGATGGTATTACAAAGTCTTTAACTATCAGAGTATTGAGCAGACTCATAGATGCCTAACTTTGGTGATTTAATGGAAACCAGCATTTTTGGAATGACTTGACCATACATTTCTTAAAAAATTAAACACAGCTTAAATTCGAAGGCCGCCTATATGGGAAAAATAGTAATGATTAAGAATACTACTAAATACCTCTCTAATACTAACTTACTGTTCGGTTTGTTTTTTGGGTTGTATTTTATGGCATATCAACCCTTATAAGTTATTTAATGCTAGATCCTGTTTTATACACACACACACACACACACACACACACACACATATATATATATATATGTATATATCATATGTATTATTTTTATGAAAATAGTTTGTAAGTAAGTTTATTTTTAGACGACCCATGGCTCATTTGTTTGCACACAGTTAAATGGTTTCAAGTATTGCAATTTATTGTTTGCATACTGTTAAATACTTTCAAGAATTGCTATTTAACACTGATAATTCTATTTGATATCAATCATTTGTTTACTTGCAGTTAAATGGTTTCAAGCATGGATGTCTAACACTAATAATTCTATTTGCACACAATTAAATGTTTTCAAGTATTCCTATCAAACACTAATAATTCTATTCAACATTATTCATTCATTTGCACGTAGTTAAATGGCTTCAAACAATGCTGCTGCTTGGCTACCACTGCCCCAACCAACAGAACAAAGTTCTGTTCGACCCCTAAATGGGACCCTAACACGTATTACCCCTTGGGAGTAATAGCAATGGAATATTCGACATTTCCCAAAGCTCCAGGACTGGAGCCTTACCATCAGATTGTTTAGTGTCATATCCTGACCACTCGTTGGGGAGGTATTTTGCCCTTCAGTAGAAATGCAGTCTAGCTTACTGACCATTCCTCCAAGACAAAGTGCTTAACAAAAATTCGAAATCAAAAACCAAAACCAAAAAGCAAAAACTGCGCTTTGTGAAAGACAATCAATTTAAGGATATTAATGAATACGGAAACAAAAATAAATTTTCAAAAGTGGACATATTCCGCTTTTTCATCAAAACTTTGTATTACGTACTTTCCCGAATATTTCAAAGTGAAACACGTTTCGTTTCAACAACTTGTAGAAGAGATCTTAAATTTTTACAGGATTCTAAGTATTACAAGAAAAAGGAAACTTATTTTTAATCTTCTAAGAATTGCCAAGTAATTTTGTAAAGTATTTTTTTCTAATTTAGGAATTCAAAATGAGAGATATTATCGTTGCCGTAAATAACCTCGTAGATTTTATTCGGGATAACGTGTAAAACTGGATGAAGAAATGGAACCACCAGATTCATATCTGGATGCACTTTAGTTATCTATTCTTAATGCTCAAATTCCATGTCACATTGACCTAAACTAAGAAAGCAAAGATACACTTCTCTCCATTCAAACCGTTTTCCGTTTATTGGTAATGACGATTTTGGGCTCTTCTCTTTACAGTTAAAATGTCTATAATAATAATAATAATAATAATAATAGTAGAGTAGAGTTGGCGACCACAGTCGAGGGCGACCAGAAGGCTCCCTTTTCAATAGCTACTACACCGAGGTGTAGGGGAGGGCGCTACTCCTTTCCCTGGATTGCTCCACTTTACCCTTGATACCTACCTTATAATGCTGAGTGTTAACCATTTCTTAAAGTTGACGTGACTTGGGATTGAATTCATGTCTCCTTGACCATTGGCAAACACTATGATCACTCGGACAATAGTAATAATTATAATAATAATAATAAAAGATTCAACAAAATAGCAATTGTAGGCTGTGTGATGACAAAGACGAAACCATCAATCACATAATAAGCGAATACAGCCAATTAGCACAGAAGGAGTATAAGACTAGACACGACTGGGTGGGCAAGGTGATCCATCGGGAGATGTGCTAGAAATTTTAATTTGAATATACGAACAAATGGTATATGCACACCGCAGCATCTTTCCTAGTGAATGGCACTCATAAACTCCTATGGGACTTTGACAAACAAACGGATCCCTAATCTTGGCCAGAAGACCAGATCTTATAATAAGCAACAAAAGAAAAAAGAGAACTGGATTTTGCTGTCCCGGCTGACCACTGAATCAATCTGAAGGAAAATGAAAAGAAGGTTAAGTACCTCGACCTTGTTAGGGAATGGAAAAAACTATGGAACATGAAGGTGACAATTATTCCAGTTGTGATTGGTTCTTTTAGTACAGTAACTAAAGGATTATTGAAGGGACTGGAGGACTTGGAGGTAGGAGGACGAGTGGAGACCATTCAAACTACAACATTATTGATAACGGCTAGAATACCGAGAAGAGTCCTGGAGACTTGCTGTCACTCAACCTCCAGTGATAGGCCATCAGCCAAAACTGATGTGAAAAACTCTTAAGGAGTCAATAATAATAAGAGACAAATCAAGTCGGTGTTTGAAAATGATGGATAGTGTCTGTATTCATTTAGGCTGTATTTTGTTTATTTGATTCGATTTTTATAAACCTAAATATCATTTTGATATCGTTAAATGTTTCAACTTCTTCGATAAACTGAGATAAAAAAAATATTAATTAGTCAATGAATCAGATTACCTTTGACCTCAATAGAATCGAAGAACTATGTAATTGCTTGATTAGTTGCGTGACCAATCAACATTTGGATTCGATTGATGATATCAAGGGGAGATCATTAGGGGAAAAGAAAGCTGAAACAGTAGAAATTGGCACCAGAAAGCTGGAAAAAATCGTGAAGTTAGAGACGCCAGCGATGAAGAATTTTTAACAGGGAAATTATTTGCTGAGACTTGATGAAAATACAAAAGAATGTTATCGAAAATAAAAGGGTCATTTGCTAAATAGAAGTCTTTTTTCATTATATTTAGTCAGAGTTTTAGCATTGCTATAAAGTTGTTTCGGGTTTTGTAATCACAAATTACTTTTAAAAAGTGAATTAAAAAAAACAATATAAAAATATTGCTTCTTGAAACGAAAAAATGTGTTTTGTTCAATGAATCAAATAATCAAAATGGCCCAAATATAAATTAATGATGACATCATTAAACAAACTTTTTCCATGAAAACAATAAGTTTGTTCTAATAATAGAATTTCTTTCAAGCACATATGTATAGAACTATGAACAGAAGCAAAATAATGTCAGCTGATAATGTTTGACAAAATCATTCAAATCCAAACGTATATAATCAAAAATCTTTTTGTAGACTCCGATTGTTTTCATTTAATGAGTTTTATTTAATGTCAGCTGTTGTATTTCTGAGTTTTTGTTCAGTTTTATTTGCGACTAAATAAAAGATAAATTGTAATCAGTAAATTCTAAAAAAAAAAAAGGCCATTGACATTGTAAGACGAAAGTCAACGTTCATTTCTCTAATGGATGAGCTTCGACTTTCTTTTTATATCATAAAGTTAACTTTTATCCAATTTTATTTCCTTGTTAAACTTGAATTTTTGATTAAATAAAAATGAAATCTCAATAAAAACAATAATAAGGAGATATTCAAAATTCAGTCAAAAGATGAAAATAATTATGCAACTATTTTGGTCTTCCCTGAGTCCAAAAAAAGAAGACTGATAAACCCAGAAAGAAAACTTGAAATTCTAAGTACTTCAGAATGTATTTCATTTAAAGAAATTTTTAAACAACTTATTTTGCTTATATCATAGCAGCAGCAGCAGCAGCAGTAGCAACAGCAGCAAGGAAATCGTTTGTAAAGAACATGACCAGACATTTGCACAATTTTTTCCTACTTTGTTGTCAGCCATGATGTTTTTGCATAGAAAGTAACAAAACTTGATAACACAAAGAATGTTCTTAAAATTTGTCACCAAACATGATAAAAAAGCGACTGTCTGGCCATCCTAATTTAAAACTATTTATTTTTTGTTAATGAGTTTCTGTTTAATAAGAAGAAAGATTATTTTTTCCTTAATATACGGTGTAATAAAAATAAAATCATGAATGATTTGCAATCGTATCTGATCATGAATCACTGTAAGGGCAGACCAATCACCTTTAAAAGTAAAAAAGATTTTTTTTTCTTATGAGATTTTCAAATACAATCAGCTTCATTTGTTGTTAGGATCAGAGGGGGAAAAAGCTTTTTATTTCTGGATACGGAAAAAAGTTTCAATTAAAGAGAGAGAGAGAGAGAGAGAGAGAGAGAGAGAGAGAGAGAGAGCATTAAATAACAGAAACATTTTCTTGGCTTGAAATAAACATCACTGGAATCGGAAAATTGGAAATCCAGACAGACAGACAGACAGATAGACAGAAAAAAAAAAGAAAGAAAAATTTCAGGTTAAACATATGTCTCCTTTTGGATTGAAATCAACAACGTCTGTTCAGAAGGAGGGAAACTGTAAGAATACGTTACCATCTCTGCAAGACTTGTGTTCGATTGTGAGTGTGTGTATTTGTACTTGTGTGGGTATATACAGGCATGTACGTTAGCTGTAGCCGTTCATTATATATATATATATATATATATATATATATATATATATATATATATATATATATATATATATATATCAAAGTCTATAAAACATCCTCGTGCTCATATAGGCACTCACGAATTATGTGTAAAGGAGAGAAAGAAAGTGTGAAAGCAAAAATTGAACATTTTAGCAGAAAAAAAATAAAAAACTGTCCAATGAAAAAAGATGATTTGAAAAAAGCAAATAAAAAATGTAAGAACGAAGGGTTTAAAGAAGCGACCATAGATGCGAGAATGTAATGGGATGCTTGGAAAAGTAAAGAAACAGAAGATAACAGATTGTGTGATCGGAATTTTTATCAAATTCTTGAGTCAGTCTTTTACATTAAATGAATCTTCAAAACTGACAACGAAAAAGTTTCATTTTTATCTAATTAAGGAAAGACAATATCAAAATAATATGCGACTATTTGTTTCTTTTCCCCCAATTAAATCATTCTAATCCAACATTTAAAAATATAATTCAATTCACGATTTATTATCAGACAGGAGTAATGGGAAAGTCGGTAATATTATGATATTATTGAGTGCACCGTTACTCTTTTGCCCGAACTTCGACATTAATTATTTTTCCAAATTCATCAGATTTGTTGAATTAAATCTTATTGATTTCGATATAACACACACACACACACACACACACACACACACACACACACACACACACACACACATGTATATATATATATATATATATATATATATATATATATAATATCTAGTCGGCGTCTAAAGATTATGGGTGTGGACTATTCGTGTATAGAATATATGAGGGATTTCCTACAAATCTATGGGAGTGCTCGATGTAGGTTTATAGGTTTATGAGGTTTATATAAAGCTAGCATACTCAGCGTATACGATGTAAGTTAGCTGACCGCAGTCGAGAGCGACTCGAAAGCTCCTTTTTCCTACTACACCGAGGTGTTAGGAGGTCGCTACTTCGTAGAAAAAAATTATCATGACAACCTAACCGTGGTTGAGTTTTCTTCCAACTACAATATATATATATATATATATATATATATATATATATATATATATATATTGGATAAAATTGCCTAAATTAAATCAGTAACTATATATATATACATATATACACGAGGTGCATACGATAAGCTTCCAGAGTTTTTTGTATGGGCATTTAAAATTGTCCTAGACACTTGAAAATTAAGTATGTTATTACTATACATCTTATGAGATGACTGACCAATTTTTATGATTTCAGGTTTAAATGAACAGCTACAGCAGTAATTGGAATACACCCTACTAAAGCCTGATTGTCACAGCTAGGAAATTTCAAAAATGCAATCTGACACTTTAGAAGAACGATATGCAATAAAACTCTGTTTTAAACTTGGAAAAATGCCACAGAAACGTATGGAATGCTTCAGACTGCTTTTGGGAGCATCTTGCATGAATCGAGCATCCGTTTTGAGTGACATAAGAGATTCAAGGAAGGCAGAGAGTCTGTGAAGGATGGTGAGAGGTGTGGGAGGAGTAAAGAAGTCAATACACCAGAGTTGATTGGCCAAAGGGTTAGGGTTAGGGTTACTATGTTGAGGTTTTAAGGGAGTTCAGGAAGAGATTCCATCGGAAGAGGCAAGCACTCTTCAAATTGGGTCAGTGGCATTTCCACCAGGAAAATACACCAGTCCACAACTCCATCCTTGTCACAGACTATTTGAGCAAGATGGGCATCAAGACAGTTCCTCAGCCTTCCTATAGTCCATACCTTTCTCCCTGTGACTTTTGGTTATTCCCTAAGCTCAAAGGCTGTCGTTATGAGACAATTGAGGAGATGAAAGAGGCTATGACGATGGTCATTGACATACTCACACGAGAGGACTTCGATGGGGCCTTCTAGAAGTTATTGGAACGGTACAACAAGTGCATTGCAATCGGAAGAGATTACTTCGAGGGGAACTAGAGTGTCATGTGTGTACTATCAATAAAAGTGCCCACATATATATATATATATATATATATATATATAGTGTCTGAATTGATTTATCCAATTTTATCCAATAAATTCTAACGCTTTCGGATGGCCATTTATTTATACTATTTTTCAATCCACGCTTACAAAGGATTTATTGTCAATGTAGGGGTGTTCTCGTGGTGTAATGGTTAACGCGATGGACTGCGGAATCGTAGTAAGCGAATTCGTACTCCAGTCGCATTGTTACGTTCACTTTCGGGCAAATGCCATTGGGAAAGGTATGAACCCCTTTATCCATTAACAGTAGTGGTACTATAAATAGTACCACTACTGTTCCTCTAGGAGAATGGTTTGGACATTAAATAACCTGCAAAGGTTGATATGCCATTAAACAAAGAAAACAAAACATACCAGTAAATGTTAAAACGATCATCTCAAAATAAGTAAATGTGTATTTGCCATATGAATATTTTATTTGAACTTAATGTTCCTGAACAAAAATAGTTTTTGAAAGCTTATATATATATATATATATATATATATATATATATATATATATAACACATTAGACTAACCATTGGAAATTCTTTTTGTTTTTTTCTTGCCTTTTTTGTTTTGTTTTTATTACAACTTATTATTATTACAGTCTTATTACTAACAAAAACGATCTATTTGCCCCCAAACGTCGTCTCTCTGTATGAGCCAAACAAGCAAAAGAATTTTCTAACCTATTTCGTCTTTTGCACCCAACTGTTGTGCATACCAACCCAATATTACTCGCTCCAATTCTCTAGTACATTCCTACCCACGCTTTCTAGCCTCTTTGCTCTACCCACTTCTACGTGTTTTTAAAATAATAGCATCATGTACCACTCAACATTTCTCTCTCTCTCTCTCTCTCTCTCTCTCTCTCTCTCTCTCTCTCTCTCTCTCAACAATCGAATCAATCCCCCAGTATTTTCATTTTCCATCCTGCCCTTCTGATTTGTCCCTATGTCTATTCCTTTCAGCCTCTCATCCGTTCTCAAAATCCGTTTTTTTTTTTGTTTTGTTTTTTTTTGTTTTTTTTTTCCACATTTGACTTTTCTGACATTCCACAATTTCCTTTTTCTTCTCAACATGTTTTCTCAACTGTCCGACACTATATATATATATATATATATATATATATATATATATAGAAAGAAAGAATCTGTAGGGTAAACATTCTTAACATAATTAATATTAAAACAGTAGGTTTCTCTGTTGAATGTTCTTTCCTTTCAACATAGGAAATAAAGTTTGCTTCGAGTATAAGTTTAATGAGCGCGTATACTATGTCAATGGGACCGGCTTAAATATATTCAATTATATATTCATTATGTTAAGTTGTACTAAATATAATTTAGATATATGAGCTGTGTCCGAAAAGAAATTGAACTTTTAAAAAAATGAATGTTTTGATTTTTAATGAAACATTTATTCTTCGAAATAGTCCCCCTTCATTAATCTATTCAAGCGTTTGTTTTTGTTTTTCAAGTTTAGGAAATCCTTTTCAAGGACAGTGTGCAGGATTTTTAGAGCAGTTGCGCTCGTCTAAAATGAATCATCTTGGATTTCGGTTACTGGAATTAAAAAGAGATGTCCGCAAATGTCAATTCCAAGAGAATAAGATCAATTAACCCTGTCCTGACTGAGATTGTAATATCGTCCTGTTTTTATTATCTTTCAAACAACCCAACACAATTTCAGTGATAACACAATGTATCATCAGTCGTTTGTTTTATTTTTGTTTTTTAATTCTGTAGCACAGATTTTGACAGATTCCAACTTTTTCGGAGATTTCACAAAAAGTCAAGTGACAATTTCTACAGAAAGTCGTTCATATTTGGAAACCTCTTAAAATATTCTTTTCGATTTGAAATTATTTACCATTGTGTAAGTCCCAAACAAACAAACAAAAGTCTATATAAAGTTTTTGTTCGGTTTAAACAAAATTTCACATTAACCCATTGCTCTTCAATTTGTTCTACTGTGGAATTAAATGGCAAAGGACACAATGTATACATTCACAGTGATGTTAGTGAGTCAGTACAAAATAACGCGGAATGGTGGAGCTTTTTCACATAAAAGATCAAGGTTATTGCTACATAGCAATTATTTGCATACAAAACATCTCATAAGGTTATTGCTACCCAACAAATGACTTGTAGACACACAAAACATCTCATGAACGCATTGTTTAAAAAGTTTGCTTTCTTTTTGGACATACTTAAATATCAATCGTAAACATAAGTAACGTTATTCGAATTTATAGCTGGTTGTAGGTGCAAAAAACCTTATGTTGTAATTTTCTTTTCCTATGACAAATGTATGTGGGAATCGATTACTTGTTGGAGCTTTTGTATATCATCCAAAATGCGTCTCTCGTTCTTGATAGGACCATGTATCAAAAAAAAAAAAAAAACAACTTCAAACGGTACATATAAATATGAATACGTAATGAATGTGATTCCGTAACCACTTAGCATGAAATAAACCTTGAATGGTTGACATACCGTTAAAATCGATCGATCGATCGATCGAAATTCGATCAGATCATGCGTTTTAGTTACTGCATGATGATTCAGGGCACCTCGGGTAGTGTAATGGTTAGCAAACTAGACTGGCAAACCTACACAAGTGAGTTCGAGTCTGATTGGGTGCCCCATTCATATGGCCTTGTGCCACATCTTAGCAAAAAGCTTAGTAAATTACTACTGCATGATGATTCAGATGTTCCCAAATATCATTGAACTTGATTTTCATTAGTAAATTTTCCTGCAAGATTCCAATTCCGACTATTAAAAGAGAGAAGCTCTGTTTTCGAATTGTACATAAATATTTCAGCTGAATGTTTATAACCTCATCAACAGCGATGAGCACAACATTTTCTACTATTTTGATAAATTTAAACAAATTTACAGTTCTTTTCTGCTTCACGCCTTTCACTTATTTTGAATTCAACATCGGAAATCCAAATATTTTCAATAAGAATAATCAATACATTTTCAATAAAACCCCACAAAACCAATTTTAACAGATTCTGAAACAGAGTTTCATGAACTTTACGATATGGAGGCACGCATAAGAATCGGCGAGGGTTAAGGCGAGAGTTCTATTCCAAGACGAGGTTGTTTGGGTTTCACATTGTGCTTATGCCCTTGAGAAATGGATGTATCCATCTCTTCCCCCCCCACACACACACACGCACACACCGAGCTATTGGTAAATTTTAGAGAAGACTGAGCTTTTTAGCTTTGGTTTCGTAACCAGTTTAGGAGAAGAAAATTTCTGAATTCAATCCAACTTTACTCCTCTGAAAAAATTTGACTTTGTGTCACATCCTACCAGAGAAGGGGCTGGGTAAATACAAACATTACGATATAAAAGCTGGGTTGGGGGAAGATAAGGAAATTCATATCATTTTTTTTTAGTATTAGTTCGAAAGCGAACGTAATAGCGCGTCTGAAGTTCGAACTCGCTTACTACGATGTCGGAGTCCAGCAAGTTAGCCACCTCGCTATGAGAACCCCACCCCTACAAAACGTACGTGCAATCAGTCAGCCACACAGTTTATAAAGAATCATACACATAAATGTCGAACATTATTTGAGCACTGAACAGTAAACTATCAGATTCAATAAACATATAGCAAATAGAATTTAATTGGCAAGTCTGATTACAATTCTCTATAAGTTCTCAGTTTCATTGTATGATATGTAGTGTGGCGTTGTGTAACTTATCGATCTTCATCCCAACTTTGTCTATTGTGAATGTGTTCAGAGATGAAAAAGATAGCAGGTTCAATAACGTTACGTCAAGAAATTCCTTTTTTAAATGTCAAAGATAGGTTAATTGATTGATTTTAACGGCATTTTAACCCGTCATGGTTAATTTTATGCCAAGAAGTTAGGGAATTCCATTCATTGTATCTTCATATTTACATGTTTTGTGTTGTTGTTTCTTAAAAAGCTTTTTTTTCAAAAAATCCTATTCAAAAAATCCTATCAAGAATTATTTTTAAATAAATCTACTTGACTCATTAATGGGATCATAACGCGTACTATCAGTCCGGGTCAAAGTGGACCTGGGAGTAATGGCAATGAAGGGGTACCCCACATTCTCGAGAGCTCCTGAACTGAAGCCTCACCATCAGATGAAGTTTAGTTTCACATCAAGGACACCCCTGTTTTTGAAGGGGTTGTCTTACCCCCTCTGTAAGGGATGCAGTTGTCGTATTCTAAGTCCAACCGACAAGGTGTTATTATTGATCAAGTACTAAATATCAACTCAATAAATGATGATCCCTGTTGTATGAACACGTGAAGTTTCTTAAAAATGATAATGTCAAATATTTTGGGAGCCCAACTTCAGTTATCAGAAAATATGTAGTGTATATATATTAATGTTACTGAATTCTTCCTTTCTTTTCTTCCTTATTGGTGTTTATGTTGAAAGGCCGCATCAGAAATAATGTAAGATTGACAAATACAACAATAGCAAGTCAGAGTCTATCCAGAAAGAAAAATACTGGACGTGTTTCAAAAATGAGACGACAGAATGAAGCAATACACGTGTCACGATAATATTTATTCGACATTGTCTTTTAACAACCATAAAGCTATAGAATGCACCCAAACCATAATGGATATTTTATTTATTTATTTAATTCTTAAACAGTATTAGAATCAATTCTGTTAGGAATAAATGCCGTTAAAGAAAGCATTCAGTATAAAATGACGCAAGAAAACAAAGGATATTTTGCGGGAAAAATTTAAGTTTTAGTCAATTCACTTGTTAGAATCTTTGGTCAGAGTTAAAACAGATCGATCGATGTTGTAAAAAAAACCAAAACTAAAAAAACAAACAAAAAACATTGATGTTCAAACATGTCGGGTGACGTTAAAACAATTCAGGAAATAAATTATTTTTTTTAATCTGCTTCTTTTTGTTTTGTTTACATATATTTTTAGTCTCCATTATTTTTTATATGTAACAATGAATTCTAACCTTCATATCAGATTGCAGAGATTCGAGACATTTTTCCACCCACTTTTTGTATAAGACTCTGTTGTGGCTCAATAGAACACAAAGTAGTTGCCCAGGAAATAATAGATAAAAGATAGAAATAAAAAGTAGAGAAAAAGAATAAGCATCATTTCTCGTCAGTTCGATCGACAATCTCTGGAGTGGGGGATGGGAGAGGGGAACGGTAAAACAAAACTGATATAACACATTCAAAGTTATTATTGCCTGATTTTTTAATCATTGTTGTGAGAGAAAAAGGAAACATCGAAGATTGAGATTTATTCAGCCACCACAATAAGAATTGTTCATCTCACTTTTATTTAAATTGAATCAAAAACCCATTTTGATTGATGGAACTGATGAACGATTTTTATACAATTAATTATTTCAATTAAAATATTCAAAGTTAATGTTTATATATAACTTAAGTTGATATTAATATATTCATATTTTAGAGGTTTGTTTTTATTAATATCATGGTATAGTTCCCCTATTATCAATATTACAACTAATAATCAGAATGTTATTTACATAATTACCCAATTCAGACTATTTTCTTGGTTGGGAAATTTACGGCGTTTCGGCTGCTATAACCTCCGGCACTTTTTACCATAGTCGGTATCCCTCAGGGAATTTCGAACCAAACCAAGAAGGTTACCGACTACAACAAAAGACATATGAAGAAAGAGGAGTCCCTGTGGTGTAGTGGCTAACGTACAGGACTGTGACATTGAAGGAAGCGTGTTCGAATTCCAATTGCGCTATCAAGTTCACTTTCGGATTAATACCATGGGGAAAAGGTATGAGTCCATTTATCCAACCCCACCCCCAGCTTTGGGTTAAATAGTTCTAATACTGTCCTTCTAAAAGGATGGCTTTTGCATTAGATAACCCACGAAGGTTGATATTTCATTAAAGAAAGAAACCAAACCAAACATTTGAAGAAGGCCAGAGTTTACAGCGGCTGAAATGCCGTGACTTCTATAACTACTAACATGAGGACAATAGTCTGAATTATATAAATGATATAAATAATCACAACTTCTAATCTCAGAAATTTACATACATAATGAAAATACTTCATTTAAAACTTTACAAGACTATTTTTAGGCTGTGACAAACAGATTCTTAACCATCTAATCGATAAATCTAACAATGGATGTGTTTCATGGAAATAAAGGATGCATTTGCATAGAAAAAATGTTAATCTGTAAAAGTTAAGTTATCATAGAATTGACTGAAGAAATATTATTATTATTATTATTATTATTATTATTATTATTATTATTATTATTATTATTATTATTATTCATTAAATGAATTATTTATATCTGATATAGCATAAGGCGTTGTTAACTCATTCAATAATTATTGTTGCTGTTGTTTTTGCTATTTCTAAAAACTTTCCCTTTGTATATACCTTTAAAAGAAAGTTATATTTTTCCAGGTTTTAACTGTAAAAGACAAGTTGTTTTTTTTTAATTCCTTTTCTAGACTGATAAGAACTGGTTGGAAGCTTTGCCAAGGGGCATTGAGATAGCAAGTTAGTCATAACATTAATATTGAAGTGAGTTCAATTCTCACCGTGCAAGCCACACATGCGATACAGAAATACAAGTGTGAAGCATACTATGAAGACTGAAGAGATTCTTATCGATATTGACTGAACTTAGCTTAATAAATATTGATAAGAACTTTCCTTTCTTTATCACCAAATTGAATTCTGCTTATAACTATTGATCCAAAGTCATAGATGGAATTGTGACTATAAATAGCATTACCATACACAGTGTCAATAGAAGATTGACAACTGATTAGAAGCAAGCAACGTTAACCTGAATGCCTGTACGAGTCCATTTCTAGAAATTTTGTATTGAATTTTACAAATACCAGCTGTTGTTTCTATGTTTTTCTTTAATTCCAAATCAATTGATGGCAATTATTGGCAACGTTAAGGTCACCAGATTTTCCAAATAGAAATACAAGATGCATTGTTATTTTCTAATTTTAAATCAGTTCTTATTTGCATATGCATCCATAAATTTGCATATACATCCATAAATTTGCATATACATCAGTAAATTTGCATAGGCATCAGTAAATATTTCATATGCATCTGTAGTTGGGATAGAATAATATTAAATCAGAGAAAAAAAAAACTTGCAAACGGAAAAAATATTAGAAATAATTTCAATTAAAATTTGAACTGGTTATCTTATTTGGTAAATCTGGCAACTGAAATTTGAACAGGATACGCTGTATTTCTATTTAGTAAATCTGGTAATTTTCATCAGATTACAAGAATATTTTGTACCATGATCACACTTAAAATACCATCCGTAAGATGGGTTTTCAGCTAGCGTGTAAAATTTGTTTATCGTATTCTCTCGATTCAAAGATTTTATTTTCTTTGTTAGACAGCGATCTTGAAAAAACATCCCATCAGCATCCGAAGGAACATTTGCAACTTTCCTATTCTTGTCACGTGGTCAGCTTTAATGCCATAAATAATTTTGTAAATAAAAATAAATAATTACAATATTTTCACTTTTTGTGAAAAATATTTATTGTAATAAAGATTAAATTGATGGAGTTCAGACTGCTGTCTTTTACAAATTGCATTCTCTCGAAGTATTTATTGGGCACGTAGATTTTTTTTTCTGATTCATAAAATTGGCGAAAAAAATTGAAATCGCAGCTAACAAGTTTTACCTCAAAAGGATGTCAAACGTATTTGTAATGTTTAAGTTATGGCGTCTTTTCATAAAGAAAACCTCTTTTGCATAAATAACCTCAGCACAATTTATAAATATAGATTCACAGATGTTTAATAGATAAAGTTGTGCCTCTAACAAACTCTCTATTGTATACTTACCACTTTTCATGCTATTTTTAAAAAAAGGTCGACTTATGTGCCATTATAATCTACTTTTGCTTATCTAGCGTTTATTACGGGAAAATGTTGATGTACAAAAAAAGCAATTCTCTTTTTTCTTGGTATTTCTTATTTCCAATAGGCTTCATGAAATAAATTCCCATAAACAAATTGTCCTAATAATATGAATTGGTTTTATGAGCAATGGTTGACTGATATAAAATCTTGCCTCAACGAATGATTTGTGCTCAAACAAATTTGCTCTTTTTTTTTTTAGTGTCCATTAAGATTATCGAAAAGCGAAAAGAAGAAAAGAAAGAAAGAAACATGCAAGTGATGAAAAATATTAATAAAAAATATCAAGACCTACTTGATACTGTTCATCTTTTGTCTTTCTAACAATTTTTTTTTTCTTATTGATTGTCGGCGATGTTCTTCTTATTATAGTATCAATTAGGAATCATATAAGGAATGAAAAGCGCACACTGAATTGTGACTTTCGTTTTGGAGTATATTAATTCATACTTTCTTCAATGCACTGCTGGAAAAGCGAAAAGAAAGAAAGAAAGATGCAATTGAAATCATTTCATTCAGTGCACATATCTCTGAATTGTTTCGCGTTCGATAAGCTTCGACTTGTTTTCGTTTTCATTTTGATGTTTACTATTTGACCTCGAATTGGTTCCATAAGTCTCTATTCCGACCTCAAACAGGAATTATAGTATGAACCGAAAATACATCTTATCGTTTTGAATAACTAGGCGGAGATAGAAAAGTCATAAAACGAAAAAAATCTCCATTTTTTTGCAGGAATTTTAACTTTCTTTCAATCGTGCAGAAAAATTCACTTCAGTTTTCTCGCTATTTTCAGTCTTTTATTCTTTCTTTTATTTTTTATTTTTCCTAATTTTTGCTTTGTTTTTCTTTTCTTTTCTTTTTTTTTTTTTTTTTCATTTGTTTCTTTCTTCAATGTCTCCTTTCTTTGGTACATTTCTTTCTATTTTCACTTCTTTTTACATAATAATAATGAACATTAACCAAATTACTTTTCTTAGTTATTCCTCCATTATATTCTCTTTCAATTGTTTTTTATTTTTTTCTTTTTCGTCTCTTTCTACATTGACCAAATAAAATGACACACTTAGCGTCATGATTATCATGGAAGGAAATGAAATCGGCGAACTAAGTTCTAATCATGGACGAGACTGCATTTCAATTCGTGCTAATATCTTCGTGGAAAGCAGGGATCCATCTCCCATTAGCTATGCTTAAATAGTAGGGCAGAGTGAGTCTTCTAACCTTGGTTAGGAAACCAGTCTTGGAGAAGGAAACACTCTGAATTCAAAGCAGCTTTACTCCGCCTAAAAATTTACCTTGCTGAGGATTTCAGTAAATACACATATTTACCTCATGCAAATGTAGACATTTGCATTTACTTAAATGCAGGAATTTATTGAAATATATTGAATCAAGAAGTGAAACGAATCAGGTAACTTGATAAGTTTCTCATCAGCTGATCGTATTGGTTTCTATACATAGGCATTTACTTAAGTCTATTTTCAACAGAGATTTGCGCACACCATCTAAAGTTTAATGTAGTTTTATTTCTCGAAATGAATTTATTATGCCTGTGAAATAATAATAATAATAATCACCTTCAACCGTATATAGCAACAAGGTTTTATGCATATAACACATTTCATATTATCAATGCTGAATCTGCATGTCATAAGTATGGAATTCCAAGCCCAAATATCTGAGATAATATTCAAAATGCTATGCAGAATTACCGACTTCACTGTCAAATAAAAATTATCCATATCAAGATAATTTTTCGTCGAGCGACCAAAACTCATAAAATAGAAATTATTCACATGAAAATCTCCGAGGAGAAATTTCATTGTCGAAATACAATAATAATTTCATAAACGACAAAATATAAGAACGATTTTACGAAGTAATTACCAAATGAGTAATCATTCAGGAATTAAAGGCGTGGTAGATAGAAAATAAAGAAAAAAAATTTTTTTCGTTTTTTCTTTTTTTTTTTCTTTTTTTTTTTATATATACATTACCAGTTTAACAAATTCGTAACTTTTTTTGGTTGCATAACATTTGAAAGTTTTAAAAAGTTTTATCTGTTCTCGTTTGAGCAATGATAATTTCTATTCTATTCTATTGTTCAAGATTTTTGCTTGATTTCACTTCTTACACCAGTAATATGAGGAAATAAACTAAGAAGGTGGCGCGATTTTAGAGCTCTCTCTCTCTCTCTCTCTCTCTCTCTCTCTCTCTCTCTCTCTCTCTCTCTCTCTCTCTCTCTCTCTCTCTTGAAATATTGTAGCAGTTAAACTTCTTTGTTTGGCAGAATCAGCTCTACGTGTTACGAGGATCAATATACAATAAGAATTTCCAAGAATTGATAACTTATTACAATTTTTTTTAAATGCCACATTCAAAATTAATGGCAGTATAAACAGCAAAATAATCTTTCATGTATCAATAATGAATATTTAATTGTAACTATTACTATATCAATATTTATTCATTTACAGAAAACAAAAACAAAGGGGTGATTTTCATTGGCGGTTTTATTATTTACATTATTCAAAAGTCAATAAGAATGTGGAGTTCTTTCAGCTGTAGGGATTCGCATGGATTATTGTCAAGATATAGTTTTGACTTTGGAAACAATCCAAAGGACACATTGTCCATACAACAAAACATGTTTTAGGGAGTGGTATTTTATTGATGGAAGCTTAAAAAATACAAAAGAGAGAATTATTGTGAAATATTGTATGTCATCTTGATAGAAATCTGAAAGTGAAATAGGGTCAGAGATTTATGTATGAAAAGGATTCTTATCATATATCTGAATTAGAACAAAAATGTCTTCAGAATAAAAAAATAAAATCCAATGGTCTTCAAATTGATCTGAATTGAATTTAATGAAGAGTTTATAGAATTAATTGAAAAATCATGTAAGAACAAAACTTACATTTTTTCTACAACATAAAAATTGTGCACATAAAACAGTAGAAAACAGATAATCAAGAAAGATTTGAAAAAGTTTCACTTCAAAAAGACTGTATCATTGACGATTCCTTTTTTTTTGTGGGGGGATATTAATTATGGATATAAAATTAGTTTCATTTCGTTTTTTTACAATTATTTAAAATTAAATATCTTAAAGTGTCTCTTTCTATATTTACTTATCTATAGCTAACTCGACTTTTGAGAAAAATATTTTCTACTCAATCATTTCAGCAATTAATTCAAATAATTTTTAAAAAATTATCATGCCAATAATTTTTGTCATAACTGTATGTAAAAAAAATGGTTAGGAACAATGAATTCAGAGAGTCGGCCATTGAAGTTGTCTTCAAGACAGCGATGTTATTTAGCGATTTTACAATCAACATGAGAATATTCATGAGATTGTATACCTAAATTGAGAAAAGGAATTTTTTGTTGTTAAAAGCTGAAGGTTCTTATGTATTTTTTTTTTATTTCTATATATACTTTTTATCAAACAGGTGATGTTTTTGTCATGTAAATATCACAACCAACGATAATTGATATCAGACTAATGTGAAATCAGTTTTTTCCTAGGGAGAGATTAGTCATTTGTAAAATCTTCTTATAAAATCAGTGACCTTATAAATAGTAATTCCTTGAATATCACTAATAAATTATTCTGTACCAAAATGCTGGCTTTGGAAAAGAGAGATTTCTTCTTTTTTTTTTTTTCCAAAAATCTTACCCCATGGACTATTATGTACAATCGTCCTTTGCGCGTCTCAGATCTAAAAAAATTTGCATAATTTTTTACTTGTTTTTGTTCTAATTTGGGAAAATGCCATTTAATCTCGACAATAAAGTAACATACGTACAATTAATTCCTTTTTCGTATAGTCGAACCAACAAGAAAAAGATTTGTAAATGGGTTGATTTTTACGGCAAAATTCATAACAAGAAATTTTTTTTTTTTCTATTGAATTGCGTTATTTAAACTGATTCATAAGAAATTCTCCAAGCAAAAACTTGTTTTTCACTTGGATCTCTTTTTTCCTGAGTAAATATTACAAGCCTTAGAGATTTCAAATTCGAAAGAGAAACTATCATAAACGTCTTAACCCATAAATAAAGTTGACTGCTATTTTCATGAAAAATCATAATTTTCCCTTGTTTGCCGACAGATTTTCTTTGTAATAGAAAAGTTAGGAAGTAACAACTTATCGTTAAAAAATTCTACAAAACTTCACAGTAATAACAATACGACATTTACAAGTGGATCCGAATTTTCTGATGAATGGGAATTTCTTAAGCGCAAAGGTGTTTTATTCTATAGATGGCCTCAGTGATCTTCTAAAACAGACTTTTCGATGACTATGAAGTAACATATGCCTCCCAAATCGTATTTGTTGGATTTGTTGTTTAAGAAAAAAAATTATAAAAGGATTTCTTTTATTGAATGGAAATCTTTCAATAATACACGTATTAGTCACCAACTGATATCGTTCACATGATTGATATTTAATTATATGTCTATGGACAGACGAGTAGACATTACAAAACTGGATATTTACTGTCATGGTCATGCATACAAAGAGTCGAGACCAGACCATAACATTTCCAATATCATTGCTTCAATCAAATCTTCCGCTCTGCTACAGCGATATAATGATATTGTGACTGACCAATCATTTTATAGTCCGTAATGAATACGTTCAGTTCAAACAGAACCGAAACGAAGATCTTATTGCATCAGGCAACCCGAAGATCAAAGTGAAATATTCACACATGTCGTGTTATATGTGTGTGTGTACCTAAAAGTAAAAGTAAATACGTGCTGATAAATTGACATATGTAAAAACATTAGGAAAACTAAGTAAAGATAGATTCCTGGATGTAGAGAGTTGACCATTGAAGTTGTCTTCCAGATTAGGAAGTCTTATCGATCAATTTTACAATACTAGATCAGTGAGTGCATATTTATCTGAGTGTATCTTCATCTGAGTGCATCTTCATCTAAATGCATCTTCATCTGAGTACATCTTCATCTGAGTGCATCTTCATCTGAGTGTATGGGCTAAACAAAAAGAAGGATTTTTCATTGAAATATTTCGAACTACGAGGATTATTAAATTAGTTTCCAGACTTTTTTCGTATGGGCACTTTTATTGCTAGTACACACATGACACTCTAGTCCCCTTCGAACTAATCTCCTCCGGCTGCAATGCACTTGTTGTACCGTTCCAACAACTTCTTGAAGGCCCCATAGAAGTCGTCTTGTGTGAGCGTGTCAATGACCTTCGTCATAGCCTATTTCATCTCCTCAATTGTCTCATAACGACAGCCTCTGAGCTTAGGGAATAACCAAAAGTTACAGGGAGCAAGTTATGGACTATAGGGAGGGTGTGGAACTGTCTTGATGTCTATCTTGGTCAAATAGACTGTGACAAGGATAAAGTTGTGAACTGGTGTATTGTCCTGGTGGAAATGCCACTAACCCGAATTGAAGAGTGACGGCCTCTTTCGATGGAATCTCTTCCTGAACTCCCTTAAAACCTCAACATAGTAACCCTAACCCTAACCCTTTGGCCAATCAACTCTGGTGTTCTGACTTCCTACTCCTCCCATACCTTTCATCATCCCTCACAGACTCCCTGCCTTCCTTGAATCTCTTATGCCACTCAAAAACTGATGCTCGATTCATGCAAGATGCTTCAAAAGCAGTCTGAAGCATTCCATACGTTTCTGTGACATTTTTCCAAGTTTAAAACAAAATTTTATTACATATCGTCCTCCTAAAGTGTCCTCACATCCAGATTGCATTTTTGAAATTCACCAGCTGTGACAATCAGGTTTTAGTAGGGTTGTGACGTTGCATGAATATTTATCTCAGGACGAGAGTTTATTTTATGCACATATGACGTCGGGGGCAGTCTGGCACTTGACCCTCCGCAAAATAAGCCCTAGTTTGTATATAAAAATCCCAAAGAATTTTGTGCATCTCGTTCTCCAGGACGAATTCCGGAGAACCCTAACCTTAACCCTAAACCCTAACCCTAACCCTTGTACCACTTGTTTGCATGGTCTAATTTAAACTTCTTGCACAATTCCCAGTGGATCACCTTGCCCACCCATTCGTATCTTCTCTTATACTCTAATTTGCAGCATTCGCTAACTATATGATCGATCGTTTCATCTCTATCACCACATAACCTAAATTTGCTACTTATTTGCATCTTATCTACTGTTTCTTTTTTTTTTTTTTTTTTAAATAACGAAGTTTTTAATTCTCAATAGTAAACCGTACCAAATGTCTCGCTAAAATCGAAATACATAATATCTGCATTCTTTCCTTCCGTCAAATTTTCATTTATTATATCAATGCTTTCCAAAATATAAGATAATATCGATTTACCATGCATTAAACCATATCGACTGCATTCGAAGTCATCCCCTATAAAAATCACTGTGATTTCGAATCAGTTTTTCAAAAATATTACACAAGATACATGTGATAGAAACTGGTCGATGGTTTGGTTTGGTTTGTTGGGTTTTATGGCATATCAACCTTTGTCGGTTATTGAATGCCAAATCCATTTTTATGTAAATAATCAGTTCTATTTCAAACAATTCAGTTTAGCATGAGTATACAGTTTAATTGTCAAAAACATTTCTATTTTAAACTATTCAGTTTATTCAAACAGTTACATATAACAATTCAGTTTAGTGTAAGTACAGTTTCAATGTCAAAAACAGTTCTATTTCAAATTATTCAGTTTAGCATGAGCACGCTGTTTAAATGTAAGTACGGTTTAATTGTCAAAAACATTTCTATTTCAAGCTATTCAGTTTAATCAAGCAATTCAGTTTAGCATAAGTATGCAGTTAGTTCTATTTAACCCATAGATAGGGCCCTGTCAGGTGCTACCACGCCGGGCCAGAGTGGACCTGAGAGTGATGGCAATGAAGGGGTACTCCGCATTCCCCAAAGCTCCAGCATTGCTGGAACCTCACCATCAGATTGTTTAGTGTCATATCCAGGACACTCGTTGTGGGGGGGGGGTCTTACCCCTCTGCAGAGAAGCAGTCAGTGTATTCTACATCCTCAGCTGACTGGGCAAGAAACTGGTCGATAATTACCTTTTCAATGGATCGAACTTTTTTTTTAGGGAGACGTATTATAATTGCTGATTTCCAAATATCTGAAATTATTTCATATTCCAAAGAAATGATTACAGGTAAGGTAGAAAATTTTCCCGTATCTTTATGGCACAAATATCAGAGAGTTTATGTGAAAACTACAAAAGAAAAACCTTTTCATCTGACTGGGAACCAGTATATCTTATCATTATTAGTAGTAGTAAAGCCCAATAATTTAACTCATTATTCATGCGGTTGGTATTTGAACCGCTAAGAGTACATATACCTTTTATTCCGACAAGGGAAACCTAATTTCTATATCGCTGTTGCCTAGCAATAGTAAAGGTAATCAAGCAATTAAATAACAGATGACAACATTAAAGCTTTGCGGCCCACAATTGGCCACCCACGGGTGTGGGGGTTTAGGTTTAATAATTAATAATCAAAATGTACGTGAATTGCATTATTTCTTATAATGAAAAGAAAATTGTGGTTTAATAAGGTTTAATAATTAATAATCAAAATTCATAGGAAATTCATAATTTTTCTTATGAAAAGAAAATTTTGCAGTTAAGCTATCGGTGCCCAAATGGGCTGTTTGTTGGTCATTAAGTCATTTTATTATTGGTAAATTGATTCATTAAGGAATTTCTACTCTCCTTAATTTTTCTTCTTTTTTAAAAGCCGGCTCTGTCAGCTGTTAATCTTTATCGAATTATAATCCTATTTGTAGAATTTAGGATACAATTAATAGCAAATAAAGGCAAAATACACTTTTATTAGCATTTAAGTTATTTATATTGAGAAATTATCATGACCATGAACCAAGACTTCACATTAATTGACAAAATAGATTGGAAATTGTTTTATTTTCTTTAAGCATTTTAACTCTATTGCGCAGTCAAAATGAAACATTTTTACTTGATATGGTAACATACGAGGTATGTTTCAAAGGCATCGAAACTGACTTCATAGTTTTAAAAAAATGATAATGACTTGTTTACGTTAGTCTAGACAACAGTCTAGATTTCTTAACAGAAGGGATTCCGGGTGGTGTAGTGGCTAAGAAGTTGGACTCTGATATCTCAATAAGCGAGTTCGAATTCCAGTCGTTCTATTACGTTCACTTTTAAATTAATACCCTTGTAAAAGGTTTGAACCCCTATTCCCTCACCCTAGCTAGAGGGGTTAAACAGTACCACTACTATTCTTCTATAAGAATAGATAACCCACAAAGGTTGATATGTCATTAAACAAAGAAACAAACCAAACCTAGACAACATGATTTTATTTTAAAAAGTTGTTCATTTATCTATCACATCATTTACATATTTTTTAAGTGTGTCACATTTTCTCCTGGCAGAAAATACTGATCAACGAGTCTCCATAAAAATTTAACCCCAAACTAAAGAAAAGTGGCGTGAAATCTTTGAAAAGCTGAAAGAAGAACATGATGTTCTTATGAGTCACGTGATGCTGCCGTTTTAAGGAAGGCAGCATCTCATTTGCAAGGGATGAACGTACAGAAAGGCTTTCACGTGCAGAAATTCTGGAAGAATTGAGAAAGCGCCCAGTCTAGTAAAGGGAGACAGAAGGTTGATTATCAAGGAGCTTTTTGATGATGTGGCCATTTCCAGTGAGTTATTCCAAGTCATTTTTAATTAAAATTTGAGTATGAAACGAGTTGCTGCAAAATTTGTTCCACAGCTTCTTAGGTTTGGGATGAACACAGCTTGTTTCAGTGTGCAGAAACCGACACAAACTTTTTGAAAACTATCATAACAGATGACAAATCATCGTATGGCTACGATCCTAGAACCAAGACTCTGTCCTCTGAATGTGTAAGTCTCCGTCATCACAAAAATAAAAAATAAAAAATCGCCAAAACGAATATGCTGTTTATGGTCTTTTGGGACAAAAAGAGTCGGGGTTTTATCATGGATATGCTACAGAAGTTTAATTAGAATCACTTGAAAGTCATGCATCATCTCTGTGATTAGATGCGCAGTAAACGGCCAGAAATACGGTCCATAAATCAGTGTCAAATTCGCCATGACAATTGTACGTACTCGCACTTCTCAGCTTGTCTAAGTGTAAGAGATTCAAAGACGAAGCGAGTATTAAACAAAAAACAACGGTACAGTTTCACATTATATAAAAAGAATAATCATAGAAGGGCTTCCATTTATAGAAAATTCGCTCAAGTGCGTTGAATATCAAATAAACATTTTTTATGAAAACTAACGTTTCATTAACTGTTCGTTTTTCTCTCGGCAAACACAGCTTCAATTCAAACAAAAATCAAATTGTTAAAATTTATTTACTATCAAAATGACAATTTATAACAATGAAATATCAAGAGTATCATTATATCTAATCATTTATAACTATATATATACAGATCCATAAATCCCAGATTATCTCATAAACAATTTCCTCAAGTTTGTAGCTTGAAGTGTCCACACAGTTGTTTTTCTTCATATTTTAGTTTCCCAAATCTTTCTGTTTATTGTTTTCCTGTTTATCTTTCAGTTAATTCTATTGGTATTGCTTTTGTTGGCTGCTGTAATTTGTCTTCTTTTTTCTTTTTTGGCTCTTTTTTGTATATTATTTGAGTCTTTAAATCGTGGCATTTACGTTGGTCAGTCCTCTTTATCCTTCTTTTCTTGACACATAGAGTCTGTATGTTATCCCTCTGGTGTAAGGCTTTGTGCATTGTCATCCATAATAACAATAATCATCATCATCATTATCATGTCGTGCCGCCAGCACGGATATCCCTGACTCTCTCGCCACTTCTCCCTATCGTTCATCGCCTATGGCAAATCTTCAGGGCCACATCCCATATCCTCAAATAGCTGCTGAATGTTTATTCGAGCTTGTCGTCCTGCTTTTCATCGGCCATATGTGGGGGTCCATAGGAGTACATCACTTATGAGCTCGTCCCTGCTTCTCCAGCAGTGTTCTGCATGTCTGGTTCGTCTAACTTGGATAGTTTTCGAGATGGAAGGTAGGTGCCCGTATAGTTTGTGCTTTGTGGAGTGTTGCCTCCAGGACCTATTTAATATTGCTCGCAGCATTCTTGTGTAATTGCCGTCTTGCTTTTTCTCCAGCCGTTTTGTTAGCGTCCAAGTACAGTAATAATAATAATAATAATAATAATAATAATAATAATAATAATAATATGAATTATTATTATTATTATTATTATAGAATAGGAATTCATAAGTATACGAACGCTATATACAAAAAAACAACAAAACTTAAATCAAGTTTCTTATGTCGAGGATAAGTGCTTGGAGCCAATAAGAAGCAAGATATCTTTAGAATAATTGAATGATTGAAATATTCTTAAATGCTACGGGTGTTGTGTGTCTGTTTATGGCTCGTAAAAGTCGACGTCAGTACAAATGTTTTAGAATGTTTTAGTCAAAAAATGATCACAAATGGGCTAAATATGAAATAGTCTTTATGAAGCTGAGCTGAAAAGACAGTCTAATTAGTCGAAACACAATAATTTTCTGGTGAAGATAAAAATTACCAGTGCAGCGATCAGTAAAGAAGGTCATATGGACGGTTTTCTGGGATATGATGGACCCATCATTATTGATTTCCGTGCCCGTGGTGTAATGGTTATCGTCACAGGATTTGGACACGGCGATCCGAGTTCAATTCCTGGACAAGACTGATTGCATTTCACATAGCACTAATCCCCTTGGGAAAGGTATGAATCCAATTATTCTCCCTCCAGCTATGGGTAAATAGTAGGGCAGACTAGGTTCTTCAGCCTTGGTTAGACAACTAGTCTAGGAGAAGGAAAACTCTGAATTCAAACCTGCTAAACTCCGCTTAAAAATTGACCTTGTGTCAGATCCCGCCCGAGCGGAGGGGTTGGGTAAATAGGATCATTATTGATTTCCTGGAAAAAAAATGCAACAGTAACCTGTGGTTCTAATTGGCAAATCTTTAAACAAAATTCATTTTATTTATCGAAAGACTTGTGTTTTCAGTATATCCCTTACTTGATCATTTTCGTTTGACTGGGATAAATAAATATTTCTGTTTAGGGGAAAATGCTTTTATACCTTTTATAGTGAATGAAGAATTTTTAACAGCAGAAGGCGACACAAGATTCTTTCATTCTCCTCGATTTGCAGAAATGGACTCATCTAAATGACGTGTGGGAGATATAATTGGCCCTTTACGTGTGGTAGTATAACTGCAGCAGTTATGAGTCACAAATAAAATTTCCTGTTTGACCGTAGAATGATTGTTGATATCAGAAACATGAAGCATTATGTCCGAGGTGACCACTGTTCTTGGTTTTGCTCAAACAACAATGGCAAATATATACCAAGAATATGTGAATTATAAACAGACACCGCATCTGAAAATTGCAAGAGTACACAGGCGATGCAAGAAGGGAACTACCGGCGACTGACAATAATGGTAATCAACCAACGAAGAGGAATATTGCATCAAATTAGATTCCAATTCAACGCACAGTATATTTAACATTGGATTCCATGGGTTCTCGTAGTGATCGTCCATCAAAGGAAAAATTACTGTAGCTCACTTGGGACAGAGAAGCTCGTCATTGAACCGTGGATGATTAAGGACATGTCACCGAGTCCCATGAGTCATGTTACCAATTCTTTCGGGTAGACAGTCAGGTTCGTGTATAGATGAGATTGAATGAGGCAACGGATACAGCCATTCAACGGGGTGTTATGCAAACTGGCAGTTGCTCTGTAATGGAATACGTGTATCCTGTAAAAGTCTTCAAGAACCACAAGCATAACTGGATTCTTTTTGACCGGTACGACATACCCGGATCTTGTAATAGACAATATGCACTCTTTTATGTTCAACATGTTTCCCTATGGTCATGATTCGTTCCAACTGATAACTCAGTCTCCCTAATCGAGAGTGGATGACATGAAATTGGTTTCAAGAAGATTCATTTGACTTTCATTGATTCTCCGCACTTTTCAAATTTAAACTTCGTTTAGAAGAATGGAACATGATGCAAACCTCATTAAATTCTCTTGCAGCCGCACCCAACAAATGAAACTCAGTTCTGGACAATACTGGAACTTATTTGAATTTATATTTTCAGGAAATATCTCCCCCCACGTCTCGCAGACGTCATTACTAAAGCAAAAAGTTGCTACAGTGTTTATTGCCTGCTCAGTATGCACAATACAATGCAAATTCTTTTTCGATTCTGGTAAAGGTGAAAGCTTATGAGGAATTTCCTGTTAAGTTAAAATGATAGGTTCTTCTATAATATTAATACATATGCGTGTGTGTGTGTGTGTGTGTGTGTGTGTGTTCGGGTGTATATAAATAATGAACACGGATTTATAAACGTGAAGATTATTAAATATTTAATATTAGATCGTCGTTTTTTTTTTTTTTTAGCAATTAGGTTTACTTCTAATTGCGATTTTTTAAAAATCCTCTGGAAGTCTTTATTTTTATTCATTGGAGACGCATTAACAATCCTTATGTTCTTGCTGTTTTATTCAGCAAATTATAAAACAAATTATTTGCTATGTAAACAAGATCAATCAACTCTTTCATGTAATCACATAGGGCATCGTTTGAGGACTGCAACATGTTCAATAATAATTATATTATAAAAAGAAGAATTTCTAAATTGGATGCAACAAAGTGACGATAATCATTGGTTAAAATCGAAAAAATCAGCATTCTACTTGTTTTTGCATCTTTATCTTGATTCTTAAAGAATTGAATACAAAACTGAAACTATAAAATTGCTGATGCAGTTTTAACACCTGAAAGTCATTAAAACAATTATTCATCTGTTTCAGCATTTATGAAGCACAAAACACAAGTGAAATTATATTTAGATGTTTGGTAATTTTTTTCTCAATTATGTTGAGTAGTTTCAATTGTTTTGTGTTAGTTCAAAGTTTTTTTTTTTTTATCTTTTTTCTTTTGTTATCGACAAATTTATTTAGATATTAATTGACTAGAATAAAAGTACAGCAGACACTAAGTAATATTTAAGTATTAGACATCTGTTTAATATAAAAGCATTATTCACAAACCAGTTTTTAAAATTTATATTATTTGACAATTTACAATGGCCAATAATAAATTGATCACATTTAAGACATTTTTTGTGCCTATAAACATCGACTTGTTCTGAATCAAATATCCTTTTATAATCAATTCTCTGTTTATCATAAACTAACAGTATAAATAGTTATGATACAAAGCAGCCGATAGAAACATGACAATATTTCATCAAATGAAAAATACAAAATAAGTTCATATTTTCTTTCAGAATAAGTTTTAAAACTCACGACTGAATATCTAACAACTATTATGATATCTGCATGTTGTAATAAAATATATGGTATCTGTATGTTGTAATAAAATATATGGTATCTGTATGTTGTAATAAAATATATGGTATCTGTATGTTGTAATAAAATATATGATATCTGTATGTTGTAATAAAATATATGATATCTGTATGTTGTAATAAAATATATGATATCTGTATGTTGTAATAAAATATATGATATCTGTATGTTGTAATAAAATATATGGTATCTGTATGTTATAATAAAATATATGATATCTGTATGTTATAATAAAATATATGATATCTGTATGTTATAATAAAATATATGGTATCTGTATGTTGTAATAAAATATATGGTATCTGTATGTTGTAATAAAATATATGATATCTGTATGTTGTAATAAAATATATGATATCTGTATGTTGTAATAAAATATATGATATCTGTATGTTGTAATAAAATATATGGTATCTGTATGTTGTAATAAAATATATGGTATCTGTATGTTGTAATAAAATATATGATATCTGTATGTTGTAATAAAATATATGATATCTGTATGTTGTAATAAAATATATGATATCTGTATGTTGTAATAAAATATATGATATCTGTATGTTGTAATAAAATATATGATATCTGTATGTTGTAATAAAATATATGATATCTGTATGTTGTAATAAAATATATGATATCTGTATGTTGTAATAAAACGAAAGAGTTTTACAAGTAAATGCATAAAACGGAGCCAAATGATGATAATTTTGCCTATTTTTAAAAATCTTTTTGACTGCAAAACGAAGTTCAACAAACTGAACCAAAATGAGAACGTAAAACAATTGAAATTATAACAGAAAATCTCATAATCAAACATCGAATTGGCAGGAAAGGGTTGATGGTTTTGGTTTGATTTCTTTGTTTAATGGCATATCATATAAGGGATAAGGCGGGGTCATACTATTCTCAAAGCTATTTGTCAAAAAGTAAACGTAAAAACACAAGTGGAGTTCGAACATGTTTACTATAATGTTGAAATCAAGCACGTTAGCCACTACACCACGGAGACCTCCGGAAAGGGTTCAAGTATAGCCGTTAATAGTTTTTTTTTTTTTTTTGTAAAATTAGAAAGTGGCAGTTGAAGAAGAAGAAGAAGAAGAAGAAGAAGAAGAAGAAGAAGAAGAAGAAGAAGAAGAAGAAGAAGAAGAAGAAGAAGAAGAAGAAGAAGACTCGTATTACCTCCCAAAATGACAATCAATTTAACTAAGTTGTAAAGGAATGCGTGAACACTCAATTTAGATCAATATTTCTTATTGATCTAAGCCAATTACAGTCGTTGTACGCAGACATCCGTCACAACATAGTCGAGTGTTCAATATTTAGAAATTGATCCACAAAGCATTTTCATTTTGCATGTTCATGAGGCTTTGCCTGTGCAGACGCTGACTTATTTCGGAACATTTCTGTTCTAAGAGGACACTTAAGTTCAGGATCGATTGGTTGAAGAACAATAATAAAAAGACAAATGAGCATCATAGCTCTTTTTTTATGTATTATTTTTCAAGAGCGAATGAAGAAAGAAAAGAAGAGAAGATGAATTGGAAATAAAAGCAAAACAAAACAAATAGAAGTTAATAAGACAAAATATCGAAAATCATACAACAAGGGACGGAGGTATTATTACAAAGTACAACAGTCCTAAAAATAACAGTCATATTAGAATATCAATAATGCTAATATGGACGAGAATTGTTCCGGATTTCATATCGAAAATAGCAATGTAGCGGGAAGAAAGAAAGAAAACGACATAAAGTGAGCGTGTTGGCTCAGAAACAAGTTCTATGGAGCAGCAAAAGCAATTTCGATGAAAATGTAAACATGTGAACTGAAAGTTTTGGAAAAGAGAAAAAGAAAAATCAAGCAGGGGAAAAATGATCCAACAGAAACTAAAAAAAAAAGGAAATGAACTGTGAGGAAGAGAAAACACCTAGAAAATAAAGAAGAAAATGGTTTATAGGAGTGAAAAAAAAAAACGAAGAGAAATAGAAAAAAAGAAAAGTGCTTAGGACTAAGAGGGAAAAAATACAGAGAGTAATAAGTCGAGAGATAAAAGAGAAAAGAGATGATGGCTTGCAGAGAGAGAGAGAGAGAGAGAGAGTGTGTGTGTGTGTGTGTGTGGTGGGGGGGGAAGAAGCAGACTAATTAAAGTAAAATTAAAGTGTAATTGGATTAATAGTTTCAAAATTTTAGAAAGAGGAAGAAAAGACGAAAGGAGTCAATGAACAATGAGAAAAAAAAAAAAGAAAAAAAAATGAGTCTAGAAATAAAGAAAAGAGTTTCAACAAAATAAAAATAGAAAAACTTTTGAAGAGGAAAAAGACAAGAAAATTCCAAAGAAAACAAATTGCAAAACATTACGTCATTTCAGCAAAGATCTCGAAGAGAACCTTTAAAACATTCGAAATTCATAAAAATAACCAAAATTTTATTTCTTCGCGTTATCTTTCAAATAATATGCAAAATATCTGGCACAGTACAATCAAATGGAGGATATGATTTAAATAAACATTTCTGATGGCTCTTAAATAACAAATGAAACCACTAATAAAGCAAACACTCACTCTACTACTACTACTACTACTACTACTACTAATAATAATAATAATAATAATAATAGATATGCGTGCATCTACTTGCTAAATCAAGCGTGACTTACGATTTTCAAGAACTGTTCATTTCGATATAACGTGAGAGTCAGTTATGTGAATGGACTGTTTTTGTAAGCTGATCAAGTTTTTGAGGCAACGAGGCGTTAACAGATAATCGGATTTTAATATCCCCACTTGAAGAGGCTAATGTAGCAATTATATTTTAAGGGCTGAAATCGCTGCTCCATGATCTAAAGTGCTCACCATATTCAAGAAAGCTTGAATTGTAAACCTCTTAGTGCATTGGCTCACGGAGAGAAGGTTGTGCAATTTTGCGTGTGTACGTTTTATTTTCTTATCAAAATTTGATTTATGTAGAGAATTAGGGGGTAAGTCATGACACAGCTTAAAACATGTTTTATTTCTGAGTGTTGTTCTTGTTTTATTTTTATGTTATCGTTACTTGAAAAATAAGAAGTTGTCTACCAAAAGAGCATTTGACGATAAACAAAGAGAATTGAATGAGTATGACGTGTGATGTCATTGCCACATAAAACTTCGAAAGGGCGTTTGGTGTGATGGTTATCAGCGCAAAAAATGGAATTGGCAAGCTGTTTGTGTTCCCTTCGTGGTAATGTCTTTGAGAAAGGCATGAATCTATTTCACACCACAGCTATGGGGACTGATTGAACTCAGTGGCCATGGTGAGTCTAAAAAAAATGTTGAATTCATATCTTGAAGAATGTAATGGGAAACCACTTCACTATCTCTCCCAATGAATCATAGTAATTTAGATTACTGTTAGAGAAAGCAGTAGAGAATCATTATCACCCACATATGAAAAGGATATGGCAATTTCTATATTCCAGGTAAACTAAAAAAGTAAAAAGTGACGGGAAATTCTTTGTGTGTGTGTGTGTGTGTGTGTGTGTGTGTGTGTGTGTGTGTGCACGCGAGAGAGAGAGAGAGAGAGAGAGAGATCGTGATAATTTCAAGAATGAAGGAGAAGCTGAAAGAGAATTAGAGAGTGTGTGTGGGTGTGAGAGAGAGATAGAGCGAGAAAGTAGAGAGCGATAGCAAGAGAGCATAATGGCGAGAGAGTGTGAGGAGGTAAGAAAGAGGGAGACGGGGAGGGAGAGAGAGAGTAAATGAAAAAACTTTCACTGATTTGAAAAAATAGAAAATGTAATTAAAACTGGAATGTGAATCAACGGAACGAAACTGTGAAAGAGGAATATTAATTTATTATTAAAGTGAAAGTGAAAATAAGAGAAAACAAGAAAAAAAAACCCAAAAAAAAAGATAAAAGGAAAAACGAAAAGCAAGAAATAACCTGAGAATATTGAAAATAACTGAAAGTGATCAAAAATTCCTATGGTCTATAAAGTCGAAAAGAAACAAGGAATAAAATGAAAATAAAAGTCGGTGGGGGAATGAAGAAGCAGGAAATGAGATGTAGACATTAAAGCATTTGTCTTTGGTAGGAGAAGAAAGAAAAGCAAAAAGATTAAAGTTTGAAATATTGCAAAATAATTCAAGATTCCATTTTCCTTCTTTCTATGTGACTAGGAATGTTCTGGGAATTTTAAATACCTAAGCCAGAAAATTGTTGAAAGCCACTAGAGTGTAATGCATTTCAGTGTAATCAATAGTCTTGTACATGAACGTGTACTGACCCTTTTCCTTTTATGTTAATTTCAGTATGCACACTAGATCAACGGCGTTGAACTCTTTGCTTTATCATCTCATTGTATTAGATATTTAATAATCTCAGTATTCATACGCAAATCTTTTCCTTGTGGCGGTTTCTTGCTTCATTCATTCAAATACATCACCTTAACCTTATCAACATATATTATATGATGATTGTTATCAAATTTGATAATTCTTTGCAATAAAACGTTAAGTGAAGAATAATTTCAACATAGTATCCATGGACAAAGATGATAGGACAAAAATGATAGCGTTGTTATTTTCCTTTTTATAATGTCAACAGAATCCTGAATGAGTGAAAATAAAAAATCAATTCGTATTTCTTTGACTCGGGAAACTTAAACAAAATAATTATTTCGGCCATTATCAAAGTGCAACTAAAAACCGTTTTTATAATGACCAATGCATTTCTTGGAGGACAAAGATTAAAAAGGGAATGAAATGGAAGCCTTAAGTATAAACGTGTTCGTCTGCATCAGCGAATAGATAAATAATTTCACAGCAGCAAAGGCGAATTATTTTTTTATACGATTCTTAAAATCAGTCATTTAGAAGAACAGAAAAAAATGTTAGCATATAATATATTCATAATTTTTTTCACGTTCAATCTTATCCAAATAACTTATCAAATTAATATAACTTTGACCGAATAAAGCCGTTAAAAAGTGAATTAAAGTTGTAAATGCAAACATAAAAACGATTATAGTCATGTGCAATCCTTATGGGAATAGAAAAAATGGTTATAAAATAATTATTTAGGTGTTTAAATGATGGATATTGACCATTAATGTCTGAATTTGACCACTGGAGATGTGTGGGTCGAATCCAATTTGTTTGATTTAGGTTTTACCAATTAAATCACGAAATCAAATATCTGTTTAGTTTATTTTCTGGTTTTACAAACTCATTTGAGCTGCTTGAAGATATTTTCGTGGTACAGAAAATTGTTTATTTAAAATAAATATCTACTGGTTTTATAAAGTTAAAATATCAAAACTTATGCGAAACTCGAGACTCAGTTCATCATTTTGCGTTGAAAATTTTCAAGTGAAATGAGCAATTCATTTAAAGTGTGATCAAGTTGTACATTAACAAAATGAATTATAAAATTTCTTATTACATTTTCGTGTTAGTTAAGACTTTGCTGCTAATGTTTTCAAGTGTTAAATCAGCAATATATATTAAAACAACGAAAGTGAAAGTTACTGGCGAAGAATACCAGATAACAGAACAAATCGTACAAGCCAAATATGGCAACCATTTTTAACCAATAACTGCATACATTTGTAGTCGTGGCCAAATGCTCTGAACCAGGGCCAAGTATTTGCTTGTCAGCCTATCTTTATGCAAACTTGTCTGTGCATAATTTACGAGCGCTGTTTTGGATTCTAGTTACTTTTCCACCAACATTCTGCTTGTCTGCCATTAGCTGCTATTAAATCCAAACAGCTTCCTCGAAAGTTGTGGAAAAATACAGATGGTCCCGATTAAAACGAAAGCCTTTCTTAAACGCAAATGAATTCAAAATATAAATTTTGTATTGTGAATCGTCAACAATTCACTAACCTTATCATCTTATATGTTATTTTATATTCTTGTTCTTTTAAATCGGAGGAACTTTTTACTTTAAAGAAATGTGAATTGAACGTAGAATCTATATTATAAAGATCCTATTTGTCGTACATACGTTACAGAAACACAACAAAAAAAGCTACATCGTAACGAGATTTTTAATAGCGCAATAGTGTTAAAACGCACTTATTTAAAGAATAAAATAATTTCTAATCTTGCAATTTAAGTTTACAATTTAATAAACGTTTTCACTTCTGTTGTCATTTTATAGCGTTTCTTGTCATTTATAATAAATGATTTTATAATTTCAGGAGTAAAATATAACACAGCATTAAAATGATGAGCTGATGAAAACTTTAAAAAAGTCTTCATCAAAATAATCCGATTTTTGAATGTATACAACGGTAACACAGCAAAATTGGTACATTGAAGCTAAATGTTTAGGAACACGAGAATGTTGGAATACTTTTACCAAAATGAATTAATTTGCAACTTAATCGTATTGGGTCTGTGTCTTATCAACAAATCTATTATAATTCATCAAGTGATCACTAATTTTTCAAGAACTTCTTTTATTTTTTATAGATTGAACTAAAATGGTGTAAGATCCTGAAAGTTATCAGTTCGATGATCGCAAAGGCAAAAAACTTAGTCACTTAGTACTCTTGAATCTATGTTTACGCTATCCTAACTTTATATATATATATATATATATATATATATATATATATATATTTGCTCTACCGCTGATATTGAATACTCTTTATTTATAAATATATTAAACTATATTATCAGTTTAGATAGATAGATTATGCTGCGTGCAATCCTGAACAAGTCCTGGAAGCAACACCCCACAAGACACCAACTGTACGGCCACCTGCCCCTTATCACGAAAACTATTCAAGTTAGACGAACCAGACATGCAGGACACTGCTGGAGAAGCAGAGATGAACTCATAAGAGATGTACTCTTATGGATCCCCACACATGGCCGCGCAAAAGCAGGACGACCAGCTCGAGCGTACATTCAGCAGCTATGTGAGGATACGGGATGTTGTCCTGAAGACCTACCTAGGGCGATGAACGATAGGGAGGAGTGGCGAGAGAGGGTCAGGGATATCCGTGCTACCAGCGCGATATGATGATGATGATGAGATAGATAGATAGATAGATAGATAGATAGATAAGTTCGAAATTATAAATATTTTTTTTATAAAATGTGAGTAATGAACTGTATAAGAAATATGTGCAGAAAATGTATTTTATAGTAGCATAATTTGTAAATTTATATATATATATATATATATATATATAGAAGTTGGCTGATAGTAGTTGAGGGCGATCCGAAGGCTCCCTTTTCAATAGTTACTACAACGAGGTGGAGAGGAAAGAGTTCCTCCTTTCCCTGTATTGTTCCACTTGCCCTTAAGTCTTACCTTATAATGGTGAGTGTTAAGAAAGAGAGCATCAAGTACTATTTTTTGACTCTTTGGTATGACTGGAACAGGGATCGAACGCCGGTCTCCTGGGCCATTTGTTGTATATTGACCTTCGACCCGGCCAAACATGCCATTCCAAAATGATGCACCGGAAGGAAGTGACACATTCCGATGGCAGTTATGGGAAGAAATCGCGTAGGCGGGCTTGGGTGACAATATGGGACAAGTTAAAATCCCAATGTACAGTCATAGACTGATGCACCGGAAGAGAGTGACCTGTGAACTAACTGCATGACAGTTATTTCCGCTTGATGACGATCAAACATGCCATTCCAAAGATATTGTGTGGGCGATTGAACTATTATATAACTCGGTGAAGACAGGGAGTCAGTGAGTTTGGAGACCAGTTGGTGAGAAGATGCTGGGATGAGAACATGTCCCAGAGAGGCTAGGCCCCCAGGCCTCCGGTTGAGCAGTCCAGGAGAACGAGAACGACACACGGCTATGTCCGGAGGGGCTAGGGAGGTCAATATGTTGCAGTTCTGTTCGGTCTCCAACTCCCTCTCACAGTAAAACCTTGAGTAACCCTTTTCGAACCCTTTCAATAAAGTGAGAGGTACATATTTTCCTAAAAGACTGTGTCGCTTGTTATCACTGTGTCGTTGTGTTCTACATGAATCTGCATATGACTATACAACACATTCCCAACACTCTAACCATTATGCCAATAGTCTCCAGTCACTTAAACCAAATATACTCAAAATACAAACCTGCATTGATTCTCTCTCTCTCTCTCTCTCTCTCTCTCTCTCTCTCTCTCTCTCTCTCTCTCTGCTTCTCTCTCTCGCTCTCTCTCTCTCTCCCTGCTTCTCTCCCTCTCTCTCTTTCTCTCTCTCTCTGGTCGTAACATTTGTCTATAACAGATACGATGATTCTCTGACGTTCTTTCAACTTTGCAAAGTCATTTATAAATCAAAGACATTTTCAAATCTGCTCTAATGAGTTTGTCATTGGAAAAGATCTTTCAGACGATGGACAACGTAAAACAGCTGAGATTATTTTTTGTTTTATTTTGTGTAACTTCACCAAGTCTTAACTATAACTAGAGTTTCGAGCCTTGTGATTTAATCATGTCCTTCTCAAACAAGAATCAAATTACAAACCTTGAGCTAACATACTATAAACCATCTATACAATGACGTCATTACTATTAGTCATACAAAGGGGAACATTAGTTTGTATGATAATATATACAATTGTCATTTTATACGTATATATACTTACAAGTTTATAATTTTTGAAGCATGAAAGTTACAAATGGCAAATAGATAGATAGATAGATAGATAGATAGATTGAAAGATTATTTGCAGAGATTATTTGACAGAGAGAGAGAGAGAGAGAGAGAGAGAGAGATAGAGAAAGAGAGAGAGAGAGAAAGAGAGAGAGAGAGAGAAAGATACAGATAGATTTGTAATAAGAATAAGATAACAGACTAAGATAAACAGTATTAAATAACAAGACTGGGCTTATGCAAGTTAAACTACAAAGCAAAAAAGGGTAAATGCATTGTATATTGACCAATAGGCAAACATTATTGGGAAGGGTTGTCCAATTTATATATATATATATATATATATATATATATATATTCTCGCTGGTTCTTGACTTTCATCCATGACGTCATCTCGATAATCACAACACATGAGCGCGTTATGCGCATTCTCCAACTCCCCAACCCTATAAATCCCCTCTATCTGTCTGTCTGTCTGTCTGTCTGTCTCTCTCTCTCTCTCTCTCTCTCTCTCTCTCTTATCCGTCTCTATCGTCCATTGCTTCTCGTAGGTTTTCTAGACTGCATCTAGTTTCCACCCTGAGGTTATTAAAAAATACAGATTTAATAAAATCAAATGAAAGAGAGATATTTAAAAGAACATTTTCCAAAACAAATAATGAACTTTTTCTCAAATATAGAAAGAATATTACAGAAATATTTGAATGAAAAAACATAACGCTAGAAGAAAATATCCCCATAAAATTTTCCATACACCGCATATAGCATATGTGTCAAAATGTCTCCAGCCATCAAGAGATGCAAAGTTGATATCCACTGTCCATTGAAGATTGAAACGAGACTCAAATTCGATATTGTTATAAGAACAAGAGAATTTTAAAATAAGAGCAAATCATTTGTGTGTGTGTGTGTGTGTGTGTGTGTGTGTGTGTGTGTGTGTGTGTGTGTGTGTGTGTGTGTGTGTGTGTGTGTGTGTGTGTGTGTAAAGTATCAACCATTTAAACGGGTTGAAGCTGATTGATTTTTAGAATATTTTATTTGTTCAAAAAGTATCACTTTTAGCACACGGACTAATCGTAATGCATGCACACACACACACACACACACAAAAAAAAAAACAATCAAAAAACAAGTATCTGACATTTTAATTTTTGCTATCCCATACTTACAGTGATCAATCAGACGCCCTTTAAAATAAATTCTATGAGAGAATTTTTTGAAAACAATCTATGGAATTTTCTTGTATTCAGTGGCACAATAAAAGAAAAAGAAAGAAAGAAAGCCAAATACTTTTACATAAGAATGATGTGATTGATTTTTTTAAATAGAATAATCCAAATAATCCGAGCTAATTCGACATAATTGTGCGAAAAATATAATCTCTTTCAAATCTCTTTAATCCCTGATTAAAATCAAGAAATTAAATTGCGAAAAATGATATGGAGACAGTTGAGAAAAATCCCTTCCCAAAGAATTAGAGAATTAAAAAATAAATAAATAAAACATGTGAAATTAAGACAAAGACGTGATGATTTGGATCAAGGAATTGCTTTTCAGATTTCAAGTGAGATTATCTCGCTGCTTGGTCAACTGATCATTTTTTGAAGCTTGGATTAAATCATTTCGCAGTATTTGTACAGTGAAATGGAAAATTCAAACATTTGTAGAAAGGTTCCATCAAATTTTGGCCATACGACTGTTTAACAAATCTTTTGGTGTATATGACTATGTTAATAAAGATAGTCAATTTTGAGATCATGTTCATAATGATAATGTTCATAATTATCTTCAATGTTAAATAATTATTTTATAAATATTTTATGATTCCTGTTTGTAAACCTTTCCTTTTCTTTAAACACCATAACACTTAAATTGTCTCAGCAGAGTTACTGAATAAATACCCGACACATCTGATGTTTTTCTTTCTTTGGTTTTCATTTAAGAAATCAGGAAGTTTTGAATTATACGAAGGCATTTTGAAAAGTTTTTTTAAACAGTTTTAATGATGGGATGCAATTTTCAAAGAATATCCCGGATAAAACAGGACCTGACTTTGTGTACAGTGTGAGAATTTGGTTATCCACTGATAAAAAGTAAGAATCCAAAAAAGATTTTTGCCAAAAAAAGAAAAATTCAAAAATTATAATTTAAAAAATGTCGGGTAATTTTATTCCCAAACTGCGCTGTTCTCGTCATTGTTAGTTTTACCGAAAACTAGTTTTATATTATCCATATTTACCAACCCCTCCGCCCGGGCAGGATATGACACAATGTCAATTTTTAAGCGAAGTTTAACAGGTTTGAATTCAGAGTTTTCCTTCTCCTAGACTAGTTGCCTTACCAAGACTGAAGAACCAAGTCTGCTCTACTATTTACCCATAGCTGAAGGGAGAATAATTGGATTGATACCTTTCCCAAGGGTATTAGTGTTATGTGAAATGCAATCAGTCACCGTGTCCATTTCCTACGACTATAACCATTACACCACGGGCACCTCCTTAATTTTATATTATCGATGCGGTATTATCAATCATAAATGTAGATTAGTACTTTCTTTAATGAATTTAAATTTTAATTGCATTTTGTCACAAACTCGAGCAGCGAAGAAGGGGACTCCTCGTGGCGTAGTGGCTAACGTGCTGGTCTACGACATCGTAGTGTGCGAGTTCGAACCCCACTCACGCTATTAGGTTCACTTTCGAATAAATATCCTAAGGAAAGATATGAACCCCCTTATCCCGCCAGCAATGGGGGTTTGAATAGTACTACTACTATCCTTTTACAATGATGGCTTTAGCATTAAATAACCCATGAATGTTGATATGCCATTAAACAAAAGAAACTGAATCAAACAAAGTATAACGAGGAATAATTCATATAAGAATACGTACACAATAAACTCTCGATGAAACTCATTCCAGTCCTGTTTTGAGAAATTCTACTCATTTGCAAACAACAACTAAACTACAAGAAGAATCGTAGACGCCGAAGTTACGGACAAGACTCGTTTGAAGAATATTTTACTGTTTCTTCTTTCTTGACCACAAATATTTCAAACTTCGGTGGAAATAATCCATTTCTTCCTAAGCGCTTTTAACTATTACACTGGTTTACAAAAAAAATTTTGGTCTGAGGCAAGAATGGGGATAGGTGTTTTTTGTTAATTTGGGTGTGCTGAATTCAAATTTATAAATAGTTTCGCTCTATCACCTATAGTTTTCTGGCTTTTAAATTGTCTCATTTTAGTATAAACAGAGAATATATGTGCATATTTCAAGAGTTGCAGCAGCTTATAACAGATAAAACAGGATAGATAAAGAACACTGATGGAATCAATATACTTGGATGACACAATTACACAATTCATAGTACCACAGACAGTCAAAAGTAAGACTTTAGCAACTTCTCAATACAGGCTCGGTAATCTGGTACGCGTGTGTTACCAAGGAAGCCACTACAGACTGACTTGAATGCTTCCCATGCTCTCAGTTCCTTTAAGTTAAGAAGCTCCTCAAAATCAGTATCCTTCAGCACTTCTCGGATCTGAGGTCCGACAAAGATGCCCTCTTTGAGCTTAGCAGCACTAAGACCTGGGAACACAGTAGACAAGTGTTGGAAGGCTGCACCATTTTTGTGCAACGCCTTCACGAAATTCTTCATCAAACCAAGCTTGATGTGAAGAGGAGGAAGAAGCACCTTATTCATGTCCACCAGAGGATTCTCCTTGAGGCTGTGTTCGCCAGGAACAAAAGTGCTTCTAGACCCCCAGTCTTTCTGCTTGTAATGCTGGGATACAGTTCGACTATCCCAGAGACAGAGAAAACAACAGTACTTTGTGAAGCCCACTTGCATACCCATAAGAAGACCAATGACCTTATTTGTTCAGATTCCTAAAACTGGTGATCCTTACATCTTCCTGGACTAGGTTCCACTGTTTAAGCCGAGAAGCCAAGAGCTCTGACTGCTGTTTTGACAGATACAAATCACGAGCAAGATCATTCAGGTCTTCTTGCGTGATCCAGTGTGGCTCATTGCCGCTTGTTCCTGAATATGTAAACTCAATATCTTCCAAATATATTGACTCGGCAGAATCCTCCCTTGAAGGCATTTCTTCATCTGATGAGGAAAGAAGATCCTTATTTACTGGAGGTGTGGGTACAGGAAGATCATCTGAATGGGGAACGGGTCTCGTAACAGATCGAAGGTTGGGATATTTGATCTTTTTCCTAGAAGATGCATTGAAACCAGTTATATTAGTTAAACAAAAATAACAACCATCTGCGTGGTTTCGCGGCTCTCTCCAAACCATCGGGACTGCAAAGTTGAAAGCCGCTTTCTTGCCATTAAACCATGCAGTTAGTCCATTGTAGCAGGGTTTACAACAGATGTGTGGAGGCGAAGACTTGTCCTGGTCACCAATTTTACAGTCAAAATAGTGAAAGTAGGCGGTTCTGAGGAGGGAAGTGATGGTTCGACGCTGTGCAACTGTTGTGAAGTCCCCACACACGTAGCAGAAAGAATTGGCCTTATTGAGGCATCCTCGACATTTTGACGTGCTTGAAGCCATTGGAGAATCTGAAAATATAACAAATTAAAACTAAATGTGCATTTGAAAATGTAATACTAATATTTAGTAACCCAAAAGATGTGTAACACGATAGTTGAGGGACACCAACCTCCTGCGCCGCCTGCGAGACAACCTCTTCCAATGACTGCCAGAGTGTGGATTGAGACCTGCTGCCTTAACCGTCAAAATCCATCTTGATATATAACTATATATATATATATATATATATATATATATATATATATATATATATATATATATATATATATATATATATATATATATATAATGTAATGCTATCACTTACATTTAGTGCATAATAACTAAAAAATAAGCCATAAGTCTCACAATATTAGAATTAACCCTGAATTCGTATACGCCTTTATGTACCGTATATGCAAAAAAAACGCACACTATGCATATCTAAAAAAAACTAGAGGTGATGAGTAAAAACGGATTTCAAATTTGAATTCAGCACCCTCAAATTAGGTAAAAATGGGTATCTTTGTGCTTGCCCCAATTTCTTTGTAAACCTGTGTTATTAGTCATTTTCAACAAGTTAATTCTTTGCAATTCACAAAAACTCATTTGTCGTTTGTTTTATTTCTGTTACATTTAAAACTTAAATTTCTTTTACGATTTCTTCATCACTTTGCAAACTGTCATAACGTTTGTGAACTGTTTGCGATAATAAGTAGTTTGGAACTGCATATTTCTAATTTAGTATAGGAAACCTCATACTGGCGTATTATTGTTTTAATATTTACTCTGAAACTATGTTCGATCCTTATTTGATCGTTTCTAGCATATCACTTTTTTTTTTCTTAGCAAATCTTCCGTAAAAACAAATACTACTACACACCGACCAACCCAACAAGACAAAGATAAAAGGGATCGATCCGTTAATAAAAAAAAGAACTCATATTGCTTCGAACAGCTAGTGGCTATCAAATTGATCTTTTATGGATTTGTGCATCTTTTTATTTTTTGTTAAAGACAAATAGTCAGGAGGGGTTGTTTCTTTCTTTCTTGTTTGTTTGATTTTTTTTTTTTTTTTGTGGGCAGATAGACCGGCAAAAGATTTTCCTTTGTGAGGTGAGTGTATATACGCGAGTTTGAACAAACTTCCTCATTTAAACACGGGAAAATGTTCTTGGATCTTGATTTGTTCTTTTCTTGATATTAGGTTTTGTTTTTATAGTTGTTTGCCATTCTTGTTGTTGTTGTTGCTATGTGTGTGTGTGTGTGTGTTTCTTTTTCCTATTTGTAGGAGGTGGATTAGGCCAACTTCCTAATCGGCCATGTTATAAAAAAGTCTAATCTAAAACTTACCAGCAAAAAAAAAAAAGACAATGGTGACTAAATCAAGAAAAACTAGCAAATACTGAGTTCGAACCTGGGTTATCGATTTAATAATTTCCTCCATCAAAATCAGAAAGACCAGTTTCGCACCCCAGGCCAGTAATATGGAATAGAAGTCTCAGTTACGCATTTTACACATGAATTTCGTTATTGATACGTGAGGGCGGTGGTGTTTCTCTCAGTTGAGGCTGCCTGACGGGGGTGCTGAGGAAGCCCAGCATTCAAGTTATGTGGTCGACCCTCCTCGAACCTCAGGGAGTCGTCCCTCCTGGCTCTAACCCTCCTTGGAGGGGCTAGGTTTATCACCTGGCGCCTGAAGCGCCCCTTTTTAGGGGAATGCCGAGTCCATTTTGGAGCCACTGGGTGTGTCTGGGTTACGGCCCTGTGCCCGGACCCACCTAAAAAAGGCTTTGTGGCACATTCGTCTGGTCGATGGGACTTATGACAAATATAATATGAGAGAGATGACTCTGCAATGGGACATTCGCACCTTTCAATCAAAACTGATTTTCATATTTGATTTATATTCATTTTAAATATTCAATTAAGCTAATTTGCATTCTTTACTTCGATGGATTCTTGATGAAAAACTCACGCCGATATTCTAAGACAATTTCTATTTTTTATTATCATTATTTCCAATTCAATGAGTGTGAAAGTATCGTCCAAATATTTGAGATGTGGTCATTTCAAACAAACTAATACAGATTTTCAAGATTACGGAAACAAAAAAGTAACTCATTCATTTTTCATCTTAACTATTCAATTCTTTAGCACACACACGCACACACACAAGATAGATAGATAGATAGATAGATAGATAGATAGATAGATAGATAGATAAGGCAAGAGAGAGAGAGAGTATGTGTGGGAGGAGATTTGGTTATAATAAACATTTTCTTTACAATTTCACAAGTAATTTTTTTTGTATTTGTTCATTTCATTTCAACAAAAAATTCAATTGATATGAAAAGTTATTTAAAAACTCATCAATCAAATTTCAACATAAATATGATGAATGTTCTTTTGTGTTTGTAGATAATTAAAAAGCGAATAAGACAAGAATGTATATCTTATAAAGATATTCAACTTAATCTTTTGTATCAGAAGTCCATTTTTAAGATTAGGCATAACAATGATAAATTAATAAAAGGAAATCAATCTCAGCTTTGCAACGTGAATTTTCTGCAATGATATTTTCTACACATAAAATCGACGTTAATCAATCGATGAAAAGAAATTCTTATTAAAGTTAGTGGCCCTGAAAACTTCAATATTCAAATACAGCGAAGTTTTATATCGGGAGATAACTTACAAAGGAATTCGGTGCACTAAATATTTTTTTGGAATCACACAAGATCACACAAACGTATATGAAAAATCTACAAGAAAAATATTGAAAGCAATCATTCTGAAAATGTAGATGATCAAACTGGATATCTTTACCTGCCAATAAACCCATTACGAGAATTTCTTATGAAATTAAACATTCTAAATTCTGAGAGTCATCTGATTGAGTGATTGACAAATGACGAAAGGAAAAGTCTGCTTCTTTTTCTGAAAAGTGTATTCATTCGATGGCAACTGGAGATTGAAAACAAAATATTCATTTATCATTCAATATACTCTGGTCCTAGGTAGAAGAGCTGAGGAACAATACTTTGATGACAAGTACAGAGCACCGATACTACATTGCTCCAGGGCAGAGCAAGCTATCGACAAGTAAATAATCCCTAAGTAATAGAAGGAACCATGTTATTTATTTTGCATTCCTTATGAATACAGAAACAAAAACATGTTTTCAATGGGCTGATATATGTTCAATAGACAAAAACAGACGGTTCTTTTTTAATTATATAATGTAGAAATAAAGACAAAATTACAGAATATCAGTGATTTATAAACATAGTTTGATGTGCCCAATTTTTTGTTACATGACGACATGTAAAAGATCCATCACTGAAGTTGTAATCGTTGATCGATCATAATGTATAACAAGGACAAATTTATCATCGAAAAGTTTTGTGAAAACGAACAGAACGATAAAACAAGTTATTCCTGATTCGTTAAGAATATTAATATAACATAAATCTATCATAGACAACCGGATTATCGGGTTCAAGCTTATAATCTCTAATGTGATGGTGTGATCTGGATGTGCTGGTGTGATCTGCATGTAGGCCTGACCGTGGAAAAAAAAGAAGATTTTTGACGTCACGGAAGATAATGCGAGACCACACGTGCCGAGACATAAAGCTTTTTGGTAGATTCAGTCACCCAACAAAACAACGAACTAACTCATGCTCTGCACCCGCTAAAAAGTTAGGAACTAAAATCACGTCCCTAGATATCCTATTTGGACTTGAGACTTGAATTTAAGAGGCAATCAAACGTTGCTATCAAATGATAATCACGCTGTCAATGAGTCATAAGAGGAATAAAAATTAGGCAAACTAGTCACAGAGCTTCTATATTTTCTATTTTCTACTTTTCATAAAATGATCATCTCTGGTATTTTGCTTGGCCATTGTAAACAATGTAAGACTGAAAAACAATAGATTATGAATGCTTGTCTCTATCTATTGACCGTACAACATGATTTTCTCTCTGTCACTATTGGTCTAAATCTATTTAAATTTCGATTCACATAGACAACTTGTTCGTGACTATTTTGGGACTATGTCTCACGACAAATAGTCACACAAGATTAAATATCTGAAACTATTGAAATAAAGCGATCTTAATCAAAAAAACAGAATATAAACAAAACCAGTTTTCATTTTAGTCTTACCAATTTCTTAGGGAATATTTGAAATATCTGGCACACCCCTTCACTAAAATAACAAATATAATATCCATGCTCTTTCGTATTTTTTTGTTTTTTTTTTTGCTTTTTTTGTTTGTTTGTTTGTTTGTTTTTTATCTAAAGGTTAAACTCAAGTGTGAATTTACTAGACTGTACAAGATACAACTAATACCAAATACTCGATTCATTTTCCTTCCTGGTTCTCTTTTATTTTTTCGGATAATGGTCAAGATGAACGTTACAACCATAAATGCAGTTCGTTACCTCTACTCTATCCAGCAGGAGTAAAGGCACAAACAAAAAATCCACGGTGAGCGTCTTACTGTATGGAACTTACTGTAGAGGATCTCTGACAAAGTAACTGGACTCCGGTTTTGCTCTGCAACCTTTCAGATCATTCTGAATTTCTCCTTACCACCTAACTTTAGCCCAACTAGATGAAGATGTTTGGGTTGGTGCTTTGCGTATCCTACTCTCCACCCTAACATGATCCTAGTTTTGGCCTTTCAATTCTACTTCCAACTCTTCTTAGATGTTCAGAGGCAATAGTGATAGGGATGACAGTTTTTGATGTGGCCCTGTTTCTCTGTCTATAGATCATATTAAAGTGATGTTGATTTGATAGTTGTAGTCTGATGAGAGCAGTATCTCACACAAAACAGCAAAACACCTACCGACATTCGTGGTCACGCTTCCATCATCTACGGTGATAAAAGGCCAAGAAAATATATTTTTAAAATTCCCTATTTTAGTGGGCATCGACCACAAAACAAAAAAACTGAGAAATTCAATGAATATGTAAGGATCGAGGTATGAACTTTTCGACCCACAAACTAATGTCTCTGATGAAAGAGCCACAAGTTCAACTATAAAAGTTACATCGAAATTTCAGTTACAATAAAGATATTGAATCCCTTAGAGAAACTTCTTTTTCTGTATTTAATTTTGAACATATGTAATCATTTACCAAGTGTTGCTTAATTTGGACCAAGGCCAGAAATATGGGGCAGCCAATGAGTATCCATTTACTTTATTAAATTCTGTATTGAGTTTGCTAGTAATATTGCCATTTACTAAACTTAATTTAGCTTGGCACAAATATGGGTTATTTAGTGAAACTCGGACAGACAGATGAATTCGATATGGAAGTTCTTTGTTAAATTATCTTATGTCTATTGACGAAGAAATTATATGATATTTTCTTCAAATGATGTCTTCCACCTTTCTATTTTACTTGAAATTTATTAATTCCAATTTTTGAGAATCCTGGCTAAATTTACTTCGAGGATGACAATTTTGGTACGAGACTAACTTCTTTTTATGCATATTAAACGATTAAAGCTTTATCATTTCTATAAATATAATTCTTTTCCAGATAAGTAAGGTACTGAAGCTTTTTTCGCAAGTAAATACTAGTTTTTCTTCGATATTTCAATTATATTAAAGAAACGCGTTTTAACTTATAAATCACCCAACTACGAGAAAAACATGAAAAATGAAACATGAGACAAAATTATGAAAACTTGATATAAGATGTCAGAATACCAATTAGGAAAATTCCAACTCAATCTAAAAATTATTCAAATTGATGCCATATGCAAAAAAAAAAGAGGAATTTTTCTAATATTGCCTTTAGTCTGTAGAATCGAGGAACGTTCTACATGTTTCTAATGTTTTTAACCGAACACCTCTTTTTGGGGATTTTTTAACTGTTACTTACAACTGAACAAAAAATGTGTGAGTGTTGAAAACAAGATCCTATATTGTCAGTCAAATTCCGTTTTAATAATTGATATTTCTTTCCTAACACACACACACGTGCGCGCGCACACACACATACATACACTTTCTATCACACACACAAATATATATATATGTGTGTGTGTGTGTGTGTGTGTGTGTGTGTGTGTGTGTGTGTGTGCATATATATAATGAACAAGAAGTAATAAAAACAAGCGGGAACAACGTTTCTTTATAATTACTTTTTAATTTTTAATCTTAGTCGGTGCACTTAGCGTAATAGTTATCAACTTTGGAAATAACAATCGATGATCCGAGAAAAATCCTGGACAGGATGTTTTCATTTGAATTCGCGTCAATGTCCATAAGAAAGTCAAAAATCTCCCGCCACAAGCAAAGGGTAAATTGTAAGGCAGACAATATTTTCACCCTTGGTAGGGAAACCAGTTTAGGAAAAGGAAAACTCTGAATTTAAACCAGTTGAACTGCGCATAAAAATTGATCTTGTTTCGAATTCTGCACACTTCCCGGATAGAAGGGCGGGTAAATTCAGCAACTTTTTAATTGCACTCAGCTACTTTTGACAATATGACATGGTAGGTAAGAAATTTCCTACGATTCGTGAATGTGTGTGTACATTGAATTGTGCCGCACGTTTCTAGAATATTGCAAAACTCAGGTTTTATCAAGATACAGTAGATTGTAAATTGCTTTATTCTTAAAGATCATTTTGACTATGTTTGCGCTAGCAAAAATTTCGCTACGATATGACGTTTTTACTGTCATGGCTGTATACATACAAAAATCTGATCTTTATTATATAGATTTGAGTGTACATTAAATATTTACAGGTTGGAATTTCTTTTGAAGTTCCCTCTATCGAAGTAGTGATTTCCAATTTATATACGAGTATGAATCTCTTTGGAAAGAAAAAGGGGGAGAACAAATTTGTTTTTGTGTCACTAAGTACACGGGGCACGTAGCTATGATAGACTCTGCGCACGCACGCACGCACGCACGCACGCGAATGTGTGTAGGTGTGTGTATGTGTGGCGCACGCGTGTGTGTGTGTGTGTGTGTGTATGTATGTTAGAGAGTAATGAAGAAAAACAAATGAAAAAAGAGAGAATATAGTGAACATTCATCTATCTTACCTATTTTTCTTAATATTCCAATATTCTACAAGCTTTTCTACCCAACCCCAACACTCATTTTTAGAAATCCTGATCTTTATCCCCTCTGGATATCAATATAATCTCTATCATCGCCATCATCAATTCACAGGTATCCTCTCCTCTTTCAGCTACCATCACCACCGCCACCATATCTTCCTACGTTTAAAACCTGCCCACCTTTTTCTTTAGCCAAAAACTGTGACGCTCTAAACGAAACCTTATTGTAATTGAAGGAGATCATATACCACAAGTCAGTCTTTCATTCTGCACAGCGATAACAGCGAGAGAGAGAGAGAGAGAGAGAGAGAGAGAGAGAGAGAGTGTGTGTGTGTGTGTGTGTGTGTGTGTGTGTGTGTGTGTGTGTGTGTGTGTGTGTGTGTGTTTTCTTGCTACATCACTGAATCCAATTTACAATTTCTCCACAGATTGTAAACCTTCTTTCACTTCTGTTCTCTATGACCTCACATCTATACTCTACATCGGCTTTTCACTACTGAGTGACCTGAAACGACTTTAAGTATTCTCTTACAACTGTTTTTGGTATCTCTACAGAATAATTATACATCATATAATAGATATTAATACAGAGAATACGAAACATAATTAAAATTTTAAAACGAGGTTGGAAATTTTTTTCTATAACTTGCAGGAAGAATTATGCAAATGACGGGAGAAGAGAGAAAATAAGACAGAAAAAAATGATGGCAAGAAAAATAAGTTGGAAATATGAAAAGTTAAATAAGAAATTATCATAAGAAGAAATGAAATAATAAGAGCGGGAAGAAGAAGAAGAAGAAGAAGAAGAAGAAGAAGAAATGATAATAAAGAGGAGGAAATATATAGAGAAAAAGGACAGAATAAGAGAGAGAGAGAGAGAGAGAATGAGAGAGGGAGGGGAAATCATTAGACAGAGAGGAAGGGAATAATGAGAGAGAGGGGGAAATGATGTGAGGGAGGAGGAAATAATAAAACCGGAAGGAGGAAATAATAAAAGAGGAAGGTGGAATGATAAAAAAAAGTGAAGATACTAAAAGAGGGAGAGAGAGGGAGAGATAAAGAGAGAGAGTGGAGGAATTTATTAGAGAGAAAATAAAAAGAGAGATTGGAGAAAATAATATGAGAGGAAGGGGGAAATAATAAAACAAGGAGGAAGGGATAAAAAGAAAGAGAGGAGGATAAGAGGAAATAAGGAGAGAAGGTGAAGATAATAATGAGAGAGAGGAGGAAATAGTAAGAGTAAGTAAAGGAAATGATAAGAGAGAGGGGAGGAAATAAGAGAGGAAGGAGGAAATAAAGAGAGAGAGATAGAGAGAGAGGAAGAAATAATAAGAGGAGGCAATAGTAAGAGAGAGAAAAGGAGGAAATAATAAGAACGGGAGAAGGAAAGAAGAGATAAAGGAGGAAATAATAAGATAGAATGGGGCAAGTAATAAGAGAGGTGGGGGGAGGAAACGATAAGTGAGGGTGGGGAAAATAATAAGGGATAGAGGAAAAAACAAAAAGAGAGAGGATGGCAAAATTAGAAGGAGGAAGAAATAATAAGAGAGAAAAGGAGATAGAAGATGGTTTGTTGGTTGAGATTTATGGCATATCAACCTTTGTAGGTTATTTAACGCCCAAATCTATTTTTATGTAAATAATCAGTTCTATTTCAAACAATTCAGTTTAGCATGAGTACACAGTTTCATTGTCAAAAACATTTCTATTTCAAACTATTCAGTTTATTTAAACAGTTACATATAACAATTCAGTTTAGTGTAAGTAGAGTTTCAATGTCAAAAACAGTTCAATTTCAAACGGGGAAACAGGAGAGGAAGGACGAAATAATAAAACAGGGAGAAGGAAATAATGTGAAAGAAAGAATAAAATTATAAGAGTGAAGTGGAAATAAGAGAAAATGTAAGAGTAATTAATCAAATTACGAAAAAGAATTTTAGAAAAAATATCAATGAGATTGTATATACTAATATATATATTATATACTATGTATATCTATGAGATTGTATTTGAAGAACCTGTTGAAAAGTAAAATGTATTGACTTAGTTAAAAGTTGAGATATTTGAGGAGAATGTTTGCAGTTGGTCATTAGCGCTCACCATTGAATCTATATCATTAACTAGGAAGAGTTTGTTTGTCTGCTCTCTTTAGGCCGTTAAACGGTTTAATATGGAACTTCTATATTTGGTATGTACCGGACATTGGCCTAGCGGTTAGAGTGTTCGCCAATGGCCCGGGAGACCTGGGTTTAATCCCAGGTCGAGTCATACCAAAGACTCAGAAAATGGTACTTGATGCCTCCTTGCTTAACACTCAGCATTATAAGGTGCGGATCAAGGGTAAAGTAGAGCCATCCAGGGAAGGAGTAGCGCCCTCCCCTACATCTTGGTGTAGTAGCTATCGAAAAGGGAGCCTTCGGGTTACCCTCGACTATGGTCGCCAACTTTACTTACTTTACTTATATTTGGTATACAAAGTACAAGAATTGTCTCTGTCCACAAAAGACTTTCACCGATAGGATGTCTCGAACAATAACCAGAAAGAAGCCATGTTTCTGCAATCATACAGAATTTAAATTTCCAAACTTTAAAAGAAAAAAACTAAAGAATTATTAGTCGTACTTAAATAATTTCTCTCATTTAAACACTACTGAATAAATTTATTGGTAGTTCTTTAAACTTTTTTCAATTTTTTAGAAATTGTATTATATGAAAGGCAAAATGATAAAATCGATAAATCTCTTAAAGTGTCAGTTGTTTAAATTTAAATATTTATTTCCAAAACTTAAATAAATAAGTAATACTATAAAAAGATTGAGTGCTATGAAAGCTGATGTGATTTTTAATATAATACTTTTTTTTAACGGAACGAATAACAAAAAAAAAAAAAACACGAAAGAAATTTGTAGATTTGAATCATGCGTCATATATATGTATGAATTATGGAAGTAATTTCACTGACTTGAAACTTGTCCAAATCCTTTGTCAGTAATATCGATTTGCATTATATATATATATATATATATATATATATATATATATATATATATATATATATATATATAGTAATTCGCACTCGTATGTATTGATATTGATGTAGATATATTGCAAATCGATGTGTGTGTGTGTGTGTGTGTGTGTGTGTGTGTGTGTGTGTGTGTGTGTGTGTGTGTGTGTGTGTGTGTGTGTGTGTGTGTGTGTGTGAGAGAGAGAGAAACATTATGAAATTGCTTCGAGTCTTTTGCAAAATGTTTATTTTCTTAAAACATTGTTAATTCTATCAGATATACTCTTCCATAATATAATCTAAGTTCTGATCAGACGGTGATTTCAAATTTATTTTGTTAGTGTGTATTATTATACAAATCATTTTATAATCATATCACATGTTTGTTAGGAAAGCAAAGTAAAATAAAAATATTCACAATAATTTTTTTTTTAAATTCCCTAATAATTTGGAAGCATTTCTTACTTAGTAATTTGGAATTTTGAAAGAATCCTTCAAGAAATATTTTCCTTCAGAAAAACTCTCGGTGTCAGAATATTTCTATCCAATACTCTTTCTGTTGTTTTTCTTTTTTTTTTCTTTCTTTTTTTTTGTGGGGAGGGATAAAAACTGTTACATTTATAGGACATTCTTTCTCATTCTATTTTTTCTTTTTTTCATTTCTAGTTGAAAAATATATTATGAAATCAGAAAGTTGCAAGAAAGTTTTTTTTTCTTTTGGCAAAATACAAAAAAATATCTGTAAATTTTGGAAATACTTTCATGTTAAGTAATTGATGTTAAGCATCTGTTTAAAGGGGTACAGACAATTTTGTAATATTCTATCACATTAACAACTGGTATAATTGGTAGGAAACACAAAAGCATTTTTCGAGAAACAGCAATATTTAAATCGGTTCTTTCTTCGGCAAATTATGATAAAATTGCCTGTAACTGAATTGTCACATATGAAACACTTCAAAATCGAAAGAAGAAACGGTCTTTACATCTAATTCAAAGTCGCGCAAATTCAATTACAATTTAAAAATTTCTAAGAAACCTAATTAACAAGAAGACATTTCAAGGAACAAAGTCCATTGTTAACATTTCGAACCTTTGAATATTTAAACTAAGATATTACATTATACTTGAATACAATAAACATTTCTGTACTTCATCACGTTATAGAAATTTATTGACTTTCAGATAGATAAGGTATGTTTTGACCCACCCATGAGCAGGTACAAGGTCAATTTTTAAGCAGGGACGATGGATAAGGTAAGATTAATATAGATTTAAGAGTTTAAATAATTTCCTATCTTGCATAAGCTTTCTCTCATCTATTTCGAAATTCAAATTTTAACTTTCTCATTTATATAAGTAATTTTTATATTCATTATAATGAATCCAGCTATGACCACGTCTTTTTCAGCTGAGACTATAGAATATGCTTACAGTATCTCTGCAGAGGAGTAAGACCTCCCCACTCCAATGAGTGTCCTGTTATGACACTAAGCTATCTGATGGCGAGTCTCCAGTCCCGGAGCTTTGGGAAATGGGGAGTAGGTCTTCATTGCCATTACTCCCGGGTCCACTCTGATTGTAGGTACCTGTTAAGGTCCTATCTATGGGTCAAATAGAACTGCTTATTAATATCAAACTGAATTATAAGTACCATTTAACTGTGTGCAAATAAAACTATGAGTGTTCGATAGCAATACTTGAAACAATCTAACAATAAGCAATCAAAAGAACTTTGACACGTTTAAAAATGTTACATGCAACTACTCACCTAAAAATCTTATCTGTAAACAGGATTTGGCATTAAATAACCATTAAGGTTTGATATGCCATTAAATCCAAGAACCTAACCTAACCTATCTTTTTCTACAATAAGATTACTTATATGTTAAACTATTCTATTCTTAATTTATTAAAACTAATGTTTAGTTACATACAAATTTATGAGAACGTGAGTCTTCTCATACGTTTAGAATATTCAGATGAGCGTCTGTATAAGTACAATAAACTGTATGCAGTTGAATGTACATGCAGATACGTATGTTGGCATCTCATCAAAAAATTGCTAGGATACGAATGATGAAAAATTTACGACGATATTCTATTTTGCAAATTAATTATTTGCTCAAAAAACTAATGTTGAAAAAATACATTTTATATAATATGCATAAACATATCAATTTGATGAGATCCTATCAGGTACTATCATTCCGGTTCAGAGTGAACCTGGGAGTAATGGCAATGAAAGGATGAATCCACACTTTCCAGAGCCGAAAAAAATTAACCTCCCCACCAAATTCAATTTAGTATCACACTCAGGATACCTCTTTTTTGTGGGGTGGGGGACTTACCCTTCTGTAGGAGATACAGTCACTGTATTCTGAGCCCTCCTTAACAGGGCAATTATATATATATATATATATATATATATATATATACATATATATATATGTGTGTGTGTGTGTGTGTGTGTGTGTGTGTGTGTGTGTGTGTGTGTGTGTGTGTGTGTGTGTGTGTGTGGATAGAGAGAGGAGGAGTCTGCCTGAATGAATAGACGTAAGAGTATAATTAATGGATTCACCAGTGCATAATTTATTGTATGATCAGCAAGGATAATAAAAGTTTTTTTTTTTCTGATTAAAATGCAGAGCTATCCATTTTGTCACGACCAACCAACATAATACCAGAATGTTTCACTTTTGCGTGTACATGCAAACGTCTGCGAGGGATATCAAGAAAGTGAACACGTGTCTTTTTGTGTACGCATGCTTCGGAGAGAGAGAGAGAGAGAGAGAGAGAGAGAGAGAGAGAGAGAGAGAGAGTGTGTGTGTGTGTGTGTGTGTGTGTGTGTGCGCGTGTGTGTGTGTGTGTGTGTGTGTGTGTGTGTGTGTGTGTGTGTGTGTGTGTGTGTGTGTGTGTGTGTGTGAATGCATTTGATGTGCAAACATTTATGTTTACCGTACTTGAAAGGCAAGGTGTACTTTCAGTCGAAATAGCATTAAGCTTGTGTTTTCTATTTATAAGAAATTATACTTGGTGTTAATAATACCTAGTGAAAAGTGAGTCACAGGCCAGTTTCGCGACATATTCGATCAATAACAACTTAAGTCGAAAGCTGGGCTAAAAGCCTTTTACTCAAATCACCGACTGCATTTGTGGCTACTTGTTTTATTCTTCTTATTTCTCTTCATTGCTTTCCAGCCTCCCTCTTTCTCTTTCTTCTTCTTCTTTTTTCTTTCTTTTTCTCTTTCTCTCTTTCAGTTTCTTTGATTTTATTATTCATTCCTTTGCGTGTATTTTTTTTTTCTGATTTTTCTTATGTAGGCGGCAGACGGATTTTTCTTTTTCCTTATTCACCCCCACCTTTTTTATGTTCTTTTTTTTGTTTGTTTGTCTTTGCTTGTTTTTCTGGATTACTATTTGATTATTTATTATTCTTTCTTAGACTTTTTCTTTATTGCTTCCTTTTCTTTTTCTGTCTTTTTCTCTATCACTTTCTTTCTTTCTTTCTTTCTTTCTTTCTTTCTTCGCTGATTCCTTTCCCTTTACCGCCTCTCTTTCGCATCGTCTCCAATCATCTAATGTTCATCAATTGTTTCGATCAAAATTCCATATCTAAAAATTTCAAGTCTACCAAACTTACACAAAAACATCAATTTCACTTACAATCCACTCTCCATCAACTCGTTACAATGCTACAGGTTCTCAAGGTGACAAAATCTCGTGTGACTTTACGTGATTCAAAGACCATTGATTAGCTGAACAACTTCGATAGCAGCAAGACAGGTTTAACCGGATAAAAATTGCCCGATTATCAGAGCGAATACCACGTTTTTTGTGGGTTTTTTTTTTTTCTCTACTTAAAACATAAAAATGAGTATGACTCGCTAGAAAAATTCCAACAACTTCTCTCCTGTTGTTTATACAATTGGCAATCCAAAATAAACAGAATTATAACAGTTATACAAAAATATGTACTTCCAACTGGATAGTGTCAATATTTACAAATTTTGGGGAGAAAACCGGCCCACAACTTCATCTAAGAAAGAATAACTTTATCATGATTATTTCTTTTTTTTTTTTTTTTTTAGCGGGCTTCATTTTATAATAAACTCCGGCATTTTTTTTTTCATTTCACTTGTGAATCTATTAATAATATTTTCTCGCTCTGACTTCCAAAGTGGAGTTAAATTTTAATTAATTGCGTTATTTTCATTATTTATACTGTTTATAATTCTTCTTTATTGCTACTCTGTGAATATTCTATTGTGTTGTATGTGTTGTAATGGTAAACAAGCTAAATTAACAGATCATTGTGAGTTATTTTTTCACTAGTATATAAGAAAATGAAGAAAAACTTCCATTACTATGAAATTTACCACATCGCATCGTTAAGGAAATAATTTTCTGTACTTTTTTTTTATATGATCAAACATTGCAGAATAGGATTTTATACGATGAAAAATACACTTCTTTTTATTCTCACTGAAGACCGGAATGTTATTTAAGCTTTTTTATAAATTGAAAAAATGTCGAGAATCAAAGAACTTACATGATATGATAAATGTGTACAAAAATTATATTATATGTATAAAAGTTGATAAATATACATGAGGCAATGTAATAGATACATACACAAACACTGTAACGAATATATACATGCAATTCTTAGAAAAGGATATATGCAATTCAAATTATGGGCTTCAGAATTTGTGGATCATGTTTTAAAATTCCTCGTGTGAGTAACGCTATGATGTATACATACTACGACATCCTGCAAATGTTACAGAAACAGGATCCGCCCATATAGATGAGGTCGTTGAAAGTTCATCGTTTACATGTTTGTAGCGAATAAATCAAAGACACATATATACATGAAAGATATACATACAAACATTAGAGACTATTGGTGAAATTTTATTTCTACTCCTAGACGCTTAAAATTACTTTGTTTCTTCATGGAAGTCGATTAACGAATAAAACGAACCATTTAATAATCTACAGAGAGCCAATTAATGTGGACATTAATCTATGCAATACAAATGAGAACAGATTTAATTTCATATCCCTTTCGAAGGATTTTTAACAATATTCAATAGGCATATTGTTATAATAGCCGAAATATTTGTGTGCGTGGATGTGTGTGAGCACGCATGCGCGTCTCTGTAGTCTAGTATTACATCAAATTTGAATATACTTCGCAGTTTATATCAAATTTCCTAGGCGAAAGATTAACAATTTAAATCAATACAAATGCCTCAGAAAGAAAACATGAATTCAACTCTGTGCTTTTTTATTTTTTCATCTTTCTTCTTTTTTTTTTGTAACGAATTCACATCCTGTAAATTCTTTTTGTACTTTTATTATCACGGTACTTCTTTTGTTTTCGCGGTACTTCTTTCTTCTCCTAATTGATATTGCATAAGTTTTTCAAATTTAGTGGGGTGACATTTAAATTCTTCATTTTGAAAGCTAATAGGGCAAATGGAGACTTTTCAATTTACTATGAATATAGTAAGGCATTAAATTCTAAGATAGTATCACTTAATGAAATTCAATAATAATAATAATAATAATAACATCTTCGTTAATATGCTGAAAATAGTTTCTTGTTTGCAAATATTTGAAAAAAATTTATACCGTTCTATGGAAATAATATCAAATGTTTTCCTTTTTAATTTTATTTTTCTAGATATGTATGGGAGAAGGAACAAAAGTGGAAAATAAAAGAACGTTTTAGTAGTAGCAGTTACCTCTTCCCATCCATTAACAAACTTTTTAAATTTATCGTCGTTGATATGCTAAAAATTGCTACTTATTTGTAAATATTTAAAGAAATACCTGCCGTACAGTGAAAGTAATATTTAATGTTTTCTCTTTATATATATATATATATATAGGAGAAGGAAAAAATTAAAGAACATCAAGAACAGAAATTTTAATAGTAGCAGTGTCTTTTTTCATCCTTAAGTCATGTGATTAGAACTCGTTTCATAAAAATCTGTTCAACAAAAAGTGGCTAATAGAGATAGTTTAAATGATTTGGAATACTTGAAACGCTGACGAATGCCACACAATGACTTGAGTTTAAACATCTAAAGAATAGTATCAGTTAAAAGCCAATCCATGCACCAAGTAGCAGCTTAAGTAACGAATGAAGATTTAAACCGAACAGGTTGAAAAAAAGGGGACCGTTGAAATTTTACAAAATTAAAGCTTTGTAAATATAAAACTGGGGTAGTTTATGTGTGTGTGTGTGACCCCTTAAGTCTCCTCTTTCTTGTGACTGGAGCACAGATAATTAACCCCAAGGTCTGATAAAGCCATGAAAAATGAAAGTCCAAACCTAATTTGACATGGGACCCAAACAAAAGGTTTAGGTATCATGATCAGCAGGTGCTCCCTCAATTGTCAAACAGAGGGACTTATTCGGCATCCTGCGAATGTTGGTTATTCTAATTTCAGATACGCAAACAATAACCAAAGCGACAACTCAACTCAGAGACACGAACGGAAAAAATGAACTCGGGAAGACAACAAACATGTACTTCACTGTTATTTTAAAAGCAATCCGACACAAAGAGAATATAGAAGAAGAATGATAGAAATTTAGGCAGAATCTGCAAAATTTATTACAATAAGCCAACGACATGCTGACCAAACTAAAATGATTTTTTTTAAAAAAAGGTTGGTTTACTGACATTGAGATACTCGGAATGTGTTAAAAAGAAAAAATAGTGAACAATATGAACAAAGTTCCCCCAGTCCGAATCGTAATACTATGGGCTGAAAAACCTGATGACCGAATAGAAATGCAAAATACTAAAAACTGGAACACTATAAACCACAAAACAAATGTTTGCAAAAGAAAAGAAAATCTCGAGTAAATAACGAAAATAATGACTAAAAAGAAAACTTCATGACCGTCACTCAGAATCCAAGACTGAAAAAATAAAATTAAAAACCAAAATATAAGTAAATTATCATCAAATATCGCAACGGACAACATCACTGAAAAAAAAAAAACGAACGAGTTTAAGCAGGAGCGAAACTAGTCAGTGATAAAATCGGTATCCTCCACAGGAAACCGAATAGGAATACAAAACCCGGATGTAAAATTAGGCTAGAACGACAAATAAAGAAAATGTGAAAACAAGCAAAAGTGCTTAGAAAGGAAAAACTCACGAGGAAATTTTTGCATGAAAAGACCAAAATAAAACAGTAGAGAAATCCAATAATGCAACTTGAAGGGATAAATCAAAAGATATGACGAAAGAAGGGACATTTAAAAGATATAGAGACAGGGTCAAGTAATACAAACAGAATAGGACATTTCGAAATAACGAAAGAAAATTATAACAAGTAGCTAGAAAATGCGCAACGAAAAGTAACAAGTGACAACAACAAGACAATTTCGAATATGAGAACAGAAGGAACATAACAGAAAGGCCGAATGGAGGAATAAAATGAACAGATTGGGAAGGAGATTTATTACTCGCTAGTTTGCCGCAGACTGTTTCTGGAATGGGGGAATAAGATAAACAAAGAATTACAAAGACTCAAAGAAGGCCCTAAGGCGGACACACATTTAAAAATTCACGTCTATCCACGAAAGAATGACTCCTCTACTGAGTAGATACCAAGAAGAAGCACATATAAACGAATGGAGGACTAAAGGGAAAACTACCCTGATCCAGAAAGAACCCCCAAATTGAACCATGTCTAGCAACTATAGACCAATAATGTGTCTTCATATGCTGTGGAAAATCCTTATACAACAGATTGGGGAGAAGATGTATTACTCGCTAGTATGCCGCAGACTGTTTCCGGAAGAAGAGAAAGGATGTCACAGGAGGACAAAAGAAATGATTAATTATACATTGATCAACACCTCTTCAAGTAGAACAAAACTAAGCGGAAAAATGTATCCATGACGTTGATTGACAACGAAAAGGCCAACGATTTGGTCCTGAAATACTGGATTCAGTATTGAATTCATGACAAACTTGAAATTAGAAATGACATTAGGAGGAAAAACTTTAGCTGAAATAAAAATCCAGAGAGATGCGCTTTCGCTATTTGTAAATACAATGATGCAATTCAATCACGTAATTAGGAAGAGCACAGGAGCTAGAAATTTACACAATCACAAGAAAATATTAATTCCTTTATGTACATGGACGATATCAAGCAGTTTGCGAAAAATGAAAAAGAATTGGAAACTCTTATACAAACAATAATATATACAGCCAGGATGTTCCATGCTTATAACGAAAATAGAATCGCCAAATCAAAAAGGAGTGAGAGCGCTGGGTGAAAAGGAAAATTTCAAGTACTTGGCAATATTGGAAGCGGACATAATCAAACACGTGGAGATGAAAGAAAAAATAAGGGATAAAAAACCCTTAGACGAACGAAAAAGGTTCTTAAAACCAAGTTCTGTAGCAGAAATCTCATCAAAGAGGACAAAAAATGGTTGACGATGTACAAGGCCTTATAACCAAGAGATGACATAGATTATATGTATCAAGAAAAATAAGAGGAAAAAGTGGTTGCCCGTATCGAACCTTGCGTGAATATATCAATACGAGAACTCAGAGACTATGTAAAAAGAACAAAGAAAGATTAATTATTGCAGCCAGTAACAGCAATGGCAATATAAGGATGTATAGAGCAACAACCGAAACTAAGAAACAGAAATTGGAAGAAAAACAACTGTACGGAGATTTCAAGCGGCAAACTAGGGAAATCTCGCACAAAAAGACTTGGATGTTTTGCTACGAAAGAGAAACTTTGAGAGAGAAACGGAATCTCTTCTCATAGCAGCACAAAACTACATCATAAGGACTAATTGTACAATAGCGAAAATCGATAATCGATAATACACAACAGAATTGCAAGTGAAGATTTTGTGGTGATAGATACGAAATCGTTAATCACATAATAGAACGAATGAAGCAAACAAGCGCAAAAGGAGTACAAGACAAGACACAACTGGATGGGAAAGGGGATTCACTAGGAATTGGGCAAGAAATTGAAATTTGGCAATTCTAGCTAATGGTACATGCACGAACAAAAATCCGTCATGGAGAATAAGACACATAGAATTCTGATGTACAAACAGATCACCTAATTCCAGACAGAAGAACTTACTTAGTGATTATTTACAAAAACATATTACCAGATGTCAAGTGGATTTTGCCGTCCCAGTTAACCGGCAGCGGGAAAATCAAAGAAAGCGAAAAGAGAGACAAGTATTTGAACGTAGCCAGAGAATTAAGAAAGCTATGAAACATGAGGATGACTGGTGCCAATTGTAACTGATGTGCATGAAACTGTCTTCAAAGGCTTGAAAAGAGGGCGAATGGAGACCGTTCAAATTACAGCATTGCTGAGATTAGCCAGAATACAGAAAAGAGTCCTGAAGACTTAAGGAGACTTGCTGTCACTCAGACTCCAGTGAAAAGCCCTCTGTTAACGTTAGTGTGAAAAACTAGCAAGGAGTTGAGATAAGTACCAAGACCTTTCTAGAGAACAAAAAAAACTATAGAACATGAAAGTGACTATGGAACATAAAAGTGATGTAATTGATGAGCTCAGTACAGTGGTGACCAATGGATTGGTACAGGAACTGGAGGACTTGGAGATAAGAGGTTAAGTGGAGACTATCGAAACTACAGCTTCATTGAGATCGGCCAGAATGCTTAGAAGAGTTCTGGAAACTTGAGGAGACTTGCTCTCAGTCAATCTCCAGTGAAAAACCATCAGCTAACGCTGGTGTTAAAAATATCTTGAATGAGTCAAATAATATTAAACAACCACGGATAATAGAAAGTTTTGAATTGTTTAAAACTTCCGAGCCACTCGTAAATTTCAGCGTGAAAACGAGGGAAAAGTTAAGAGTGCAACTAGCAGCTGAAGGCATTAAAAAGGCATTTTCCAGGGAGAATCCTTATCTTCACCACTATTTGTAAGAGCAATGATGCTACTGAATTGTATACAAAGACAAAGCAAAAGAGACAAGAGATTTACAAAGTCACAAGGAAAGATAAGCAAATTGATACGTCGGGATGATATTAAGATTTTTGTTATGAATGAAAAATAATTCAAATACAAACAACTAGAATCTTCAGACAAGAAAAGAATTTGGTATTGGTTTGGCATATCAACCCTTTTGGGTTATTTAACGCCAAATCATGTTTACACACACACGCTTATATATATATATATACATATATATATATATATATATATATATATATATATAATATTTATAAGCGATTAGTTCATAGGTAACTTATTTTTTAAATGGTTTAGAGTTCATTTTTTTTAATTTGTTTTCACATAGTTAAAAGGTTTCAAGTGTTTCTAATACTAATAATTCTATTTAATATTAATCCTTTTTATACACACAGTTAAATGGTTTCAAGTATTGAAATTTGGCCCATTAATGGAATCCAAACAGGTTCAACCACTCCGGTTCCCAGTAGAACTGAGAGTAATTATCCAGAATTGGTTCACCAGATTCCCCAAATCTCTAGGACTAGGGTGGGGTGAGGTTTCTTACTCCACTGCAGAGGTATAGTCACCGTCATGTTGAATTAAGTATTGATAATCTGCAATGCTTATATTTTTTTAACGCGATAAATATAAACAAAATATAAAAATAAACAAAGAATAAAGATAAACAAAGAATGAAGATGAACTACTGAAGCAATAAAACTCCCCAATGAGGAAAGCATAAAAACTCTTAGCGAGAAAGAAACCAGGAAATATTAAAAACGGATGCCATTAAGTAAACAGATATGAAAGAAAAAGTTGGAAAGACTTAAAAAAACAATCTCGCAGAAAAAAAAAAAAAAAAAAAGAACAAAGAAACAAATACATAAACAATTTCCCTTGCAAAATAATCTGGACTCTTCCTGAACTGGACAAGAAAGGAACTCAGACATTTTGTCCATAGAACAAGAAAATTGATGACGAGGCACTAAGCTTTACTCTTTTGAGATAAAAAAAAAACCCAGACATTATAGGATAAGAAAAGAAGGAGCATTGAAGATTGCGTATAATCAATATTTTAGGGGCTTGAAGAATATAAAAAAAGAGAGAAGAAATATTGATTACGGCAGCTAATAACAGAACTAACAAAAAACAAGAAAAATAAATAAAAATTAGAAAAACAAAAATGGAAAAAAAGAACTCTAAGGACAATTTAAGCGACAAACTGAGGACATGTCACATGAACTGTTGTGGACATGGCTACGCAGTGGAAACCTGAAAAAAGAAAATTAACCTCTAATAATATCAGTACAAAATAACGTCAAAAGAACTGATTGTATAGTTTTAGTGTAGGCTCTGTGGTGAGATAGAGGTGAAAGAATTAATCGCAAAATAAATAGAATAAAAAGAATAGAAGAAAAGACAAGATTTGATTGGCAAGATGATACACTAGGAATTGTGCAAAAAACCCTCGGAAATTTACCTATATCAACAAATGGTATATCCACACACAAGAAGCTGTCCTTAGAAATTAAACGAATGAAATCATCTGGAACTTATCCCTCAATCATATAATGGATTCGCTTTGCTAGAAAACTGCATAGTGAAAGTGAAAGAAGGTGAAAAGCTGAACAAATACTCACACCTTGCCAGATAGCAGAAAAAAGCTGCGGAACATGAAGGTGACAGTAATACCAATCGTAGTAGGAGCCCTTGGAACAGTCCCCAATATAGAAAATAGATTTTGTTAAATGAAAATTAGATGAAGAATTGAAACCATTCAGACCACAGCACGATTAAAATCGGCTAAGTTACGTAGAAGATTGCCAGATTCAGAAGAAAATTTGCTATTAATCATCCTCCAAAGAAAAAACATATTTTAGAAATTGTGTGAAAAACTTGCAAGGAGTAAAATCTTAATAACAATAATAGTAATGCAAACAGATCACCAAATCCCGGCCAGAAAATCAGACTTTGAAAGAGTTAACAAAAAAAGAGAACTTGTAGACTTGAGGACTTTTCCGTCCCGCGTGGATTACAGAGTAAAAATCAAAGAAAATGAAACGAGAGACAAGTACTTAGACCTTGCCTGGGAACTGAAAAAGCGATAGAACATTAAAGTGACAATGATACAAAATGCGCTCGGAATGATCTCCAAAGGTTTGAAAAAGGAACTGGAAGAGCTGGAAATCGGAGGAAAAGCAGAGACTACACAGATTACAATATTTTTTAGATCGGCCAGAATACTGAGAAGAATGCAGGGCACCTGAGGAGATTTGCTGTCTCACAGACTCAAGTGAAAGACCCTCAGCTAACGTTGGTGTGAAAAACTCCCATAAAAATATGGAATATTAAGGTGGCCTTGATACTAATGGAAACTGGTGCATTCGGAACAATCTCCAAAGGTTTGGTGAGTGGGCTGAAAGAGTTGGAAATCGGAAAACGAGCAGAGACCATCCAGACTACAGCATCGTTAAGATCGGCTAGAATACTCCGGAAGAGTCCTGGAGACTTGAGGAGTGAAAGACCATCAGTTAATTGTAGTCTGAAAAACTCGCAAGGAATAATAATAATAATAATGATAGTCAGGAATCTTCTTATACAGAGCAAGAGAGAAGCTCAGAAATATGAAAAAAGAAGGATTAGATTGATGACGAAGTATAAGACTTTACATCTGACTGTGGCGTTAAAAGAAATGAAGAATAAAGACGCCCCATCAGCAAGGAAGATTGAGTTAATGAAGCAATTCAAGGAGTACAAAAATTCACAAGAACGAATGAAGAAAGACAAACAACATAAAAACAGTAAACCACCACCACCACCGACAACAACAACAACAACAGGACAAACAAGAAAACAAGGATTACCAAACCGAGAAATCAAAAATAGGAAAACGTCTTTTAGGATACTCGTGAGGACAAAAGACAATACACATAATATGACCGGAACATGACTACATAAAGAAAATTTTAAGAGGGAAACTGAATCACTATTAATAGCAGTTCATTATAAATCTAAAAGAACTAATTATATAAAATCCAGAGTTGATAAGACACAGAATATCAAGTGTTGACTCTAGAGAGAGAGAGAGAGAGAGAGATCAAATAGTCAATTATATCGTAAGTGAATGGAGCAAACTGACACAGAAGGAGAAGTACTGGCACGACAAGGAAGGAAAAGTGATTCACTTAGAATTTTACAAGTGAGTCAAATTTGACCAAACGGACAAAGGGTATATGCACATCCCAGAATCTGTCCAAGAAAATAAGACCGAGAATTCTCTGGGATTTCAAAATACAAACAAATTACCCAACCTCGGCCAAAAAAGACCTGACCTTGTTTTATTTAGTTAAGAGAAAAAAGCTAGTAAAATATTTAATTTTTTCGTTAAAGCAGATCACAGGTTTTAAATAAAACTGAATAAATAACAGGACTTTATGAGAGAATTGAAGAAAAAAGATGAAAACTGAAGATAGCAAGGATACCAAACAGTTCTTGAAAAAGTCCTGAATAACCGGAAAAAGTAAGTGATGGAACAAGAGATCAGAGGAAGAATCGAGACCATCGAGACCACAGCACTGTTGAGATCGCTTTTAATACTAAGACGAGAGCCAAAGATCTGAAAGGATTTACGGTCACCCATACTCCAGTGAAAACCACCTATAAACTGAACGTTTATTTGAAGACATTTTTATGGTATTTTTCCTTAAAACCCACAAGTTTACATGATATTTTTCTTTGTTATTGCGAGTTGGATTTCAGTTTCATCGTCTAATGAAACCCGAATTTTTAAATGAAAGGAACAAAACTTAATTGTCTTTTCTTTTTTTCAAGTTTTGTTTTTTAAGTTATGTTACATCCACTTTTATAAAGATGGACACAAAGTTGGATTAAGTTTAGCATTTACCGTCCATTGTAAATCGAGTCCCCACTTAAGAACCCTCTCATTTTTACTTTTAAACTTAATTTTTCTTAAAATGAAGAATTTCAAAAAGTAAAAGTTTTTTTTTTCCATACGAAGAAGATATTGGAAATATAGACATCTTAGTTTGGTTTCTTTGTTTAATGACATATCAAACTTCGAGGGTTATTTAATTCCAAAGCTATCTCAGCTAAAGAACATCATCATCATCATCATCATCATCATGTCGTGCTGGTAGCACGGATATCCCTGACCCTCTCTCGCCACTTTTCCCTATCGTTCATCGCCTCAGGCAGGTCTTCAGGACATTTTAACCCCTAGCTGGGAGATAAGGGGGTTTCATCTTTTCCCAAGGGTCATTAGTCCAAAAGTGAACATAATTAGCGTGACTGGAGTTCGAACTCGCTTACTTCGAGAACATAATTTAGGATTGTCAACCATTTCGCCGCCCCGGGAGTCTCCTCTAATAAACATCTTAGTAACTCGATGAACACAGATTTTTGAAAGATGCACGTTAGACATGTTTAACACAAAGTACTTTATAATCGTCATTGACAATCTTAAATATTTGATTTGGGTTGTGTTTTATGGTATATCAACCCTTGTGGATCATATAATGTGTAGTCTCCATCTAGTTTTTCTCTCACAACGTTTCCTAAGAGCTTAAGTGGTGCAGCCATACAATAGTACGGCTACAACTTGGAAGAATTCCCATTTTATCATCAACATAAAATATGTGTCCATCTTATGATATTGATGGCGCTTCTTAATATGGAAACGAATAGAAAAAAAATTTGGATCAAATAATGAAGTAACTGATAAATATACATAAAACCTTCGAAAAATGATGTTGATAGACTTGATCAGCAATTAAGAGTTGATCAGCACTTAGGTTTGTAAAAAAAAGTATAATTGAATAAATATATATTTTCATTATCTCCATCCCAACTGATTGATACTTTTAAGGTTTCTTTTTTGTTTTGTTTTGTTTTGCATGAGTAATTCTTGAGAAATAATCTTCTTTCAACTACTTTAATTGAAGTGATTTCGGCAGAGTGGCAAAATATCTTATTTTAGTTCCTTTAAACACTTGATAAGTTTGTGTTTATGCAAAGTATTAAAAGGGAATCTCAATCCAACTCTATAATTGGTAGGTTTTGTCGAAATGGACGATTGAAAACATCTTTAAGACTACATAATAAAATCTCAAGGTTAGTCTACAAAAATAGCTTCAAGTAAATAACGAGATCGATGCAGTCGAACTATCGATGTGATTGAAGTAATTCATCAGAAAGAAGTTTTAGTTTTCTTAATCGAAAATGGTAAAACGCTAAAGAAAATAACTTTCATTATTTCAAATGAAGTGTCTATAAGTATTTTTTAAAAAAGCAATTCCCAATCAAATATGGTATAGTGATCATCACTAAGAAAAAATATAGCCACGAAACAACAAACTATTACGTTTCGAAAGCCTTGGGGAAAAGTAGGAAGTCCAGCTATGGATTAATAAGTGCCACCATTGTTCTTCAACAAGGAGAGTCTTGGTATTAGATAAAACAAAGAAACGAAACGAAACGGCAGATAATAATGTGAAATCAGGAAAAATATTAGAATGATTCGGATTAAATAAACTGCAAGTTGACACTTAAGGATTATCAGTCTTCTATCTTAAGTAAATTTGTCATTGTAGATTATTGAATTGTTAGTTGTTGTTTTTTTCTTAAAATAATACATAGGATTATAACAGATTTCTTGAGAAACTATAAACTATTATAAAGTTGCTGATTACAATGAAGTTTGCCTTTATTTTTATATTAAAATTTTCTTGCTCATTTCAGTTTTATAACACATTAAATTTAACGAATTTTTATATTTTCATTCTTGTACAGGATGTGAAAATACACATGGGACCCATGTGACTGCTAATAAATTTACTACTAATAATGTTATGTAGATTTTTTGTTTCAGATTTGAAAATAGTATACAATAACAACTATAAATCCTCGATCATAATGCTTTCGACAAGAGAGGAAAAATATTTTGTGTCACTATTATTTGGAGACAAAATCATTCAAAATTGTCTCAAAATAGATGCAATCTATTAATATGAAAATGATTTATTACTTAGACAAGAACAGTAAAAAAAAGATTGCATGTCCTGGAAGCTGATATAACAACAATTAAAAATAACATTGATTTGATGATGCTAGCTCAAAGGAAGCATTTTTTACTGGACGTGTTCCAAATGTTCCAATGACCGCCATTCTGCTTATCTCAGTAATGAATCATTATCATATTAATGAGTGGCATCTATTTTGAGACGTGATCTTATAAATCAGATATTTAATGATTCAGACTTGTAATTAAACTGAAAGTTATAAAAAAATTCAAAAGCCATAATATAGGTAATTGAAGATTAAGAATCTTATTTAGGGCAAAGGTTGAATTTTTGTAATAAATAACTGAGATACATCATTCAAATGTTGAAACAATGAGTGAAGTAAAAAGCCACATTCATTATTGTACTAGTAAAATATATGATATCAAAATAATTTAAGTACAGAGCATGAAATCTCAGAAAATTTTAATGTAAACATCGATTATCAAAATGAATTCATTAAAAGTTCCCTTGTTAGTGGAGCTTAGAATACCCTGACTGTATCCTTGCCCAGTCGGCTGGGGCTGTAGAATACACCGACTGCTTCTCTGCAGAGGGGTAAGACCCCTCCCACCAACGAGTGTCCTAGATATGACACTAAACAATCTGATGGTGAGGTTCCAGTGATGCTGGAGCTTTGGGGAATGCGGAGTACTCCTTCATTGCCATCGCTCCCAGGTCCACTCTGGCCCGGAGTAGTCGCACCTGATAAGGGTCCTATCTATAGGTTGAATAGAACTAAACCGTGATTCTTTCACTATACTGATTTTTGCATTTAAACTGTGTATTTATGCTAAACTGAATTGTTTAAAATAGAACTGTTTTGACATTGGAACTGCCTACTAGTGCTGAACTGAATTGCTCGAAATAGAACTGTTTTTGACGTCTAAACTGTGTACTTATGCTGAACTGAATTATCTGTTTGATATTTAACTCTGTGTATTGCCCAGTCGGCTGGGGCTGTAGAATACACTGACTGCACCTCTGCAGAGGGGTAAGACCCCCATAACGAGTGTCCTGGATATGACACTAAACAATCTGATGGTGAGGTTCCAGCAGTGCTGGAGCTTTGGGGAATGTGGAGTACCCCTTCATTGCCATTGCTCCCAAGTCCACTCTGGCCCGGAGTGGTAGCACTTGATAGGGCCCTATCTATGGGTCAAATAGAACTAACAGCATACTTATGCTAAACTGAATTGCTTGAGTAAACTGAATAGCTTGAAATAGAAATGTTTTTCACAATTAAACCGTACTTACATTTAAACTGTGAGCTTATGCTTAACTGAATCATTTGAAATAGAACTGTTTTTCGACATTAAAACTGTATTTACTCTTAACTGAATTGTTACATATAACTGCTTGAATAGTTTGAAATGGAAATGTTTTTGACAATTAAACTGTGTACTTATGCTAAACTGAATTGTTTTAGATAGAACAGATTATTTACATAAAAATGGATTAGGCCTTTAATCAACCTACAAAGGTTGATATGCCATAAAACCCAACAAACCAAACCAAACCTGACTGTATCCCCCTGTATAGAAGACCCCCCCCACCAAAAAAGGATGTCCTGTGTATATCACTAAACTGCATCTGATGGTGATCTTCCACTTTGGGATATCTTGAAAGTGTGGAGTACCCCTTTATCACTATTACTCCCAGGTCCACTCAGACCCGGAGTAGTAGTACCTGTTTGGGTCATATCTGTGGGTAAAATAAATCAGTTTGAAAAATATTCATATTCTATAGGACCATGTGCAAAAAAAGTTCTTGAACAACAACAACTCAAAAATGTAAATATGAACGTTCAATGAATGTGATTCCCTAACCACAAGGCATAAAATAATCTGAGATGGATTGACATGCCATTATAATCAGTCTTGAATGACTGATTATAATGGCATGTCAATCCAAATCGAATAATCATGTTTGACAGCAATAAGAATTTTAGTATGTATATTGCATGCAACTGTCTAATTCTAAATCGGTGGGTTTATTTGTTACACATAGAAAAAAAAATGATCCCAATCTATCCAATAATTCTTCTACCAATGAATAGACTTAATATTGTAAAGTCTGATGAATAATATTTAATAGTTAAAAAAGTAAATTTAAAATTCCCTTATAAGTTTTAATTCTTCCGATAATGATTTTTTTTCCATTTTGATTTAATCCAAGCACAGGTTCTTAATAATATATTTTTGTTTTGTTTACAGTTTTGCATAAGACAAAAAAAAAAAATGATTATATTGTTTCCGAAAGAATCGCCACCCTATATTCTTATGATCATTGTATTCTCAGTTCTAAAATATCTTACAGCGCAATAAACGCCTCGAATGAAATGAAACCCGTAATGAGTCAACGATTTACAGATAATATTAACATTCTTCAAGAAGTATTTTTCTACGTCAACAACTAATGATTATGTCAGATGTGCTGACTGGATCCGAGCCAAGTTCACAAGATAAACTTCAAATCAACACATTCAACTTTGGAAATTATTTGATGATCACTAAATGTAAAAAATGATCCTCGATAGTAAAGTCAGTCTAAAAATAAACCATCAGGAATGAACATTTTTCCCGGGGCACAAAACATTCATTAAAAAATAAATGAAATTTTCCATAGAGAAAAACATTGGCAGCAAGTGTGCACTCATGCATTCACATTTTGACAAATTTCTTCTCATAATAAAATGATGTTTTATGAATCTTTTTAACGTCACGAAAGTTTTGACAATTATTTCCACCTAACTAAATATTCCATTATATTCACTTAAACAAAACATTAAGCATTTTAAGTGGATATAAAATTAATTATTTTTCTGGTTATTATTTTCTTTCAGATATTTTCACTTATATACGTTTAATAATGCCACACTGATTCTTCAAAAAACAAAAAATAGTACGCAGATAATATATGGATATGGTTACGAGGAAGACATTTGAAGAGAGAAACTTGGTCTCTTTTAGTGACGGCCCAGAATAATTTGCGAAGAACCAACGACATAAAGGCCAAAAGATCCATTAAAAACTCTTGGAAAGTAAACATCGACAATGCTCGATATAAAGTTGAGAAATCCAGTCATATAATAAGCGAATTTAGCAAGATAGATCTGTGTCGATACTGCTATATGGATGCACTTCATGGACGCTAACTAAACGTATGGAGAAAAAGCTTGACGGCAACAACACAAGAATCCTGCGAGCAATTTTGAACAAGTCCTGGAGGCAACACCCCACAAAGCATCAGCTGTACGGCCAACTACCTCCCATCACGAAAACTATCAAAGTTAGATGAACCAGACATACAGGACACTACTAGAGAAGCAGGGACGAGCTCATATGTGATGTTCTCCTATGGACCCCCTCATATGGCCGAGCAAAAGCAAGATGACCAGCTCGAACCTACATACAGCAGTGAGGATACGGGATGTAGCCCTGAGGACCTACCAGAAGCGATGAACAATAGGGAGGAGTGGCAAGAAAGGGTCAGGGATATCTCTGCTGGCGGCACGACATAATGATGATGATGATGATGATGATGATGATAAGCTCTATAGAAATACATAGACGAGCATGACAGGCTAGGAAAGATGATCCATTTGGAAGGCTGTTCTTCAAACCAATGGTTATGTACCATTTTAAATCTGTCTTTGAAGAACGGTAACCGAAAATACTCTGGTATATCACAAACAAGAAAATCTGTCAGACAATGAATTTCCCTTTTTAATCAGCAGACCACGGCTGGTAAAACTGAAAGTAAATGAAATGCAATTAAAGTATGTATCCCATGCAAGAACACAGGACAAAAAAAGTAGGGGAATATAAAAGTGATAATACCAATCAATATGGATAAGTTTGGAATTGTTTAAAACAGTTGGAAAGAATAAAAATTCAAAGAAGAATTGAAACCAGCTAAACAAAAGCATCACAAATACAGCTCAAATATCAAAGAGAATGCCAGTAGAAGTAATCAGATGAAAAATAGGTATGTGCAAATAATATATTGCATACTTCATACCAAATGAAAATCAAAAATTTGTATTTCAAACTGGAAATCAATTCTGACGTTTTAGAAAGATGTCAAAAGCCATTTTTTTAAAACTTATGCAGCAAGGAGTCAAATGCCACGGAGAAATCTATGAATAGGAATGTCACCTGGAGATTTTTTGCACGAACTCTTTCTATGATTCGATGGATTATCAGAAAACCATTTGATTCTTTATGAGAATTTTCTCAATTTCTGGTTCAATGCGGTTGATTAGCAGAGCATTCAAAACTTTATCTGCAGAGGAAGTAATTGGTTATGCCTCGGTAGTTCTTTGCGATTCCGATGTCACCTTTCTAAAAGAGGATGCAGCGTTTTGACTATCTCTCTATTGTGTTCTGGTTATATACAATGTTGCAGTATCGGAGCAGTAAGTCATCAAATTTATTTATCTTCCACACATCTGACCATCAAGCTTTCCTGTTTATAATTTTTGTTAGTACTTCGTCAGTAAAATCTCCTAGTTTGATGTCTTGTTGGTTATTAATAATTTTCGTGATTCGTTTATCTGTGACTTTAGCAGATTCTTGAAATATTCTTTCTACATCTGTATCCGTTTTTCTTGGCAGGCAGTTTTTAGTTTTGCTCTCGAAATATTCTTCCTTTTTTTTTTCTCCCTTCATTTACTGTCTGTCACGCTATTCGAAATTGTCTATTTTCTACCGGATTTCTAATCTTTTTGATTTGACCTTGAATGCATTCCATTTATTCTTTTTGGTTTGCGTTCATTAGTTCTCTTTGTGCCTTCTTAGGTTTTTGAGTGTTGACATTAATTGGGTTTCTTTCATTACATAAGGATGCTGTTACCTTGATTTTTCCTAACTTCTTATGTCTCTCATGGAACTCAATGTTTGGCTCTTAGTTTTGTTGGTATGCAATCTGCTGCTGCTGCTGCTTCCATGTCGACGTTGACAAAGTTCTCTTATTCGTTATTCGAAAGTGTTTCGAATATCCGAATTTGTTTGTAAGAGTTATTGTATAATTATTGTTAATATATCGATTGTTAAACGAGGACCAGTCATAGTGTATGGTTGTGGTTGTTTGTGTTGTATTCCTGCGTAGGATCAGACGTATCTTTGCTGTGACAATTCCGTGATCGGAAGATACTCCTTCAAAAGGGGGATAAGCTTCACTGTTCAGAGCGCTATTAACCCATTTCTTATTTATGAGGATGTAATCTATCAGTGTTTTAGCATTATTAGAGTTGGTGTAGGGCCATAGTTTTCCGCTCTTTTCTGGAATTTAGTATTAAGGCATGTTAGTCTATTTTCAAGTGAAAATTCAGTTAGATGTTCCCCATTTATGTTTGACAACTTGTGTAAGCAGAATTTTATTGTTTTCGTCTTTTCCTATTTGAGCCTTCATGTCTCCACCGATGATAAGAACGTTGTAATTGGAAATGAAATGGACTAGGGGGGATAGCTCGCTGTTGAAGGTGGTGATTTCTGTTTCATCATTAGCATTGATAGGACTGTAGCAGAAGATAATTGTTGTGTCGAGGTCACCGTTAAATGTAGCTACCAACATCCTCGGTTGTATTTTCTTAATGCTATTAAGTGACTTTAAGGCATGAGGATTAAGAGGTATTCTAACCCCTCCAATGACGGCATTGACAGAGATTTTCCATGCAGATGCTGAAATAAACGTCCATCCATTGACAGTATCGTGGTATTTTAATTCTACTTTGCTGTGATGGTATCTGTGTTCTTGTATGCATACTACGAGGATCATTAAATAAGTTTCCAGACTTTTTTCGTATGGCCACTTTTATTGATAATACACACAAGAAACTCTAGTCCCCTTCGAAGTAATCTCCTCTGGCTGCAATGCACTTGTTGTACCGTTCCAACAACTTCTGGAAGGTCCCATGGAAGTCCTCTTGTGTGAGCGTGTCAATGACCTTCGTCACAGCTAATTTCATCTCCTCAATTTTCTCATAAGGACAACCTCTGAGCTTAGGGAATAATCAAAAGTCACAGGGAGCAAGGTCTGGACTATAGGGAGGCCGAGGAACTGTCTTGATGCCCATCTAGGTCAAATAGTCTGTGACAAGGATGGAGTTGTGGACTGGTGCATTGTCCTGGTGGAAATGCCACTGACCCGATTTGAAGAGTGCTGGCCTCTTCCGACAGAATCTCTTCCTGAACTCCCTTAAAACCTCAACATAGTAACCCTAACCCTAACCCTTTGGCCAATCAACTCTGGTGTATTGACTTCTTTACTCCTCCCACACCTCTCACCATCCTTCACAGACTCCCTGCCTTCCTTGAATCTCTTATGTCACTCAAAAACGGATGCTCGATTCATGCAAGATGCTTCAAAAGCAGTCTGAAGCATTCCATACGTTTCTGTGCCATTTTTTCCAAGTTTAAAACAGAATTTTATTGCATATCGTTCTTCTAAAGTGTCCTCACGTCCAGATTGCATTTTTGAAATTCACCAGCTATGCCAATCAGGCTTTAGTATTCCAATTCCTGTTGTTGCTGTTGATTTGAACCTGAAATCCTAAAAATAAGATGTATAGCAATAACATACTGAATTTTCAAGAATCTACGACAATTTTAGATGCCTGTACAAAAAAAAAGCCTGGAAACTTATTGAAGGCACCACGTATGTCTATATTATGCTCTGCTGCGGTGGAAGATAGACAATCCAGGATAGCCTGGCAAACAATAAACGAAGTAAGTAGAAGGAAGAGCACAGCCAAAGCAAAATTGAAAGCTGCAAGCCAACAAGAAAGAGTAAAACTGTGGGAACAGCATTTCAAAAATCTACTAGGAAACCCACCGAAAATAACGGATGAACCGATCACCAGAATTATCAGTAAGCAATTAGACATTAAACTAGGTCCTTTCACCAAAGAAGAACTCGACTCAGTTCTTAGAAGAATTAAAAATAGGAAAGCTGCAGGGCTAGATGAAATTCCCCCCCCCCCGAAGTGTGGATGACTAGACAATTCGACGATATACTGCTCCGGCAATGCAATGCAGTCTATAGTCAAAATAGGATAGAAAGATGGATGAAGGGATGCATCCTTCCTTTCCCTAAAAAAGGCGACCTATGACTAGCCAATAACTACCGAGGGATAACACTTACATCCATAGCAGCCAAAATCTACCATGCCCTACTACGAAACCGCATAGAACCCAAAATAGACAACATCCTTAGGAAAAACTAAAATGGCTTCCGGAGAAATAGATCCACAACCTCACAAATACTGACCATCCGTAGAATCCTTGAAGGCGTTCGGGCAAAAAACCTTCAGGCGACATTACTATTTGTCGACTTTACCAAGGCCTTCGATTCCATACACAGAGGGAAGATGGAGCAAATCCTACTAGTATACGGCCTACCAAAAGAAACCGTAGCAGCGATAATGATTCTCTACAGAAACACCAAAGTGAAAGTACGTTCACCAGATGGAGATACGGAATACTTCGACATTGTTGCAGGAGTACTACGAGGGGACACGCTAGCCCCGTACCTCTTTATCATCTGTCTAGACTACGTGCTTAGAACTTCGATCGACAAAATCAGAGAAAATGGCTTCGAGCTGACTAAGAGAAGAAGCAAAAGATACCCCGCAAAAACAATCACGGACGCCGACTACGCTGATGACTTGGCGTTACTGGCGAATACGTCTAATCAAGCAGAGACACTACTGCATAGTCTGGAACGAGCCGCAGCTGGCATTGGCCTCCATGTCAATGCACACAAAACTGAATATATGTGTTCCAACCAAACGGGCAACATTACCACTCTAGACGGAGCCTCTCTGAGGCTAGTGGACAAATTCACCTACCTAGGAAGTAGCGCCTCATCAACCGAAAAAGACATCGACACACGACTGACGAAGGCATGGACGGCTATCGATAGGCTCTCGATCATATGGAAATCAGACCTAACCGATAAAATGAAACGCAGTTTCTTCCAGGCAGCGGTTGTGTCGGTACTGCTGTATGGATGTACTACATGGACGCTAACTAAACGGCTGGAGAAGAAGCTAGATGGAAATTACACAAGAAAGTTGAGAGCAGTATTGAACAAGTCCTGGCGACAACACCCCACGAGACACCAACTATACGGACACTTGCCCCCCATCACGAAAACTATACAAGTTAGACGAACCAGACACGCGGGACACTGCTGGAGAAGCAAGGACGAGCTCATAAGTGATGTACTCCTATGGACCCCCACATATGGCCGTGCAAAAGCAGGACGACCAGCTCGAACTTACATACAGCAACTTTGTGAGGACACAGGATGTAACCCTGAAGACCTGCCGGAGGCGATGAATGATAGGGAGAAGTGGCGAGAGAAGGTCAGGGATATCCGTGCTGGCGGCGCGACATGATGATGATGATGCAGACGCTATTAGTTCCAGTAACTGGCGTATACTATTTATAGTTCTAACATTAAGTGTCGCTATAAGTACTGTGCTTTAGCATTGAGTACCAATATCGCTTTATAAAACTGCAAATAATAGTTGAGAAATTATACGTAATTCTAATAATTACAGATAAATACAACGGATTCATCTTTCTAATTATGCAGTGGTGGCAGGTTCATAGTGAATTTCTATATACTTTTTTTTTTTATCAGAAATTGAATTTATACTTGGCAGTGAGAGTATTACACAATTTCTCTTACAAAGTATTTCACTCTCACTTAATTTTTCTGTGTCAATTTTTTTTTTTTTTTTGCTTTTAATCCTCTTATTTATTTATAATTTTTTCAAACTAAAAAAAAATCATAAAATTTTAAAACAATGTTTACTCGCTCAATCGTTAGCAACACATTTATTAAAAAAAAAGTGATAATACAGAAATTACTTGGGTTTAGTGCTAATGAATATTTATAGGAATATATTACTATAAAAAATATCTCACAAGTTTTGCAAAAAATTGTCTAGTCAACGAACTTGAAAAAAACATGAAGGTTTGCTTTGATGGTATAAGCTAAGCCAGTTCTTTCACTTTCACTTTCAATAAGTGATCAAGATTAAGGTATAAGATGCAGTCCACACACTTCTTCCATAGGTGTTGCAGTACTTGGATCCCAATAGTAAAAAAAGTTATCAACAGCAGGTATGACGTCATATATATATATATATATATATATATATATATATATATATATATTCTTGTTTTTTTGCCTTATCTGATGTCTGCATTTATCTGTCTCAATTTTCTTTACGACATATTTCAATGGATGTGCGAACAAGAGAGAAAAAGAGATTATCAAACCATTACTTATGTATTTACCCACACTCTCCGTTACAAGCAGGACACAAGGTCAGTTTTTATGCGTACTAAAGTTCTCCTCCAAGACTGGTTGCCTAACCATTGAAAAAGAATTCAGTTTGCTCTATTATTTACACATAGTTGGAAGTAAACCAGATGTATTTATGCCTTTTCCAATGGTATTAGCGCCAAGTTAAACGCAAAGAACCTCTTCAGGGTTTGAACTCGGATCACCGATTTCATTTCCTACGCTCATTATTATTCCAGGAGCGCCTACTTTGAGTAGGTACCGATTAATATCATGATCGGCAGATGCATATACACGTCATTTTTGGGTTCATCTATTCACACACACACACACACACACACACACACACACACAGATTCGTTTAAAGGTCACTGTCAGTAGTCACAACCTGATTGAAAGGTTTATAATATAATTAAATGCAAATAAATAAAAGAAAATGCACTTTTTTTAGCATTTTATAGATAAATTTTAACCATTGTAATGAACGCGACATAAAGCCCAGTCTCTTCTAGTTAACTTACAAGTTGAATTAGAAAATGATTTTTCTCTAAGAATTTTGATGTTACTGCGCTCACAAAAATCTTGTTACGATGTGGCATATTTGTTGAATTGAAGTAACATACATACAAAAGTCAATATATATATATATATATAGTCATCCACAGACAGATCTGTTTCGTTCAATCAGAACTCATCAGTGTGGCTAGACATATTAGCTTCCCGTAGTTGGGATCGAAACCCGGTTTATTCCAACGCCAATCCAAGCCTCTAACCCTCAGCCACGAGGAGCCAGCAGCAGCGAAGTAAATTTTAAACGGTTAAGAATCACAATTACTATTGTTTGCATACATCTGTTTAATGGTTTAATGGCTACCGAGATCTCAATTCACATATGAAGAGACTTGCAATAAACGCTAATGGCAACACGATTACTTCATTCGTTAGAGAACTCAACCCTACGGGGGTAGGGGAGTATATATATATATATATATTATCATCATCATGTCACACTGCCAGCGCGGATCTCGCCACCTGTCTCTATCGTCCATCACTCTCGGTAGGTCTTCCACACAACATCCCGTATTGGCAGAGAGCTGTTGTATATAAGTTCCAGCCCGTCGTCTTGGCTTTGCTCATCCATGTGAAGGGGTCTACAGGAGTATGTCACTTATGAGTTCGTCCTTACTTCTCCAGCGGTGTCCCGCATGTCTGGTTCGTCT